>VZSF01000511.1:293565-370333 GCA_013398295.1 Chionis minor
GACCCCCCGACCCCCCCCCACTCCCCGCCATCACCGGGGCGCGGGGGGGCAGCTCGCCCCCTTCCCTCGCCTCAGCCGGGCGGCCGCATCTCTTTGGGCCCTCGGGGTCCCCTCCGCTTTGGGGGGGCTGAGGGGGGTGACGGCTTTCTGCGGGCTCGGGGTTGGGGGGGGGGGAAACTTAATTAAAATATGGGGGGAATCCGGGGGGGATTTGAAATGGGCACGAACGTGGGGCNAATTAAAATATGCGGCGAATCCGGGGTGGATTTGAAATGGGCACGAACGTGGGGCTTCGCTTCGCAGCTGTGAATTTCGGCCCTTAAAGGGCCGAGTGGTTCAGTCTGCGAGCGGAATCGGGTAATCTCATTTCCAAGGGCTTGCCTTGGCCCCGCTGGGAAGGGCGAGCTTCTCCCTCGGAATTTTCGGAGCAGAAGAAATAGTTGGGCTCTAGGCTGAGGACCTGTCCCAAGGTTTCTTTGTATCAGTTCCTACTTAATATTCAGGACACAAATAAAAGCCAACAACCTCCTTTTTGTGTCACTTAGGCATTTCAAATCGACGCAGCCAGTCTGCTCTCATGCAAGTTTTACATGGAAGTCCTCTATTCCCTAAAGGAACGCTGCGAGGAGAACCGAGTCCTTCACGCAACTACGCAACTCCGTGCTCACGCAAGCTTTTTGAAGCCTTACAGACCCTACTTTCTCGATAAAGCCACCCAAAAAAGGGTGTCTTTCAAACGTACGGCAGAAGTCCCTATTTTGACACTGGGAAGAGGCAGGCCTAGAGGCACGGAAAATTCCTCTCGCCCCTAGTTTCCATACCACAGGTATATCCCATAGACTGCCCTCCTATTCCACGGATGTTGGTAAGCACTGAACTCGGTGGGTTTTATCCTAAGTACTAGGAAAAGCTCAACAAACAGCTCAAGGAAAGTCCTCGTGTTTTTTTAAGTGTAAAAATGCTCAAGGTTCAATCCCTTAGGCCCCAAAATAGCAATACAAAACCTAATGGAATTAAATGTTAAATTCTCATAGTTTTTTAGACAATTTAATTTGTTTCAAAAGGTCTAATTCACAGTTTTCAGTTACCTATGATCCCAACGTGCTACCCCATTACGCTACCCCAACATGCAAGAAAATGAGGATTCATTTTTGTGTAACCAGATATCGCTACGTTGAAGCTTATCAGGCTTATGAGAATTTTCCATTTACTTCAGTGGACCTGGTATTAGATCAATTGCTGTATCAGACAGCTTAGTTTTGAGGTGAACGAACTGGCTGAAGGCTGTCAATTGTATCGCATCAACAACCTCATCTTTTCCCATCTTCACCTACCTTGTAAGAAGGGAAACATCTCTCTTTTAAGTCTTTAAAATAGGATGTTTAGCATATTACTTGGGAGGAACCTCACGGTCCATTACAAGGAGAGAGCAGCTGCACATGTCGTACAAAGGGACTTGGTGTCGCCAGAAGCTTGCCCTTTCACACCAAAAATGGTTTGTTTTCCTTCAAGAAGTATCCAGTACTGATACCCCTGATACACATTCCTTCAATTTTTACTGTTTCTGGAGTTTCCTGGTCTGCCTTAACAGAAGCTTGATGCTGCTATCATCACGTCGGTCTTCTCTCCCATACAATAGTGCCAAGTAATAAGAATTTTAAAAGCAGTCTGAATTTCTCATACTTTGCATAATCTTCTTTCTCCTTGAGTTACAAATAAAGCATTGTATTCAATTAGACTCACAGCAGGTGAAAACCCCAATTAGTGAATCCATTTTCTTGGCTTTTTTTTCCCCTACCTTACACCCACCCCCCCCTTTTTTTTTTTTTTTTTAACAATAAAGGGGAACTGTGAGTCATTCCTCAATTGAAAAGCAAATTAACCCTTTGATCTCCCAAATCAAACTATTACCCACTGAAGAACATCCAGGGGAAAACAGGAATGTTGAAGAATTAAGGGATTATGGCCTATTGACTTTATAATTTGATTTTGTAAAAAAAATAAATTCTATTTAATGTAGTTCTGATTGTTGTCTCCAAATTCATGAAAGCTTTTAGATGTTTTGACTGACCTCAAAATTATACTTTTGCTGTATAATGTACAAAACTAATGCCACTCTCATTCCAAATTATTTTTAAACTACCCGTAATTTATTAAAAAAATATATTTTGTTTGCTGTGTAAATGGTTACTGTCTTTGGCATTTGTAACTGAAGCCAATCTTTATGCCATACTTAATTTTAAGCCATTTATTTGATAAAAGACAGTCTTCTTTCTGTGGAAAATAGAACAGGATTACAGAGTAAGCAGAATTTTAATTCCCTGTGGTGCTTTTCTTATCCAAAGGCTATTCAGTCAATTTGTGCACCTACACGGAGACCTTAACCAGAAGGAGAACAGTTTTTATTTCTTTTATATTGCATGTTTGGCCTGGACTATATCTAATCAAGGTATCTGTCTCTTCAACCTTTAATAACACCAGGTGCTTAAGGGGAAATCCCAGCCCCCTAATAAATGAGGGATACTAACTACAGGCTGACTTATTACCCCAAAACTCTTTCAGAAAAAACAAATAAAAAGATGAAGTGGTTTTTCAGGTAGTCTGTCTGGCTTGCTTGCTGTCCAAATGGTTATTGGTATCTGTGCATTTGAGAAACCCGATTTTTCAATTTTAAGATGTCCTCCTCAGAATTTTGTCCCTTTTCTGTGGGCAAAGAGCCTCAGACATGCACACATTAAAAACAATCACGTGAAAATAAAATAACTGATTCTCAAATAATATTGTTTGAGTACAAATCTTCATAGGCTTCGTGAAGGAGATCAGCATCACTACTCCACATTACAGACAGACAGGAAACCCGGATGCAGAAATGGGCAGGGCCTTCCCTAAAACCGCTTAGTAGGGCAGACATTAAGTACACAAGTTTTTTTGCTGGTAAGCTTAGCACTTCATCAGTGAGAAAACTAAAGAGACCTTTCTTTAGTTTTACTGTCATTGAAAGCGAAGATACAACATTTTCCTACTAACTCAGACTTGCTTCCATCGTTCTGTGAAGCGTCTAGTCCTCCTCGTAAGCATGGCTTTACTATTTCTCAGTTATCTGGGTAGCGGATTAGCAACGCTTGCCATGCATACAAGAAGAACGTTGTGGTGCCCTGTGTCAGGCTGGCTAATCCGTTATGCTGTTTGAGTCTATTTTCTTTTTCTTGGTATAAATAAATACTAAGAATCACTTGGGATGGCACAATGACACTTTCCTGGATCATCTGTCTTAAGTATGCTCCAAGGGTTGACACCTCCAGGATTTTTTCAGTATTTGTTGGTAGCACTCTCAGAAGAGCCAAGAAGACAATACTGGTTTGGCTGCTGCTTGGTTTGGGCTTTCTGGGGGCTGTTTGCACGTTACCACTGGAAGCACATTCAAATACCGTAAACGCAATGAAGAGAACAGTTTTGAAGTTCTGCCTTCATTTTCCCCAACATTGCACTGTAAATTAAAGACCTACTAAAAGACTCGTAGCTCCGTACGGTTATGTCCCATTATTTACACCGTGGGGGAGCTGTGGAAGGAGCGTACCACTTTCCATCCAGGGGCAAACCCAACCTGTGTCCTGTATGAAAGGAGACTAGCAGGTGCTGCTTCTTACACAGGGCTCCTTCTCCAAACTGTAATGCAGCCGTGGAACTGGCAAGCGGAGCTCACAAGAATTTACCTGGCATGTTTCACTGAGATGCTCTTGGAATAGGCAGACTAGGAAGAGGAAGCCTTATTATTTTCTTTCGGTTTTTGTTGTTGTTGTTGTTTTTGTTTGCTTTGTTTGGTTTTGCTTTCTTTAAATAAAGCTAATTCTGCAGTAAATATTACAGAGCTTGCAGCAACTTAAGGCACAGCATGGGAAGTATTGGTACACCGCATGTGTGACATGAGTACATCTGTTCCTGCCAAATGCACAACAGCACAACCTCCGCGCTCCTCCGGGCTGTATCTGTTTTTACTGTACTAAAAAGTCACCTGATTAAAGCTGAAGTCTTAGTCACCCTACAAGATGAGTATCACGGAGCCTCGGGAGCAGTCTCCGTGCACTTTATGTGGCACTGCGTTGCATGCTGTTGATAAAAGATGAATGAGAGGGTGCCTGTCATTTTTGGATCGATTAGATATATGTATGCATTTCATCCTGTTGAAATCTTGGGAAGGCTGATTTGGAGGGGCTACATTTATTTTTTAAGCTGACAGTGCCGATTTAGACACCCTGCGGTAGCAGAGCGTGTGTTCAGACTACTGCCAGGTGTGTGACCCTGAAAAGAGGACCAGAACGAGACTGAGATTAGGTAGGATTACATGCATCACTGGATGCAGTGGATGGCACATCCAGGTTATGAGCTCTTCAGGTATCTGTAAATACCAAAAGCTCTTTTCTCCCTTCCATACCAAACCGCAAGAAATAAAGAAAATTAAGAGAGAAACAACCCCTTCTCTTCCAGGATGGAGATGAACTGGAGTGTGAACAGTCTCCAGAATGGGAAGATCAAGAAGCAAAATACTGGCAAAATGCTAGGTAACTAGAAGTATTAAAGAAATGCACTGAAGTAAGACTTTTGGAAAGCTAACAAAACAAACCCTCTTAAAAAAGACTTAAAATCTACCAGCATAAAAAATTATGCCAAGCAAACCTGCTTGCTGATCTTTGCAATATACAAATAAGACTCGAACAATAATAATTATACCATAGTAAAGTCTTGGTTTAAGGAATCTGTATTGGCAAAATGAATGGTTATCATTTCAGGGAGTAAGGTTGAGAAAAAATACAGACTAATAAGGGTAAATAAAACAAAACAACGAAGGCAGAATCCAATTCTTTTCTTTGCATACCACGTTAGAAATAAATTACTATTTTGCCTCCTGGGGGATGCAAATAAGCAGGATTTCATAAACCTTGGATGTGTTCAAGGCCAGGCCAGATGGGGCTTTGAGCAACCTCGTCTAGTGGGAGGTGTCCCTGCCCATGGCAGGAGGGGTGGAACTAGATGATCTCTGAGGTCCCTTCCAACCCAAACCATTCCGTGATCCTATAACTCTCTTGCTCACCGACTCTCTTTTCATCTCAAAATCTTGCTTTCCATGCATAAAATTATGTGTTGCAAACACAAAAGCTGGCTTCCCAAATCATTAACTTCTCTACTGTTTCCTATCAATGTATAGATCTCAATAGCAAGAAATCCTGCATCTTGCAGTCCTACTCAGGGCCCAGAAAGTCTGATGCTAGCTACTGGTCACCATGGATTCCTGGTCCCCAACAAGCAGCCCTCTCTTCCAAAATCTTCCACAGATGGTAAAGGAGAAGTATGCCTGACTTTTTTACTAATTTACTTTTTGGTTGCATTCCATAAAATATGTATTTTTGACACTATCAAATCTTTTTTTTATGACTCATATCATACAAACAGAAAAGTTTTTCTTTCATTGAGGACATTTTTTCCAAATGTCCCTGTGCAAATATTATCTAGAAGAGAAAATATTCATCTGGGAAAAAAAGCCATTTAGATCATGCTAGGAGATTGCAGACAGGGATGCACTTAGGTAGTAAAAGAAGGGGGAATGCAAATTGACTGCATTTTATGACAGCTATACACAGGCAAGTTCCCAATCAGACCATTAAGTAGGCAGACTTTGCACCTTTGAATTAACTCAGTTTTCACTGTATGTATTTTAGCAACTGATGCTTTGCTGTGTTCTCAGAGAATTTGTAGCTTTTGTTGCTTTAAAGTACACTTTGAACCTGTCATAACTGCCATAATATGTCTTCAACGATTACAATATACTATACATAACATTACAATACTTAATTTTAACAGGAGGCCCTGTCTGTTTTTATGTACACACTAGGCTTTTCCATCATCTTCCAAAACGTGTCAAGGTTGTTGACCTTAGCAAATAACAATTTGATAAGTTTGAGGTCTACTCCTAACTTTTTCCCTAGATTGGACCACGCAGAGCCCTGATGTAAGAATGGGATGGTTCTCCCTCCCTGGTAAATCAAACTTGCCCTGATTTAGTTTCAAAACTGGAGTCTTTAGCTTCTCCCAATACCCTGGTGTAACAGGAGCAAAGCTTAGTCTTCCTGCATAGCATGACTGCTTTGCTCTCTTTTCCTAAAAGTCTTATGTGGGGATCCAGAAATCGGTGGGGAAGGAACCAGCCTAGAGAATTTATGGGAGGAGAGTGCAGCTACACCTAACTAGCCTCACCAGTAATTCCATCCAGGCTAACACCTTCATCTGATCCAGGTGATGTTTCTCATGGTTTATTTGCATAAAAATGCATCTGCAGGTTTAGGGTTATGCAACTATTCCCAAACTGAGGTCAGACTTGGTAACAGCAAGAAGAAAGTTCTGGAAAGGAAAATTTTCTCATCTGACATTTCTGAAATCAAAATTCTTTCTTTCATTTCCAAACAACAATAATCTATGAAAAAATGTACCTTAACTGGACTACGAAACGATGCAGTTGTTCATACAGCTCTAGCAGTGCCCTTTAATGGCAAGTGGCAATAGCCTCATCTTGTCCATGCCAAAGAGTGAAAATTAGTGTTTATACGTACAGTCACTCAAAACAAATGCAGACATACAAATACCTACATTAACTAGAGCTCCCAGAAACAGATGAATCAGTATCAGCTACTACGGTGCCATGTTCTAAGGCATGGGTATTATTTTGTCCTAATTGAATCTAAATGTGTGTTAGCACTTAAATACTTCAGTAAAGAGGGTTACAAAGAAATTTTGAGGTAAGATAAAAATTATTTCTTAGAGAAGTGTAAGAAAAGGATTTCATTCAAGTCTCCTGTGGCAAGTTCAAGCATTTACACTTTGGCCTGTGCTTTCACATAATTCCAGACAGCTTCTGCTCTTTCCATTTACCTAACTATAATATGGGTCTTCATAACAAAATAGTCCTCCCAGCTTTTGCATTTAGGTACTTTTGTGTAGCTCCTTCTGTCTCTGGCATGGGAGCTGGCAGTTAAGTCACAAAAGAATCTTGTGGATGCTAGCTGATAGAAAAAAAAGTGTCACTAAACTATATTGCACAGTTTAAACTATGTTTAACTAAGTCTAATAATGGGAATGCATTTAAGAGAACTCAATGTCTACGTATACTTTCAGTATTTCATCTGTTTGAATTGAGCCAAACCTCTTGTGGTGCATCTCAACAAAGGTTCAAAAAGCTTGCAATTCTACCAGCATACCTTCATTCAGTTCTCTGATCTCTGTTATTAAAGAGAGAACAGAACCTCTTAGTGAAAGAATAAACCTGCAAAATGAAATTCCCTTTGTAGCAACAGATGAATTCCCCCTGAAAAAATTGCTGTGAAAATCAGAGGTGCCTTGTGAAGTGAAGGGCCTTGATGTTTATGGCTGAAGGTACACAGATGACTTTTAGGACCAACATAGTCCATTATCAAGGACAATGGTGATTGTGTGGAGCTCAAAATCAGCCCAAATAATGTTTTTCTTGCTATACTAAGTATTTTTCCACATTGAACTAACCAAACAATTTCCACATTTATATTTGGAACTATTTTATTCATTTTTAAGAAATTGCTTTCAAAAGTGCAATGGAAGTCCTGAACAGCCCTAAACTATTAAGGATTTAAACCTCGGTTAGGGTCCATGTAAATGTTCTTAGATCCTTGCTGCTACATCTGACTCCCTTGAACATATTGTCAGAAATGTCAACCGCCATTTCTACTGTATCAACATCTTCAGCTTTTTTAAAATGGTCCAGACTTACAGAGGAAATTCTTATTGTTAGGACTAAGCAGAGTTACCCCTTTATCATCTCCCTCACGACATGACACAGAATGCCAGATTATTTTAGAAGTTCAAAATACTGATTTCCATATTATCAGTCATGAGAAACATCACACAGTTTTTGTCACCTTTTTCTCAAAAAAAAAAAAAGTATTAAATTGCACCAAGATTTCTCTATATCTACATAGTACACTACACTACAAATGCAGAGCATGCACAGGATCCAAACCATTTATTTATTTAATAGTGGGAATTTTATCCTGTCATAAATTTAACAGACATAGGTAATGTATTACCTACTGTGTAGAAGGTGATTTTCTGAGTGTCCTTAAAGTTAGAAAAAAGGGTCATCTAAACGCCCACCTCCTGTCTTAGAGAACATTACAACTGTTTGAGCATTCATGCTTGATCCCAAAATAACAAAATCAGTCTGTCATATTAAGAAAATATTAAGAAAATATGGTGTTGCTTTAAATTATCATTCTTCTCTTGTGGTAAATAATTTTCCTTCAATTACTGTCAACAGCTCTGGCTCATGGTTGTCAGCTTTAGAACCAAATGCCATTTTGCAAACAATTAGCACCACTTCAGTTAATGTTTTTATAATAATACGCATCAGCTAAGGGAAAAAAAAGGACCTTCAACATCACTTTTTAAATAAAAACTGGGTTAAGATATGCGGTGTCTAAATACTTTTGTACTTTAGTAAAAAACTTTATTTTTGCTTATGGACCTTACACTTTCTATCAGTATTTGGAAATTAATCTCTTGTTACTTTTCCATAGTTTTGTTGCTGCAGTTGCTCTTATTTCTCATTCTTAAAAATCCGCAGTCATTACTTCTCAAATTATTATCCTTCCACCCATGTCCCTCAATTTGTTCTGGTTTTAGGGTAACTAACAGAGCAAATAATTTATTAAGGATAAAAATAATTTTGCAAAGATTTTCAGAAGCTGACAGACTAAGAATTTTGCCAAATAGAGCCCAAGCAGGGAGTGAAGGATTAGACCCTATCTAATCCACTGGTTTTATCAAATCACTGTATTTAATACTGAACTAAAACCTTCAGAGAGTTTTATTTTTAGCAGCTTGCCATATTGAGTATTCATTTGGCTTTATTCTAAGAATTAGAATTTAGGAATCGGAGAGAAGAAACTTACTTCTTGTTTGTGAGGTATCACCATAAAAAGTCTTCAAGTCCCACCCCAAATAAATATTTATTATTTTTTTTTTTACTTTATGCCATATTTTTATTATTTTTCTGATCATTTTCATAGTAAACATTACACTTCACTGAAGGTAGCGTTTAAAATTTTAAAAGGGATTATATGCAATGAAAATGATCATTTGCTGATGAGAGTGCACTCTGTTGGATCAGAAACGAAGTGACTGTTTTTGATAGTTACTTCCATGTCAAAATTTTAAATGAAACTTGATAATAACTTGCAGAAAACAATTAAGACCAGTGGGACTATGTCTGTACTCCCATTTAATCGCATTATTTAGTCTGTGGAATAGCCAAGAGAGATCAGTTCTCCAAATGTGACAACATTGTGGTTATTTGGACTTTCTAGTGGCACATTATCTTATACCTACACTGCTATCTGTGTCTGCCCTGAGAATAATAGTCATCTCTTGGGCCAAATTTCACACAGTGACTCTTGTTCATCCTGCTGAGAGCCGGAACGCTCCAAAGCAGGCTGGCCGTGGTACTCCACTTCCCACTTAGTGCTCCTGTGGACTTAAGGCATGATTTTATTTACATACACGTATATATATAATTTTAAAAAAAATTTTCTTCTTTTCATTTCAACTCGTCTGACCTAATGTGGGAGTTGTTGCAGCCCAACTACTGCAACAACTGCAGTATCTTTTTGAAACTAGTTGGGCCTGTCCTTGCAGAATAAATCCATCACGTCAAACGGCGGAAACATCTCCCTACGCTGGGGGAACCAGAAGAGTTCTAGATCAGCTCAAACCCCTCTGGTTTAAATGCGATGCAGTAGCATATAGTTACAAGTGCTTTGCTGTGATAGATCCTCTAGCGTTCTCGATTGCCTTGAGCTTCCCAAAGAAATCAGCTGGTAATTGAAGTAATTATTTTTAAGTAGTGGATTTTCTCTCCAGAAAGCAACTGATTTGACAAAACCAAGTCACTTCCAATGAAGAGCAGCCATACCGTAATTTCTTTTAAAGTGTGCCAAATGCTTTCTATGCAGTTTCAAAAGTTTGCAGCAGTCAAATTTTCTAAGGAGAAACAACTATTATTTCCATTCAAAAACTTCTGTAAGCTGGCACAATTTTTGACAGAGTTAACTAATTGAGGAAGCACATACCAGCAGAGCAGCTGGCCTCTCACGGCATTTCTTTCCTGAAGATTCATTGTCTACAAAGCAAGGGTTTAGGCAGCAATTTCTATAAGAAACTGCTAAAAGGTAGGACTTAGAAGAATACAGGTTCGCGCTCTGGGACTCCTCGGTATTCACATAGACCAGAGCATCTTGCCAAGTTTGTCAGCGGCAAAAGCACGGTGTGCAGTGACAATGCTCTAACCCTTTTAGTGCATCCCATGCTACATGCCGAGCCGAGTTTTTCTTCCAAACTTCCAGCTCCAAATTTTGGCAGCATTCCTTAGCGAGTACAGGTTGTTCTCGCATTGGCAGACTATCCCATTCTCTCACTTAAAACAATTTGATGGATTTCTAATTTCATGGGTTTGCTTGTTCCTAGATGGGCACAGTTTATATAAATCACTTCCAACCACCAACTCCAACATTGAAAAAGACAGTTCTTATTTTCTTAATTTAGGTTGTTATGCTGAAATTATATTTTTCTCTACTCTGTCTTTTTGTGGAATTTGCGATTAAGAGGAAAGCAAAATACCCTTTACAGAACAATTTAAGTGTTTGTTCTATAGTTTTCCTCTTTCTAACTCAACATTTAATAAAGTGCTAAGTTTGACATTATGTAATTTGGTGACAAATTTAGCACTAGATTTCAGTGAATACAAGATAAAGCACGTTATCTGAAAAAACTACCTATTCACAAGCAATGCAGCACTATTCTATGCTATTATTCTTATATATTGTGCAAATATTATTAGTTTCAGTAATGCCTTCTTTATAGATAGGGTTTGGTCTGATCCTCCCTGTCTTTAAACCATCAGACTGACCACAAGTAAGTAGAGGGAATTTGAATAGTAATATATGTAGTAGATTACTAAAAATACTACACCTTCGGTGGTTGTATATATTTAAAAGCAGAAATGAGATTGCTGTTTTTAAGGATCTCTTCAAGTTTATTTCATTGGTAAAACAAATTTTTGTTCTTTACTGGAGTGTGAAGGTGCAGCTTTAGAATGAGGAGAACATGTAGAAACAAGGGGAACTTTAAGCGCAACTGCATATTTCATCAACCAATATCTTAACCCCATCAACCAATATCTTAACCTGAAGGGATCATCTAGTCAGTCACATACACTTTACATAGTGCAAAGTAAAAATGAAGTTAAGAACAGCTACATCTTTTCAAGGCATAGGAATAGGACAAAGGTGGATATGAAGTGGTGGGTATACAGTATAATGACTTCCACCTGGTATATCATCTGTCTGCTGGTAGGTATGCTGAAATAAATAAATGATCAAAAATAATCTAATTAAAAAAAATCAACAAAGTCAGGATGAGGTTTTGGAAATAAAATAAGACTTTGCAACACAAGTGATGTGAAAGCGGCAAGATGATTAAAATGCAGAATCTTATTTATTATACATTAGGTAGATCAAAGCTTCTCAGTGATAACAAGGCACTGATTAGGGGTTGCCACCTGTTTGGTTTCACTTGCAATGGGAATCACTTAGGTGACGCTGTGTTAAAGGTTGTCAGTACGTCTTGCACGTGTGAACAGCTTACATTAAAAAAAAAAAATCTTATTTTGCTGAAGAGATTTACTCATTATTCACCAGCCCATATGCTACTTTCTTAGTAAATACAAAAAGGAAATTCTGTGTAATTCACGAAGGTTTCTGAAACAAAACCAAAAAATTGCAGGTAATCCCTCTTACTTGAGGCACATCACATACTTCTTTGAGACAGTGGCAAAAAGACCTGAAGAGTATAAAATTAGAATATATTTGAACTCTGGAGAGTGCTGAGCCTTACAGCAGGCCGATCTGAGAGAAGAAAGATTGTGGCAAGCAAATCACCCAGGAAAACTAAAAATCTGGAGAAGAGGGCAGGAGGCAGTTTTCTAGATTTTTTTTGTTGTTTGTCTCTTTTGTCTAACTCCTCAAAGAAGAGGAAAGCTGTGACTTATGGAGAGCATGTGGATGTAAATGTCTAACAATTATTGACAGGATCTAATAAAGAGAGAATTGAGGAAAGCTGAAAATCTGCAAGATGCAGCAAGACATTTTGCATAACAAAAAGAAAAAGGAAGAGTGAGTAAGAGTCAGAAAGATCTGTTTAAAGTCAGTGGAAATTTAATTTGGATTTATCAAACCTGGAGGGGCGGGGGGGAAGTTGTTAAGTATTTTTAAAACCATGTGTACCAAAGGAGAATTGTTTGGGAGGTCTCTGGGTGTTATAAAGACACTCCATTGACCAAAACCAACGAAGGAACCGATACAGGAGAAAGGGGTCCCATTGGCTGACTTGATCCAAACTGAAGAGGACTATTGTGAGACCACACGAGGTGGGTATACCCAGATAGGCGAGCTTGATAAAGGATTCACACTGACAGACTCTTTTCCACTCCTTATTTCTAGAATAGTGAACAAATGCCCCAGAGCAAAGCAGCGCTGAGGGTTTTGTGCTCAGTTTTCTCAAGAGAAAACTGTACAGATACAAATTCGTGTTTTGCCAGCAGCAAATGTTTATTCCACAATACTTTGGGCACTGATGTGAAAAAACATGATACATGAGAAGAAATGCTGAGAGCCAGATTCTGGTATCTCTTACGCTGTTAAAAAATAAGAAGTAACTTTGCTGAAATCAACGAGCATCTCTCAATCCATGCAAGCTACTTCCGGCACAGAACTAAAATGTGATCTCCAAACTTCTGACAGTAAGTTCTGATGGGAGCCTAAATTGCCCCCCGTTATAATTTGGAGTCCTCTGTAGGTTCTTCTGCTCATTTCAAGATCGTTACAATGCAAATAGATATTTATTCCTCCCTCAAACTGGAAAGAGGAGAAGAAATAAAAGCATATGAAAGCAAATACTGACGTGTAAGGACCGTAGTAGTAAGGTTTTCATTGCTTTTGTGCCATAGGACAATTAATGTAGTGGAAAAGAAAATGAATGAGCAATGTGCAGGAGAAATCACTAGTCAAATATGAAGATATAGAACACCACCTGCAATTGAACAGTCTGCTAAGTGTTTTGAATTGTTTGGTAATGTCACAGCAGTACTAAAAGAATAAGCACTTCCAATAACAGGCAGTAATTAAAAGAACAAGTAAGGTGAGTGCACCTGTGAAAGATAATCTCTTGGTGGTTTTTGTTTATGCTTTTAGTGATGGTTTATGTCAAAATAGCTCAGTTCAGAAGTCCAAAGTTCAAAGCAGTATTTGGAAATGGTGGTGAGCTCATCAGTAAGAAACTTTTGGGAACCAGTTTTTTAACCTCTACTTTTCAGGTGATACTTAAAGTAAACTGAAGTACAGAGATATGCTTTTCAACAACTGGGTCGTAGTGTCTAAAATGCTCTCACTGGCAGAAATCTGGAAGAAATTTCCTTCTACACACTGAAGTAAAATTTCAAGATGCCTTTATTCCAAATTACTTGCACTAAAAGTTTATAGGTGGAGAAATAGAAATGTGGTTTAGGTTTAGTAGTTCTAACTTTTTTTTAATTTTATTTTTTATTCCTGTAATCATTGACATTCCCAGCTACAAAATACATAGTCTGTTCCACTCAGGAAAACAGCTGCAAACCACTTATTTCCACTCTCCAGGGTTTCTATAGGTAGAAGCCGGGTATGATTTTGAAGAAGATTAAGATACAAAACAAAACGCTGAGGGTATTGCTCACTTCTGCTTCCAGAGTTCACTCTTTAGATGGGAAATCTGCACCTAGTAGAGCATATCTGAAATTCATACTCACAGACGTGCATCTCCTTCCGTATTTCTAGACCAAATGCAGAAACATCTTTAAGGAAGAACAGCTTCAGTAGCTTTTTCAAGGACGTGCATAAATAGGAAGTACGTGTACATATATTTTGGGAAACACAGTGTTTACCCATTTTGGATAAATAAGAAACTGGCAGTTTCCTCTCATTTGCCACAACCCTGCTCAAGGGTCTGTCCCTAAATGAATGGAGTCTGGAATGGAAAATAGTAATCTGTCACTGATCCTTCCCAGAAATGGCCTCTCTGCCTGCCATTATGAACCCCTTGCGATTTAAGTAAATCTTCCTAATGATGTTATAGTTCAATGCTCGTATAGAGCTAATAATCTAAAAAGATCTCCAAAGCTGATTTAAAAAAATGTAGATTGATGATTGCAAGATTCAGCATTGCAAGAAACTAGTATTGAACTTTCCCAGAGTTACAAAGCAGCTTGCTTAGACAGAACACTAGGCATGAAACCTTTCAGTTAAATGAAGAAAGAATTCTGGATTCAGTGAAAATTATTCTGTTTTTACGATGCTCCACTTCACCACTCAATTTATCTAAGAAGATCAAATAGCAAAATTCTGCAAAACATTACAGTTCAGTAAGTAAGTATCTTCACTGCAGTAGGGGATGGAAGTCTAAAAGAGAGAAAATGAACTGCTTTAGCATGCTGAATCTCCCAGAAAGCATCTGACAAGCAGCAAAAAAGGAAAAAAGTAGACTGGATCAGCACAGGGGAAAAATTAATGTGACCTAGCAAAAAGGTGCTTCTTTAAAAGAAAGAAAGAAGGGGGTTGAACAAATGAACACACATGTAGATGTTTCAGAACCTCAGAGTTACAGCAGTCAGCTTCTGTGTTAAAGCTTGCCAAGTGCCAAGTATCATCAGTCAATCCACCATGGATAGTTTTTAGTTAACCTGAGAATGACTTTCCTCAGGCATATATGTATTTACCGTTTTTAAAGGTTTTCCAATTCTGCAGATCTTACTAGCTGAAAAATTAATCAGTGATACACAGGCAGGTACTAGCAAGGCAATCACTGTACGGAAATGTGCCCCATTTATTAAAATACAGGAATATCTTTCATGGAATGGATTATATCCCAGCTTTTGTAAGGCACTAAAGTGTGTTTACTCATTAAAGACTCTTCTCCGCGAAAGTCTGCAAAATGAAGTATTTTAAGAAGATGAAGAGGAAAGAAGGAACCTTCCTGTGCCAAATTAAAATCCAGAGACATAATGCTAGAGAACATTTAGTTACTTCTGATCTGGGCTCATTACTGACAAGCCTGGATACATCAAATTAAAACAGTAGTCCTTCTACTGACCTCACTCCACTCATTCTCTACTTTCCTTAACATCTTCCCCCTCGCTTTTCTTTTCTTAACCCCTGTCTGTCTGCACAAAAAATACTTGCTTCTAGAGAATGACTATTGCTTTTCCTGCATTGTTTGCATGGGTTTGCTTGAACAAGACATGTGCCAACAGGATGCCTCAGGGTGCATTTAGGAGATGTGGTGCTAAACTGTTTCTTGAACTGCAAAGTATTGCTGCAACAGGCTCCCAAGTGATTATGTCCTCTTTAATCTTTCAGAAAAGAAAATAGCCAGCATCACCTCTTCCAATAAAGCACATTGGAGTACACTCACAGTCTACCTTGATTTCTGTTAGGGGGAGCACCCTTTTCTTCTCTCCCCACGTCTAAACTGTGTGACAGAAGATGATACTTGCATATTTTTTCACCAGAGGTGATGTATGCACTTACAAGTTACACTTGTAAGTTGTATGCACTTACAACTTACAAGTGCATACATCAGTCCTGAGAGGTGAAAAGAAAGAAGAATATAAAAATAGCATCATTTAAACACCAAAACCAACATTGAGCAGATGCACACTCCACTTAACGGGGGATTGACCATGTTTCACTGTGCGTGCATCTTTTACAGATCCTCCGCAGAATTTGTTACTTCCTACGG
This sequence comes from Chionis minor, assembly GCA_013398295.1. Taxonomy (NCBI): domain Eukaryota; kingdom Metazoa; phylum Chordata; class Aves; order Charadriiformes; family Chionidae; genus Chionis; species Chionis minor. The sequence goes on from VZSF01000511.1 coordinate 309,469, forward strand.
ATTCTTGAGTAGAAGTGACAGACTTCATATAAAACTGTACCATTGAGCAGCAGGCTGGCAATGAATAAATGTTGCTCAGGAGGTTAGACATACATAGCTGTAGAGATCATGAAATTCAGCTTCTGTCCTGAAAACTAAATACCTCAAAAAACTGGGAAATTCTAGAACAATGATATCCAAATGAATATAATAATTTTACCTGAAACATATGGGTTTGAGCCTTTTCTATTTATGAATGACAAGTAAAGAAAAATCTTTTTTTGGAAACAAAAGCACAACAAAACATTTGCTGTTGCCCTGAATACTAATGATGGAAGACTGTTGCTATGGTGATGCTAATTTTAACGCTCTTGCCTGTGGACTTCATATGAACTGCCCGTTTTAACTTTTGCAAATGTCATTTACAAAATGAAAACCCATTAATGACTGGCGAGGGCACAATGTTCCACTTTAATTAGAATAATAAGGAATGCTGATGCACAAAGTACAGGTTTGTGAATTGCTACAAAGCCCACACTGTCAAAATTAATTACCACTGATGAGGATTTTTGTTCTTTTTTGTTTTTTTTCCAAAGGAAACCTTAGAATAATACAACCATAGCTTGATTTGGAGTTGAAAGCAGGCTCTCCTTTAAATACCAAGGTAGAATAAAGAAGCTTCCAAGGCTGACAGTACAGGAAAAGGTACAGCAGAGCTTAGAACTGTGATTGAGCCATGCTAAGTGAGCACTGATTCCAGTAACAGGGAAAGGCAAGTGCCAATGCTGCTGAGAAAAATAAAATATTTCTCAGAGAAATGCTTGCTCAGAAAACCAGTCAGGATTTGGAAAACAGAGTTTGTGTTTCTGAAGAATTTAATAATACAAGTTGAGGACAAGAAATTGAGTGGGCGCTAGGATACTATTCCAGTTTGGGTTGGTGGGGTACTGCTGTGACTCGTTAATTGCCAAGTTCTGAGCCAAGTAGATGATGTTTAGAAAAAACAGCATATATAGTAGTGATAAGCTCCTTTGTAATGAGCCAGGCCCTTGCAAATCATGAGCAGACATTTCTCACAAGAAAAGGAAAAAGTTGCAACTACCATTTCTAATTTTGGGGAAATGCCTGAGCATATAAAGTAGGTGCTATATTGCTAAAGGCATTTCAGTAGTACTGACTGCAATGAGGAAAGCATACTGCAATGAAAAGCATCACAGGCAGCTGCCGAGAGTACATTATTCAGACTAATTGTTATTATTAAATATCTCTATTGCAGTACTGCTTAGAGAACCTCATTTAGAGTTGAGATCCATTGTATTGCATGCTGTACAGAAAGGAAAGAAAGGAAACTTGCCTTCTCTTGTGAAGAGATGAGCTGGTGAAGAATTTGATTTGTCTTTATGCTATGTCACCATCTCAGTGAGAGATTGCTGGAAATGTGACTGGCATGAGGAGGAATAGCTGCTAAAACATTTTTCTAAATTCTCATTCATGATAGAATGTGGTTTAATGAGCAGTCAAACTTTCTTCCAGCAGCATTAGTATGAAACCCACACTCCGTCTATTGGTATGCTTTAGTGCTGCTTTAAAAGGGCCTGGCCAATTTTGTCCTTGACTTGGCTATCGTGCAAGCTGATGCACTTGTATACAGCTCTGTGCTCAAGATGACTGGAATTTCATTGTATTGTACAAAAGAGGAATACAGCAAAAAAATACAGATTTGATTGATAATGGTTGTGTCTACTAACTCTGATTCTAGGTGCAATTTCTTTTGTTCGTGACGCATTTACTCAGAACTTGTTTCCCTCTTGCTGCTTGGTATGTGCAGGAGTCACTGGGTGACCACTGAATAGTGTTCTTATCAAAGACCTTCTTCTGTGAGCACCCACTACTCATATCACAGGCGTGTTCAGTGCAGGGCTTTATGTTAAAAATGCAAATGTCAACAACTGATTATAATTTTTACAGAGAATACTAGTATGCTTCTGTGCTACCGCTGAATGCAGCTGTACCTAGTGTGCCGGGCAGCCATGAGGCAGCCTGGTACTCTTGAGAATCAATGGGCTCAGGGCTAATTCATATTTCTGCAGTACCTTGCCCAATGGCATATTATCCCAGAACAAGAGGCAGAGAGACCCTCTTCCACTCAGGAGGAAAAAAACTTTAGCAACTAGTTGGAATTGAGACAGAGCCAGAAGCAAAGAGTATTTAACAAATACGGAGCCAAAGTATGTTAACAAACTGACACTGTAAACTAAGTTAGGTAACTTCCAGATACTGTAAAGCTACAAAGGTTTAGAATTTATGGAATGTACCTGAAATAGAGAATTTGAGATAACCATCTCCCAGGAAATTGCCACTAAACCTCATCAATTAATTAGCTTCTTCTAGTAACCAAGCAAAAAAGATGCTCCAAAACGTACTCTGACGTTAACTGATGGAGAGAGCAACAGTGCCACAAACAATTTCTAAGTTCTTCTCACATATTTCATCATTCATGCAAGAAAGTACTCTGGACTATTATAATTCATTTTAGGAGTATTGGTAATACAGTGAACACTGCATCTTTTAATGAGCAAATAATGACTGAGGCTGAATTAGATTATTGCTAATCAGAGTGGCTGAGTACTAAGTAAAAATCTCTCAGAAGATGACAATTTTAAGCAGATTAGAAAGAAAAAATATACTTGTTTGGTGCAGGAAAAGGAGATAAAGTATTTTAAGGATAAGCAATACTAAATGTGTTAGTAGGCATAAGAAGTACATGTAGGAGACTGAAAGAGTAGCTAACAGAGGCAGCAAAACATTCTGTAAAACAGTGGAAATGTCAACAAAGAAACACAGAGGTTTGAAAGAAAACATCTATTTTGGTCTTTTTGAGTCTGGGACTTAAAAACCATCTAATGGGGAGTGCTACAGAGAAAACAGAAAAAAAAAATCGGTAATCAACAAGCTGCATTTAGAAGTCATTAGCACAACTAAATGAAATGAAACTTTGAAAGGAGAGGTGCTGGGGTTGCTATTACGACATGCCCAGGGACTGAAGACTAAAACCAGTGCTAGGAGAAAGTAGGGTAAAGAGGGTGATGGGCTGGACGCAGAGTGTTGCCGGTGGGAGGACAGGCTTTGCAAAGGGAGCACTAGAAGGTGAAGGGAAGATGCAGAAAAAGTGAGTGGTAAATTATTGCAAGGCAAAGCCTGACAAGCAGCCAAGAGAAGACATGAAAGGACAGAGGGATGACTATTTGTTGAAAGTGGTGGAATGACCTAGAAGAATGCGAAGGCTGAGAAGATTCTTGGAGTTGGACGACAGGAAATTGTTAGTGACCTTATTAAGAGCTGTTTTAGTGAGAAAAGGGTACAGAAGCTAGAAAAGATGGGGCAGAAAAAAAACACGGACTGGAAACAGACATGAATTCCAGGAAAAAGGAGGGCAATGTTCTGGATATTGAACAGTGTCAGCGATTTGTTTTGTTTTGTCAAGGACAGTCTTGAAGAAAAAAAGACTCCCATGTAAGGAAAGTAGCAGCAGATAAGCTTGAAAGAAAAATACATCACTGGAAATCAAAAGTCTTAAACAAGTCATTTTGATATGCTCCTGATGTCTAAGGGACAGAAGAAGTTAAGCAAATAGACTTGCTCCCTAACATCCAGCTATTTGATGTTCTAAGTGTCATTCTTCCCATTTCTTGTTTTGAAATATATTATCTGTAACTGATCAAGAACCTTGCTATGACCTCAAAGGAAATTTGTTTCTAACAAGAATTTTCTCCTTCAAACAAAAAATGCCTTTAAATTCTATTTCCCTCACTGTGACAAGCCCTTTGCTTTGAGTTGTTACTGCTGCACATGAGTAGAGCATCAAGTTGATGAAGATGGTTTCCTTTGTCATGGACAGACAACATGGTATATTATTGCTTGAATATTCCTTTTTTTTTTTCCCCCTAAATAAAAATAATTTCTAAATTTTTCTAAATAGCGTTCACAAAAAAACCCCCACAAAAGGCAATGAAATTGAAGATCATCCAGGTGGGTAGCTGGTAAGTTGGTATAACTTTAGTTTAGGAGTACTTAAAGATATCGTACAGAAACAACAGAATTCAGGGCTGTCTCATGTGCTTTTACGTCATCTCTGAAAGTACTGAATATGGCTGTCACTTAGAGCCAGCCTTTCCTTTGTGCTTCACACATCAAAGGCAATTATGAAAATCATGGGATTTCTTTTCACAAAACATAGAGTAATTTTTAAATTATAAATGCAAGCTCTCTATACTTACTGAAATGATCATTGTAAAGTTTACATTTAAAAAAAATATCCAAAGCCCTATAGGTTTGGGTTTCTGAGTATCTCTGAATGATAATTCAGCTGCAAAGTTTAGTTTTACGTTTCAAACAGCTTAATTTCAGAATAATTTTTTCATGAACTTGAACTAGCATTGTCTTACAAAAGACATTGAATATTAACACTGTGTCATGAAAGCAAACTTTTAGTATTCAATGACTATGTTTTTATAGTCAGAATTCAGCAAAACACAGCAGTAAAAATAATTGAACATCACTGCTATAGCTAAAAGCGGATGAATATACAGAAAAATATTTTACATTAGAACATACTAATGAAATTTTCTCAGGAAAACTGGCAACTGCAGTATGACTCGAGCTGGTGATCCTCTGGAAACAGAGGATGCTTTTAAACACAAAACTAAATGAAATGCAAATTAATGACATACAAAGCTGTAATCAAGATGCAAGAAAACCTATCATAAACGTAGGCTTGTTTACTTCAGAACTTTTCTAAGTTTAGCTGTTTAATCACATTTATCAAAGTCAGTACATGATTTATAGATTCCAGGGATTCTCAGCAAACATGGTTAAAAACCCCTCAGTGATAGGAATTCGTGCTTTAAACACTTTTCAAATCGTTCCTTAACTGTTTGGGCAGAGGTAGTCCCAAGAGTAATAGAATGCATATATGTGCATGTTATATATTATTTTAACCTTAAGATTCCTATCAAATTTGCATTTTTAAACCTTCAAGTGAAGTTTTAGTTGAGGGAAGATTCACTTATGAGTTTACTTCATATTGCTATTATCTCTACGGTTATAGCTGAAACGAAATTATACACAGATTTCCTTAGGGACGTTTGCAGTCTGTCTTGTCTAAGACTGTAATCCGTTTACTGCTACTGCTGCTGTTGTTGCTGGTATCTAGTAGTATTTGCAATTCCTTTAACTTTTTCTATGTTTTCTAAAAGATGTGTAGATGAGGTCAGCCAACAATGTTGCCATTGATGAAGTCCTAAAGCTAAATACAATTAAGCAGAGTTATATTGGAGATGAAATAGTAGATAAAAATCACTGATTTGGGAGGACATGTGCAGCTCCTGATTTTCTACTGAAGGTGCAGCTTTTCTGGGTTTCAATACGCAGTAGAATCCGTTAGCTTTTTGTCATATTCTTTACAATGTTAAAATGTATATCTGTTTGCTTATAAAACTTCCAGGATGGCAGACAGTGGACTGGAAAATACTGCTTGAAAACAAAACTTATTTTCGTATTTCAGTATTTTTATTCAGTTGAAATTTAGTACCTTTTTATTTGTCTTCCTGATATTTGTTTATTCCATTTTCAGGTCACAGCACCTAAAATACTGGAACAAACCCAATACATTTGTATAACCACATACTCTTTAACTCCCATCTCCTTGAAATGTTTATGGGATATTTCCTGCTGCAAAGGCGTCTCTTAATTATGAACAAAGTATTACACCCATGCCTCAACTAGAAATGCTTTGGGCTGTGATTAAAATCTTAACGTGGTGTTTCATGTTGATGATATAGTTCAGATGCTTGTATGAAGTCATCATTTTCCAAGTCAACACAGTAGTTTTGCAGCTAGCCCTTTAAATTTTAACTCCATGCTTGTAACCTCTCTCTCTAGCAATTTTTCTTACTATGCTTCACACAGGTTGGCACAACCCTCAAGTGTTAGTTTTACAATATTTTCTCCAATAATACAGCTTTTAAGTGAAAAAAAAAAGAGTTAACATTGTTAAAAATGAAGCACAGAAAAATGTATCTTTGCCCTGCTACTCCTATATTAGCTCTACAATAGTGAACAGAAAAAACATCTTGAAAAGGAAAACCAGGAGACAGGTACATAATCAAAAGGCAATCTGGGCTATATACTAGCTAGATATTTAAAGCCCTTTTTTCTACTCAAATGCTAAAATAATCAAATGTTTTCTAGCAGATGTCTAGATAAATACAAAATACCTGAATGAGACTGAATTATCCTAATTTTAGATATTTAGATTTCTTTTTACAACCTTTATCTATGGCGTGAAAATTCAGATGTGAATGTTAATCTCCCCACGTTAACTTTCGATACAATTTCATTAACGTAACAGTGTGTAAGTTCATGTCATAAAGTGTGAAGTATAGAAGTGAAGAACAGAACTCACACCAACAACTTTGCGCATATTTACAGCAACCTGCATCCTTAGTAATTTATTGCTGTATTAAGTGGGTTTGTTCCCCCCTCAAACCCTCAGCCTAACACTTAGATACATCATTTACACAAACAAATTTTTGGCCCTGCTGGAAAAGAGGAGCGAGGACCTAGACACACAGAGTGAGTAGGCGCTCCATAGTGAAGTTTGACCTCTACTCAGTAGGCTGTCGACACCATTTGGTGCCTGGGCTAGGCTGGTTGTATACAGAGTGCTACTTCATAATGACTCTCTGTTGTGTTTTAACATAATCTCATTTTCTGAGCTCAGTTACCATGGAAAAAACGTGAATGCTTGTCAAAACTACGTGGAAGACAAACAATTAATTCAGAGATGTTGTGATGCATTTTTTAATGGTTTTTCTTAAATTATCTAGCCATAGATTTCCTAATATAAAAATTTATCTGATGAATACTTGAAATTCAAAGCAAATATGTAGCACGGAAGACACTGCCAAGCCTGTGCATCGTATTTGAAATTGTAATTTATCTCATAAAGTTCAACTTTTAAATAAGAAAATGAGAAGTAAGCGAAATGAATACAGATGATTTGATCATTCCTAACCTACCGGTTAGAATCTTTACTTAAGTCTAAATGCAATCTTACTGACATTTAAGCAGTTCTCAGTTAATTCATGCTATGTTTCCCTTAGAATCCATGACCCCTAAGCTTAATATATACACAAATTTGTTCTCAGGATTGACGGTCTAAAGATAAGGACAGCACAGAACTGAGGAGCAACACAAAACTGATTGCAGCTGTTATCAGACAAGGGAAAAAAAAAAGAAAACATTTAAAGGGATTCAGTAAGGAGAAAAATTGGTCAAATAATCCATAGTTATGATTTGCTAAGTAAAGGCTAAACAAATGACTGAGGACAAGAAATGTGCAGGTGGAGCATATTGTGAAAAATAGGAACTTATTGCAGTCTGTAGGAGAACCGGCATCTTAGAAGGTCAGAGAAAGAACAAATGCAAGAGGGATTCAGCAGCTTCAGTGAGTTCATTTTGGAAAAAACGTCAATCGGGAAAAAATCTGACCTTGCCCTGACTGACAGGCCACTTAGAGGAACAGAAGCAGCCCAGCTGATATGTCGATTATTGCGTTCTCAGTCTTCTCTGGATTGTTGCATTGCCCTGGACGCCAATACTAGAGCACTACACCGTCTGCCAAGGTCTGTGCATCCCGAGCAAATACAGCTGGTGACGTAAATTGCATGGGTCCATATCCACTACTTTTTTCATTGGTATTGAAGCATATTCTAAAATGCATAAATGTTAATTATAGTCCTGCCTTCTATTAGACTGATAAGATCATGAAGAAGATAAAAAAGGCACAGTACTTGAAGAAGGATCAATTTAATGCTGACTTCCTTATTATATGGATGAAACTTTTCCCACACAGAATGGGGAAATAGTTGGTCTGCTTATTTGTGGAGCTCACTCCATCAGAAAAGACAACGAACCAAGGGCAATGCGGACAATGGATGTGGCAAGCACTGTTCTGGAGGAGCTGTCAGTCTTTGGAGGAAACAAAGGAATTACGAGACTTCTTGGTGTAACAAGAATATGTAAAAAATCTGAGATATTGTTCCCCATTTCCTTGAAGATTTCATTGGACAGTTGTCAGAAGCTGTCTTCTCTTTGTCATCTAAATTAGTATGTAATTGATCTTTAAAAAAAGAAAACTCTGACAGGCAAATCTTTCTATTTTTTCCCCTTAATATGTCTAATCTTTTCAAGTTCAAAGCATTCCAGTGGAAACCAAACATAATTCCTATTTTTGAATCCTGCTCATTAAGCACACAATGTTTAAAACATGGGGCTGAAGTATATGGCAATAAATTTTAGCTATCAGAGGCAGCTGTAAAATCTGCTTTTTTATGGAAGATCTGGCATATACTCTATAAAATAGGACCATATTATATATATGTCATTTGACTTTGTAAAAAATTATATTGGTTATGTTAATTTTTTATTCTTGATGAGGTGTAACAGTCAGGCTACATTTAACAACTAAAGTAAAGCGGAGCGAATAGAAATGAAGTAAAAAGTAAAATTTAAGCAAAAATCACATTCAGCTTACAATAAATATAACAATTTCAGCTACAATAAAAGTAAAATATTTAAGGTTATGTAATTATATTCTTTTACTCTCTAAAGATATGAACTCCTTGTTCAGTATCAAAAGTTTACTTTTCACATTACTGCCTATAAAAATAGTTCATTTATTACCCTCCTAGCCTCAGAGCTGGAAAACAATGAGTAGCTGGATTTAATGGATTTAAAATGTCGAAGCGTTCCTTTTAATTAGGAAAACAGGAAAGCTAGATTCCATCTAAACTTCTTTTACCGAGCTCATTACTAAACTGAGCAAACATTACTTGCATACACATTTTAAGATTTAACCTGAGTGAATGTTATCCGTGCACTATTTAACCTCTCTGTAATGCTTAACACCACAGGCCCTTCGTGAATATGTATACTGAGTTAGTTTGACGACAAAGCTTAAGAAATTTACTACCCACTTAAATATGAGCACTATCGTGTCAAACGGGCCAAATTCTGCGAGCAGTCCAAGGAAGCTGCTCTCTGCCCCCGCGCAGGCATGGCGGCGGTACACGCTGTTGGGGTGGGAAAGCACGTGTTTTCCATCAGCTGCTGCCCCTAACGGGAGGCGACTGCCCTGCCCCCAGCCTCCGCACCAGCTAGGATATGATAAAATTGCTGCTGAGTACTTACAATTCATTTCAAAACAAATTAACTCCCCTTCAGTTGCTGCGCATGTGAGGGCAGTAACTCCCTGCTGGCAGATGGTAACGAAGAGCAGAGCCACGGTATCTTCCCGGAGTGCTCCTGCTCAGTCAGCGGGAACACATCTGTTTATAACCTTCTCTTTCATTTTAAAGGTAGTTAAAGGCTCGAGATTTCTCATTTATTTACACTCCAAGTTTAAATTTTTGTGACAAGTTTTCGAACCAAGGCTTCACAGCCCTGCAAATGATAAAGAAAAGCTCTGCACTTGGACAAACCTCTAAGAAATATCAGATATTTAATTTAGGTTTTTATGCTAGACAGCATGATAATTTACATCACATAAAGGCAGACTGAAAAGTAGTATGGTTTTTCTTTCCTTCACAGTAATTTCAATTTTAGTATGGAGAGTTCAGAACTGAAAGACGGGAAAAGATCATAATAGCTGTGCTTTTAAGAAGCCAAGATAATACCTTCTTGCTACTTGGTAGATAGGTTAACTGTCAGTCATACACGTGGCTTTCATAGCTCGCTCGCATTCACTACATATACATAATCATACATTATTTATTTATGGTTCTGCACGTCTCTCTCTCTTCCATCTGACAGATAATTTCTACTTGCTTTTGAGTCTCGTACTTGTCTACATTCTGCAGAAGAAACAATTAACCCAAGTGATTTTACCAGAACAGCAACTCTCTGCTTTATTTTATCTTTGTCGAATTTAATTCAGATAGATTCATTTATCCTGTCTCTAAGTTGAACAAAAGTAAAAGAATATGACTTTAATCTGTTTGCTTTTACAATGAAAACTTGGGGCTCTTAGCTTTTCTCTGTGTTGAAATTCCGCATGGCTAAACAACAATTAAAAGGGAGATCAAAAATTAGGACAACAAAGAAGTACATTTATAGAAACCAGCCCGCTAGATCTCCACTGTGAAGTACAGAAAAACTGCAGAATCTAAAACTATTTCACAAGCTGATACATTTAATGCAAGTCAAATACTCTCATAGGAAACTACAATGTGGAAGAGAGTAAGAAAATGGAGATGCATAGTCCTCGGACTTAGCTCACCTCAGAGCTAATTTATATGGATAGGCTCATCTGGATCTTCTCAAGGAGTCAAATCTATGCTCCTGAGAATCCAGCTTTGTCCTCAGCAGGACAAAGTTCAGTGAACTGCTATAATCTCTATAAGAAAATAAGCTTGGCTGGGAAGTAACTTGGAAGGCTTCCTTTGTGGGAAGTACCGAGATGAAAGACTACTGTATTTTTGCAGAAGCATTTTAAATCCTTCAAAAGAATGGGCACAGCAAGAGGGTAAGAACACAGACACTATTAACTGGCGAGTCACTTATACAGAGGGAGAATAATGTCCAAGATTAATACAAATATAGAAGTGACAGCTTCTAAATTTCAACACTTCATGATGGCGGGACTACTGGATTTTTCTTTTCTTTTTTTTTTATTTTTTTTTTTTTGAGAGAAAGTGTGTTGCAGGCTTCAGTCCAACTCCTCCTCCTTTCTCGAGGCAACAGAGATCTCCTAGCACTGCGTGCTGGACACGTTTGCCAGACACAAGAGAGATTGCAAATGTGATTCCGAGTATAGTTGCATCATGTGCCCCAGGAGGATGGTCACAGAAGAGGAATTGGGTTGTGCAGCATAACTGCGTGCTGCTTCTTGTGTTGCAAAATCCAAAGCAGACATTTGATTTTTGCCATCTATCACTGCTTTGGAGCAGCTCCTCTATCTGTTTGACTGGAATATAAGAATGTGCGTGTATATGCATGCACACGTGAGATCCCTTTCATCAGAGGGTGAGCTCTGCTAAGATGTGCTCTAACCTGAATTACCATGTTAAAATCTGCAGCCTCCCTACCCTCGTTATCTGTCTTTTTTAGAATTTGAGACTTTTTTTATCTTTTGATACATATTCGGTAGTCTTTGTGCTGTGCATTTTTTCCATTTGCTTTTCAGATTTCTGATGTACAGTAATTGCCTGTTTTGTCTACTAAAAACTTAAATTTAGACATTTTAATGAATACCTAAAACATTATTAAAGAGTACAGACGTGCCTGTGCCCGTTTCTGCCTTCCCATTTTCTGGGTTGCACTCCAATAAGAGTAGGATCAAGGCCTTCAAAGAACAGGACTGATTAAACTGAAAACTTTTTTTTTTTTAAATATTCCACTCTTTTTTTTATCTAATAAAACCTTTAAATCCTGTACTAGACATAAGGAATATATTGAGGGAGAAAAAAAGATCAAAAAGAAAAAGGTCTGATAAAATGTGTTTTTAAGCAAATTTACATGTTTTAATTCAGAGACAAAAGGGAGACGTTTTTTTTCTCAGTAGCACCTTGTGTGCTGGGCAAGTGCTCGGTAGCCAGGCAGCAACATCCACTTGCTACTTTGGAAGCCAAGATACTTCTGCTGTCCCAGAACACAAAAACTTGATTTCTAAGTTCGCTGGGGAAAAGAGAGGTGAGGCTGGACTGTCAGCCCAGCTTGTCATCTCCATAAGGAGGGAAGCAAATAAAAAACCAGAAGGAAATCCACCAGAATGCAGCAGCTGGTGCAAGGCCATTAGACTGCAATTTTCATGAGGCTGACAGTAGGCAAAGAAACTACAAAATGGCAGAGACTGGGAATAGCTGAAACAGGTTGTACACTGTTGGCAACTAGATTTTCCATGGCAATGATGGAAATACACCAATACAATTTGAAAAAAAAAATACTGGTGTGAATAATCTCAAAAAGAAATTAATGAAGGGATAGCTTTACAGGCAACTAGTTGCTACAGATTAATCGACTGTATAAAAATGAATTTTTAACCAGGAAAATCACAAGGCTTGAAGACACCTCGCAGTAAGCAAACATTGCTGCTGAAGATTTAGCACTAAATACTGCCTGATTTATGGATTTATCAAATGCTGTGCTGTTGCAAATGTGAAAATGATGAGATAAAACAGTTAAGCATCAAAGAAAAACCAGATAAAATGAAACCCAATAAAACATGTAGCAAATCTGGTTAACAAAGGAGGCTAGCACCAATATTCTACATTGATGACAGAAAAAAAATCATGTAAACATGAAGAGAATGCTATCTATAGCTGCTCAGTCTTCATGAAAGGTCTTAGCAATAATTAGCAATCAATAGGAAAGTAATAGTTCAAAGAATAAAGAAATAACATTCTGAGTTTAAAAGTCAAAATGGTACAGAAAACAGGCAATTTAGTTGTGTGTAAATACGAAATACGAGCGATGAGAATGAATGAAAAGAAAAATTACTGAGGACAGCTGGAGAAAGGAATACATGTAACAGCTCACTGAGACTCATTAAAACTTGGCCAGTTTGTTTTATTTCTCAAGGACAGCAAGTTATTCTATAAAATATGTGCCTGAATTTAAACTTTAATTAAACTAGTACCGCTACAGCTCTTTATGGCTATTAAGATATTTTCCAAAGTGAACAAAAAACCCCAAATGTATTCCTTTGAATTTGTAAATGGCCCAGAACAGAAGAGGAAACGGAAAGCTGACACCAAAAACTAGCATTTGACTGTTTTAGTACAAAGAGTCAACAGTCACCCCTGGCTGCTGGATGCGAGTAGCACACACAGAGGAGGGAGGTACAGCCTGAAATGCATCTCGTGCCTGCATTAAGAATTGCCAAGGCATCTGTCCCCATAAAGGCAAGCCATACCATGGAAAAGAGAAAAGGAGGATCTTTTCCTTCACAGCAGTGTAGTGCCATAAACTGGTTCTGAAGCGCCAGAGTCCCAACTTGCTTTCCAGGATTTGTTCCCCATATGCTTCCCTCTCCCCTCCTCTCCTTGATAGAGATTTCCAGCTTCCTCATGACTATTTCATTATTCATAGCCCAATACCAACACCAGAAAAATTACAAAATTCATGCAACAGTAATCCAGCTTAAACCAGGTATAACTGTCCTGCTGTACTGCACTACAGGCTTAGATTTCTTCACGTGTAACTCAAATGTTTGTTCAGAAGCTGCTGCAGCAGTTCATATTGTCATGAAAGTTGCAACTGAAATGCCACTGCAAGTGCCATTGACAGCCAGATGGCTTCAGTGGCACTAGTTGAGTTTCCAAAGTTTACTGGGAATATAAGGAGGAAGCATGTGAATTAAATGACTATTAAACGACACCCGTGTTTCAGTTACTTGCGCTACAGTCTTTATTTTAGGCATTGCATCACCTGTTTCCCCCAGAAGTTATGTATAAATAGTTCAAGGCACATATTGCAGGCAATAAAGAACTGAAGTGAGAAGGAAAAACGTATCAAAACTTCTTTCTTATTTGCTGTATAGTTTCGAAATTGTGGACTTTCCTCTCACTTGTTATGCACATGTATCTCAAAGAAAACTAGCTGAATTTGGAAAATAAACTCGAAAGGAATAGTTTATATGGACTAATTTGTCCCTTGTCATTCCTCAACAACAAACTTTACCAAGTGCTCTCCCTAAAGGAATTTGTTATATATAGTTTGTGCATTGCAAGGTTAAAAAAACAGTATATCACATTCACAACTGCAATTTGGAATGTTTTTTGTTTTTTGGTTTTTTTTTTTCCCAAACCTGCCATACATACTCTTCAGTGGGAAATGGCACAAATTCCAATATCCAGATACCCCAAAGCTTTACTTAGTTTTCTGGTGATTTACAGTAGCATAAACCCAAACAACTTACAAATCAGTGCATCCTGCTGTGTTTTTAAATAACTTGCATACTTCTCTGAAATTTATTGCATGCTTCACTCCTTTTTATTCTTCCCATTTAGACACCATAGGAGCAGTTCACCGTAATCTAAGGAAATTGCCAACTATCCTTGTAAATGACATACGTAAATAGCTAGAATGAATTACTATTTATACTCACTTGATATAATACGGCACTTTGTTTGGTGAGATTGCCCTCTCCCAGGGGCCTTGGACAGAAGCTGTTAACAATAAACAAATAAACAAATAAATAACTGCACATGTACGTTTATACATACAAACATACCTAGGAGAGAAACATGGAGGTCAAGTTCAAAGCAAACAGGAACGACAACGTTAATCTCTAGAATTACAGTTTTACACTCGGCCACACTGATACAGGTCTGTTTGCTCAGTTGCCCGTGAAGACAGGAAGGATTAACCTGCTGTTCCGAAATTTCTGTCCTAATCTGAGAGAAATTGAACTCATTCAGCTGCAAAGATAAACACAAACCCCCCCTTCTTGACTACTAAGCTTACAGAACAGATAGGAAGCAGAGCAAGCAACCTGTCTTCCTGGTGTGTTCTTTTATAGGGTTGCGCCTACAACTGTGTTTGACTGGCTTTTCTTCAATTTCTTTCCTTGCGTGGCCAGCTCTTTCCATCCTTCCAGGAACAGAAATACACGCTTGTTTACATTTTATGTTGAGCGAAGTTACCCTGAGATACCATCTGAACATTTTATTTATTCTCTTGTGGATTTTTTCTGAAGGGAGAACATTTTTATTTTTATTTCTTTAGACTACCAGTTGTGTTCTAGTGACTTCAGTAACAGCAAATAATAGAGAAAATGACAGTGCGTTGATGAGAAATAGAGAGGAAATGACATTACTCATTCTTGGCTATCACAGTGTTAAATGTCAACATCAATTACAATGTAAATAAAATATTTTTTAACAAAGCATTATATAAAGCCCATTGTAGTCAAAACAATTGTAAACAATTTTTATCATAGACTTTATTAGAGTCAAAGATATCTTACAGTCTAGGCCATAATCAGAAAGCTTTTTTTTTTATTAGGAGTTTCTTATCTGTCAAAACCAGTAGGACCAAGAATTTTCATTTTTAATATAGTGATTTATTTTTTTAATATACAAAGTGATCTGGTTGAGGGGGAAAAAAAAAAGCCTGTTTGCCTCAGCCAGTGTAACCCTTCTTTTTAGTGACCCCTGCTGTTCACAAAGGAAAATAGTTGTTACCAAGACCCAACTAATAATTAGCTGCTTGATCATTTGGCTGAGTATTTTCTTTGTTTCTCTCATTCAAAACAGATACGTTAAAAACACCACTACCAAGCTGCAGGTAGTTGAAAAAAGCTAACAAATCACAATCCATAGAAATAAAATGACCAATATACACATTTCATATAATTAGTAACGGAATCGTTAACCAGACTCGCAGAAGTCAGTCTGCAGAATGAAATATGCGGCCCCTCTCTCGCCCACGTACTGGAGTGCAGACAACAAGAGTTGGAGGAAAGAGATGAAATGTGCTTATAGAAATGGCTGTAGAAGGACGTTTTGCTATACTGGTAGAGTCACATGCACATGAATTGTACAGAAGGGCTGGAAGGAGGCTAGGGACCCCACAGAGTGGAGATAAATCACCAGCAGCAGAGGAAGCTGGAACCATTCTAGATGGTCTGAGAAGCAAAAGCAGCCAGGAACAGGGTACAGGCTGGGGAGGGGCGCAATGGGGTTCACATACATTTCAGACAGTGCTGAGAAGCTAGGGAAAGGAAGGAATATGTTTGGGAGAAATATGAACGTGATAACCCTGTTTTAGATTGCTGGTGGCCAAGGCGTTATGAAAAAGCCTACCACAACATCTCTGTAGGTCCTGCTATTGTCCTCAACACCCAGCTAACTGTCTGTAGCTAAGCTGAGTGTATTGCTTTCCTGTTACTTACGCAGTTTTGCATTCTTTAAAAAAGAAAGGTGAAATTAAATTTTGAAGGTATGAACCATGAAAACAGGTAACTCTCAAAGCGTGCAAGAAACGTAAAATTCAAATTACAGTGTTAGATCTCATGGAAGAACAGCACGCTCCACTGCCATTGAAGTCTGTCTCATGATCCGCACATACAAGAGCACAGAACTGTGCGCATTTTCAAATACAAAACTCAATTATACACACAATTTACGTATGATCAAATACTGCTTCTTGGGACAGGGACTGCTGTTTTGTTCAACGTTCGTAGACGGCGCAGCTGAAGAGCTGTGAAGGCTCAGGCTATTTTCAGGAGTGTGAGCTGCAGCTGTAAGAGGCACACAGCTTCTCAGTTTCTGTGCACTGCGATAGCCCCAAATGATGTAAAGCTACAATCTGCTTCATAATTTACGGGCATGAAAAAAGTATCAAAAATAGAGTATCATTTAATGTTTTGATGTTAGCTACCTCAAAATAATGGAACATGTCCTATTTTTAGGTTCATACAAAACTCTTAACCTTGATGCTTAACTATTTTTTCTACTGGTGAGAACATAAACTGCTGTACATGTAATTTTAGTAACTAACCCAATATTCTCCATCATCTAGAAGGCAGTAGGAAACCAAAGCCAAGGAGTTAGACGTAGATCACAATTTAATGTTACACTATCAACTACTTGGTGGTTTCTTTGTATGTTTTTATTCAGTAATGCTAACCTGTGTGTTAATATGTGGTACATCAAACAATTTTGAAATCCCTGCTCAGGGACAATGATATGGTTTCTTACCCACGGGAATTGGCATTATCTAAGGACTCATTTGAATATGATTATACTGAGCTATAATTTTTGAAAATAAAATACCCTTCAGTATTAACTAAAAATTGACCTTCTTACATATTTCTCTCCCAAACAATCATTAATATTTCCCAACAGGAATACCACCAAGCTACAGTCCTTCCACTTTCAGATTTGTTTTTAATTTAATGCCTAAAGGACAGAATAGATTGCCTCATATTTTTAGGAAGGTGTATTTCTTCTGTTGCTTTTGAATTAATCTGGGTAAGAGCATTGCAGTCAAACTTATTATCACAGAATCTTACACACGATAGTGTTCTTGATACATTAGAAGAGGAACAAATACTTTGCTTTCATGAGAAATAAGTGCTTTAGGAATAACAAACAATTCTGTGATGTTCTGCATAATTGGATTTAGTGTTCCTTCAAGAGATTGCTGTGAAGCTGTCTAAAATACACTTTTGGTTTCCTGGATGATTCTAGCCTTGCATAAATTTGACTTGACAAAATACATGGTACTTCTTACAGCTATGCTAAGAGAATAATAATTTCATTTTTGGCAGAAGCCCTGAAGCTGAGAACAGCTGTTCCTTATCTCTGGTCACCATGACAAGTTTAGTATCCATTACAAAGCTAGTGCAGGTAATGGACATATATATTTAATTTGTGGTTAAGATGACTGTAGTACTCCATCCAAACTCTTGCTGGCAAAGACTTTTTTATACAACACGCTTGTATACCTGTGTGCTACAGCACTCAATACTGCACACATTCAGCAGACATTTTTCTGTTTGCTAAGTGTAGTTCAAAAGTGTTTTATTGTTCTAGCTTGCACAGTGTAAGAACCAATTACCATACACCCAGCTACTTGCAATGCTGTTGACTGACATTAAATACTGCAACAAAATATGGGGCATTTTAAGAGTGAATTTAAATTTCCCTATACTTTATTTGCATTGATATACATTTTAATGGTTACCTAATTTGGGAGCATTATTTCTTTCTTTTGGTATGCTAACATCTGAGACTTGCTTTGCCTCTTCAACTTAAGAGAACATGGTTCTTGACGGTAAGCCTACATCCTCGTTATTTTGCAGAATGTATAATGAAATGATAGCATGTCGACTCTCTGAACTTCAGCAGTATTTAATCTATGCAGGTATCTGAATTAAATATTAAATAGGATGAGAGTATCATTTTATTGGTGTTTATTATGAAAAATAATCTGATAAATATTTTACTTTAGCACTATAAACATAATGAAAAAATACATGTATGTTTACTAACCGTAAACTATTTCTCTTCCAGCTGTTCAAAGAGTAAATTTAGTATGTCCACATTTAAAAGCTGCTCTCAGTGGTCCTTATTTGCACAGTCAGCACACACTTCTTCTAGTCAGTATATAATGACACGAATGTACATTTTCAGTTCTAAATACAAAGAAAATCTTTTGACTCTTATTTGTCACTAGGGGTTAAAGTATTGGGAAACAGTTATGGGGCAGAAACCACAAAGTAGCACTGCCTAGTACCCATACACTTTTACATGTACCTTCTCAATTGTTTTTTTTTTTTCTTAGAAATGTATTGTATTTATTATGTATGCATTTCAGCATCATGATAGATAAAGCTGAGGTAATTTTTATTTTCACAGTCAAGACCTGCACTACCTGCTTGGTGGTCATAGTAGTTGCAACTCAGCAAGGTGCTTAATTATGTTCACATTTCAATAATGCTAATAATTCACTGATGCACCCTAGGAACTCTACTTGCATGACTTACATTGCCCTACCTAGCATTATCATCATTAGTATCTTTATGCAAACATAGAGCTAGGAATTTGTTTATTTATTCACACAAAGTTTGTTTTCATACCAATTATTTTCACTGCAGCGAGGTATGGAGTTGGTGACTGCAGATAACGGCAGGCAGGGAGAACAAAACGAGGCAATCTTTGTCTCTGGAAGGACTCTGATTCCCTAAGAATCAGAAGTTCACATCTATGTAAGGCACCTTAACCTTTCAAAGAAGATGCATTGAGTACTATTCCAACTATTTTCAAATGAGGCCATTATAAAATAGAAACTATTGCTCTCCACAGACTATAAAGAGCTTATGCTTCTTTTCCTGAAAGAACATGCTAAAGCAATGCTTCCCCTCCGTAATCAGTTCATGACTGATGCTGGCAGGATGCCATCTCCAATACATATGCTTGTGTGACAGTGGCACAATAGAAGTGTTTGCATAATCTATGAGTTCTTTGAGATCCTTTGCAACAGATGTCAGTACACATCTGTAAAATACGATTTCTGCCACACACTGCCTCTCCCCCCCCATTTATAGATAATTGATTTCTACATTATGTGCATTTATTATTGTACTAGGTGAAACCAAAGAACAATCCGATTAGGTTGTGTAGCACTGAGGTCTAATGTTGCACCACGTAGTTGTGAAACTGATGTCAGAATACATCGATGGCACAGTTTAGAAGTTACGAGGCAGAAACATCAATCAAAACCTGTCTTTCATAAGGACTACACAGCACGGTGCCTATTCTGCTCCAAGCCCTAGCTCTCGGTGCTGCACACGTGGATGGATTCCTGGGTGTTTCAGAGACAGAGAGCTCCTTCTCAGCTGGGATCCTGCTGGTCTTAAACCCCAGCAAGCACTCGCCACTTCCCTGCCATGCTCGCAGTACCCTCTGGGGCTGTAGCACACATGCAGACACGTACCCAAAACACCATTTTCAGAACACTTCTAACCAATTTGAAGAAGGGATTATTAGTCATAAATAAATTCAGCAAGTGATCGGGACCAATGACAATGATAGTCATTTTACAAGAGTAATCAAAGAGGCCTTTCTGTTGCGCATTTCCTGCTGTAATCTTTATATCCAACTTAATATTTCTCACCTGCAGCCTAGTGTCAACATAATATGATATACCCTAAATAATGCACACCTTTAATCAGGAACAGTGTTTCCAGAAGTTGACAAACACCACTTGTAACATGAAATATAAAATCCATCTAATGCTCATTTTCTTAAGTGTCACACTACTGTAAAATGGCAAAAATACGAGCATCTGTTTAATAAAGAAATACCGCATGAAACACAGTAAAGTGATATAGTCTGTATAGATCCACATATCCCAAGTAACAGGTACTCCATATTGCTCACTTCTGTTGCACTCCTATGCTCTTAAAAATAAAATCTCTAAAACTGGCTCCTCAAATGACATCATAAAATGACCTAATCAAACATGGTGATCTTTATGTAAATGGAATTAGATAAATAGAAAAATAAATATTTGGTAAATATTCTATGTCTCACATGGCAAAACATAATAGAAAAATTCTAATACACGTATACAGAATATCCCTATTGCACCACGCTCCTGGAGTTTGAAGACAAAGTAATGTCCTAAACTGGACACAACGTACATCTCATGACAACATGAGGACATGGTTAAATGCACCAGAGTTAAACCTGGGAGTGTAAAAACTGACATAGTTTTCATTTTGGCTTCACAAATCCAATTCTACTTCAAAAAGATTTTAAAAACTGGAGGGGGAAGATTTTGTCCTAACAACATAGAAATTTTTGTCCTAGCAACATAGAAATTCATAGTAAACATTGTAGTAGTGGACAAATGTATAATAGGCAATAGCCCATCTTTTGAGTCTTACACTTACTATACTTTTGTTGGTTTTCATCATTGTCGTATTTGATTACTTGCAAATTACTTAGCATTGCAGAATATAGGATTGTCTACCAACCAAGGATTAATAGATAGAAATCAATTAGGCTGCTAGAAAAAAAAAAAGATAGTAATTTTCCTGAGCACTCACCCCAAAAAACTCCACTTTAAAATAAACACTATACAGTATTTTCAAATTGACGACAGTGATGAAAACCAACAAAATGAGAGAGATATAGAATTAATTGGTTGTAACTACAATTCTAAGGTGGTTTTTTGTGGGTTTTTTAAGCCTCTTCTCTTAAACACAAGATTTAAATTACAAAGAAAAAACGCTTATTTCTAGGTGAAGAGACAGGGAGAACATCATAATTTGAAAACTGATTTAATCATTTTGTTCAGAAATTTATATTCCAATGTATTAGAGTAGAAAGGGTCACTTTAGGAAAATATAGGTATAAAGCTGGAATTCCATACATTCCATTTAATTGTGAATCAAATTATTATTAAAATTTAAGGAGACATTCTCTGTGGTTTTCCCAAGAAGGAAATATAATGGAAAAATTAAAGCCCGCAAGAGAAGGTCTCGTGATTATATGATGTGATGACATACTTTCACTGTAAAATATTCTACTAATTTTATTCCAAATGTAAGAATAAAGAGACTCTCTCAAAGTAAGGCAATGTTATATTCCTCTTAAAAAACTTTTAGAAGCCCGGCAAAGGCTAGCACTACCGAAAGTTGTAGCTACGGTCACAATATTCTCAACAAGAAAGAAATGGACTGAAGACTTTCTGCCTTAATTTAAAGCCTGATTTACCCATCCCACAAGTCTGGAGGTTGAATTGGCGCCCAGTGCTGCTACAAAATCACCATGATAATAATAATGGCAAGACCTATGAAGTGGACTTCTTTTTTGTTGGTACTTTAATACTTTTCATTTTTTCCTTCTTCAGAAGTACCTGCAGTCATTTTGCATTTACAAAAGTAGGAAAAGTTTTGTAGCAATCAGGCTCCTCTAGCTAATATGACCATATTACAATGCCATAATAAAATCCCTTTACTTCCAGAGAGTTCTCAGAGTTAGGCTGATTCTTTTGTGACCATTTATCCTCTATCTTTATATTACTCCCTGGTAATATTTTCTATTCAAAGCATTTGATGCGATACCTAAAAATAATAAATCGTATATCCAAAAGACATGGATGAATGGACATGTTCTTCGATGTGTGCATGTCAAAAGTGATAACTGGAAGACAATATAATGTAATGTATGCAGTGAGAAATAAGAGAGAAAGATATAGATGTTAGCACTGGAAAATAATCTATCAGGTGGATGGGTGAAGTGTGTTAAGACTCCTAGAGCCCTGTCATTTTTAGAGTCAGATGTCTTAATTAGCAGGACTTGCCCTTTTAAAGCCGTCTGCCTGTGCAAGGAAGAGCTTCACCAATCTTTGCTTTGCATAATAATCTAAGCACTAACGCTGAATGTGGGAGACATGAGCACTTGACTTCTCTCCCAGCTTGAAGGAATTCAGACCCACATCTCCAGTTTCTCAGGAGAGTGGCCTAAATAACCGAAGGAAAACACAAAGACCCATAAACAAACTACAACTGAACCCTAAAGTCCTAAGCTTATGCAGAGGAGAGACCTAGCTTACATTGCCCACTCCTGCAATCACATTTTTTATTTTTACACAACAATTGTCTCACAAAATGCAGCAAACACATTCTGATCACCAGCTCGCAAAACAAACTGTTGACTCCAGCGTTCGCAACTTTTCTGTTTCTGAATGAAAGCTGCTATGGCTGCCTCATTTCTTGAAGACAGTGTTGTTCCTGCTTGGAAGTCCAAAACTTAAAGGCATAGTTAGGTATTTCTAGTTAAAATATAGTTCCTAGCACATATTTAAGCTTGGAGATTTAAAAGTATATATTGATATATCCAGGTAGCAGAAGCTTGTAGCCTAGGAAATACAAATCACAAAATGTTAGCTAGATGTGAGTCAGACTTTTAGCTTGCAAACCTAAAGTTCTTTCTGTTCCTCACATTCCCAGGCTTTTTGCCTTGATAGGAGTTTGAGAGTTTGGGAATCACAAGCAGCACCTGGGATCTCCCAGTTGCACTTGTAATTGCCAGTTACATCTGAGCATTATTTCATGCAGTTGCTTCATTGACATGCTATACATACTAACAGATGACTCATACTGGAGCTGGACAGTAAATTACAAGGTTTGCTTATGCTTTTAAAAGATGTAATACCTTCTATTTTTCAGCAATCAGAAGTAATGCAAGTGAATGAGTTATCACATTAAAAACAGGATTGATGGGAGGCTGGCTGGCACAGCAAATGATATTAAAAACAATCTCACATCAATCCTACCTCTCATTTATTGCATCTCAAAAAAGAGTAGTAGTAACTGTTGTGACAAATACAGGTGTGTCCTCCAACAAGAGACAATGAATCTCATTTTTTTGTAAGAGGCAGCATCACAGGAGATAAAGAAGTCAAAAATGTAAAATTATTCCAGAAGAGTCACTGAAAACTCTGGGGCTGACATTATGTTTGAAATTTGCAGGTATTCCTTTTGACACTTCAGTTACTGCATATAGTTTCCAAATTAAGCACCGTCATCCATGAAAGGATCACAGATATTTTAAATTACTTTGCTAAGTATTTACTAGTTTCTCTTTAACATTAAGGAGTTTGTGGGCGTTTTGTTTGTTTTTCATGCCCTGATTTAGATAATTCTAATTAAACAGCAAAAACCTTCAAACCCAACAAACTCACTCCATGGACTCACAATATAATGTCTTGCCCATGTAATGCATTTATCATCTGTATCTTAACAACTCTTGCTGTGAATGCCGGAAGTCTCTGTCCTTGGCAAGGAATAAACTGAGGAGGAGCTGGGACTCTGGAGACTGGCAGAGTGAAATGAGCCCAGGGAAGCACAAAGGACGGATAGAAGATCAAGGGCCGAGGGCAGAGAGCCTTGCAAAAAAANTCCATGGACTCACAATATAATGTCTTGCCCATGTAATGCATTTATCATCTGTATCTTAACAACTCTTGCTGTGAATGCCGGAAGTCTCTGTCCTTGGCAAGGAATAAACTGAGGAGGAGCTGGGACTCTGGAGACTGGCAGAGTGAAATGAGCCCAGGGAAGCACAAAGGACGGATAGAAGATCAAGGGCCGAGGGCAGAGAGCCTTGCAAAGAGGCAAGTTCATGTGCTAGCAGAAAGGTAAGGGCCAGTCCTTTATACTTGAGGACGGCCCAAAGCCTTGGTATAGAGACACAAGTGTCCTAGCTCCTTTGACATTGCTTTTTTAACTCACAACCAGGAGACATCTGAATTATCCTGTGCCACAGTACAGATAAACACTGTCACCTGGTCATTTAGAAGAAGAAAGAGTGGAAAAAGAAGGTCCAACTGCATGAAAGGACAATGGAGAAAAAAATGTCCCTAAATTAAAAAAGCTACAAGGGATGAGACTTTTTTTTTTCCTTTTCTTTTTCACTCCCTTACCTCTCTAGCTGACGCCTTCCTTCCCATCTCTCTCAGAAACAGCTATAACAATAGCTCTTAGAACAAGCTGCAAGTGCTTAGAAACAGGGACTACCACTTGATTTCCTTGCTTGCACAGGGCATGACAAATACGAGGTCCCTGCATCACTCCCCCATTATTTTTGTGCTAGGTTTTCAACAGCCCGATGCAGCTTCAGCTCCAACCAAGCAGAAACAATGATGACGCTGTGATTTCCATATATAAAATAACAACAAACACACAAAAACATTACCGTAGATTAGAAGCTTATATTTATTTCTTCCAGATAGGGAAGAAATGTAACTCAGTCACTGATTTAATGTGAAATTGACTACAGTACCACTCTCTTTGCAGAACTACTTAAAGATATATCAAAGCTAAAAGGACAATTTTTTGTATAAGTATGTAAACACAGTTGGGAGCTGAAGATCATCACTCGCACCTTAAGGTTAGCAAGCACGTATAGTAGAGGGAAAGTTGATGCTGAGCTTGAGAGGATGAACTGATTATTACTGGCATATAAATTACGTATGAAATAGCCAATAAATTGCTCATTTTCCTTACTTATTACAGTTCGCATTGATCTTATGCGTATCTCAGCTCCTTGGATAACAATGCTCTGTGAGTTGAGCTTACAAAATACAAACAGAGAGCAGAATGACCATGATTCATCTTTTCACTATTGCTGCCACAGCTAGGTTGATTCAACTTGGACTCTGTTTGCTGTGCACTGAAAGATCATTTACGAGCCATTCAATTCACCTTCATGTGACCTGCCCAATTCCCTTTGGCAACCCTTATGTTTGACTTGTCCATCCCCAAAAGCACAGATACAGAAACAAGACCAGTGCTAGACGGCAAAGATTCTGGCCCTCTCTCCTGCAGTGCTGCCCCTCCAACACATCTGCTTCCATCAGTGTAGGTAGGGATGCAGCAGAGGCAGTACATGAAAAGCATGGTTTTTTTGTCAGGTGTAGTAAGGGTACATGATACCAAGGAACTTGATGCTTATGAAAGAAGGGACTGATAGATGCGCTGGCAGTTTTCAGTGACTGAATGCTTACGCTTGGGAAGGATTCTTTAGATACTTTCAGAGCTTCAAATACCTAAATTTCGCATGCACATGTAAGAATACTTATTTGCACATGTATTTTGCACACACACCTAACAGAGAGAGAACAAAAAAAATTCACAAGCCCATTTTTCCTCAGTGATTTTACTGTTTCCAAAGCCAACACATTTTCACCCAGCTTCTTTTCCTAAAGCAACCCTCAAGTGGTGAGAAGTGTCCAGAATGATTTCCATTCTTCTCTGGCTCTAGTTAGTATACAGAAGAATAATATATTGTCTCCATGCCTCACTAATGGTGGGGGGGGCTAAAAGAGGTGACTACCATAACACTGAGCAGCTTTTAGATTGACCTGGTTTGTCAGTAGAGTAAGGCACAATGGATCCAGACATAGCTGTGACACAAGTTGCCTGGCTGCACTCTGCACTGGCGCAGAACAATGATGTGTTGTCTGTCCAGTGTGGTAAGATAGTTTAGGTCACTCTAGTCTCTTCCAGATTGCAATATAGACTTGCTTAATTAACCCTTAAAATTTATTCTTTCATCAGGAATACACTATGTGTCATAGGAAAAACAGGCATCTGCTTACATATTGCATTCATGTCACATACCCGTAACTCTCACGTTCGATATTGACAAGTCTGATTTGCAGTTATATATATTGAGCTGACAAATTATTCCCAGTGATTAAGAGTTAATTAAAAGTTAACTTGAAAAAGTAGTAGGAATTACAAAAATAGGGCTCATTTCTGCACAGGATCATAATTTGATAAAATAAGATGCAGGGCTGAATCATTGTGAGCCTACATTGTGCTTACATAGCACACCATCAACTCTGGTTTTGAATTTGCAGTTCACCCCACTGAGAATTTTCAGTGGAAAAATAGTTAACCTATTAAAATGACAAGGAAGTATCATCTGAAGAAAAGTTTGTCCTCTACCCCACTGTGAACGTAGCTGTGCAATAATAGTGACATCTATTTCTGATGTCTAGATAGCTTGTCCATCTGAATGTGGGGAGACCATTATCCTGTGACTGTGTTCTGTTTAGCTGATATAATCTCTTAAATAAAGTTTTACTGTTTACTTTCCTTAATTGAAGTACAATAGAAAAGACACAGCCTTTAAGAAGCTCCCCTTTAGTCACTGCCTCAGAGCTTTGACGGTGTTTCAAGTTGTCTTTCAGCGTACTTCAAAACATCCTTGATAAAAGTGTGTACGGAGGTGGAGTGGGAATATTACTGGCAATTATATTTTATGCAGAGTTGTAAAAAGTTTACTAAACTGCCATCCTTCCCACTATGGTTTTGATCCTCTCAATGCTTTGCTAAGTGATCAAATCCTGCAGACTATTTTTCTTGCAGGTCTTATTTTGCCCCTTTTTAGAGCTGAGTATTTCTTTGAACAGATAAACCAAATTAATTTTTTTTTCCAATCCCCTCTGGTTTACAATCATCAGAAACTCTTACAATTTTTAATATAATTTTAATTTACTAGTCCTAAAAGGGAACCTTCAAACAATGAAGACTAGCCTTGCATTGACAGATGTATGAACAAATAGACTTCACACTAGCAGATATTTTCCTTTTACCCTGGACTATATGAACTTATTTAACAGCCTTCTGCTCCCAGTAATGAAAAAAATGAAAACCATTATAATACAGTCTAAAATAAAAACTCATAGCAACAGTAACTGGCACAAGGCTACAGAAATATCAATTAACTGCGTGTGCAGCTGAGCAAGAAAAATGGGAAATTACTCACTGGTAAGAAAATGCTGGGAAGTGGGGCCAAAATCCCTGTGAGCTTCATGCAGTTGCCTAATGCGTTCCTCAATGGCCACCTGTTAAGAGAGGGGGAAAAAAAAATTAGTCTCTTCTAAACAAGTAAAAAATCGCAATTATAGTCAGATACTTTTTTCATTAAAGAACATTCTGTTTAAAATTAAGCAGGCTCCTGCAATAATCGTTAATGCTTAAGGCTTAGCTGAGATTTAATGTGTCTTATCCAAAAGAAAGGAGGTCAAAAAAGGTCTGGTTTTGGTGGGCTTTTTTCCCCACCAACTTTAACTGATGCTAGAACAAGCTGAAAATGAAAAGGCTGATAAAAAGAGGTACAACAAATTCGTCTGGCTTTATGTACCTGAAGAGAATATGACTGTCGCTTGCCAATATTGAAGTCGGAAACCTTCCTCTATGTTAATACTTTTACAGAACTACCTCAAAAGTACTTTTTGAGAATGTACTATTATGAATCGGCATGTGTAAAGTAATCTCTTTTAATGTGGATGTGACCACCATATTTTAACTGAATACTGAAATGAGCGTAACCAAAGTGCATCTGGTACAAACATGTCTCTGTTCTTCTAATCAGTTAAATCCTATCCCCTTGACCCTTTCCTTGGAAGAGTCCTTTGAAGAACATGTTGTTCTTAATGTTTTGTTGGGTTGGTAGTAAGCAGTAAGACTGGTTTTATCTTTACCCTGGAAAATCCCAGTAAACTATCAAGCAAGCAGCCAAGAAGGGGTGGTTGCTACAAGATTCCATAGTGTGTGAATGACATCTACCAACAGCTTTATAGCCTCTGTGCTAAAAGGATACCACCACTAAGTTTGACCTAAGAACAGGATTAGGTAAAGCAAGGAAGAATGTTTGAAAATAATTAAATGTATCAAGTAAAATAACTGATAGGAAGTAAGATTCACTTAACTTAAAATATTGCCTGTAAGAAAAAGCGTTGTATCAACACTGTCAAAGCAGAAGGTAAAAGTGATCGGTCTGTTCTTACTGTCCTAATTGTGAGATACACAACAAGGAAACAAATAGGTTGCATGAATAAAAAGCAATCCACATTTTAAATCTTTCAGAGATTTTTTTTTTGGTTGGTGGTAGGAAGGAGCAATTGTGTAATAATTTGGCATGAATCAGTTGGAATGGAAAAATAATGATAGAA
Organism: Chionis minor; assembly: GCA_013398295.1. NCBI lineage: Eukaryota > Metazoa > Chordata > Aves > Charadriiformes > Chionidae > Chionis > Chionis minor. Next base: position 337,492 of record VZSF01000511.1, read on the forward strand.
TTGATTAGCTCTTTGGTATGGCTGTGTGTGTTTGCCAAATACCCTTAGCCCCCAAAACCTTGTTTCACTAAACACAATAGAAGCTTAACAACAGGATACGATTTCTTTGTTTATAATTTCAAAACTGACACTATGACCAAAAAGCCCCCCTTCCTTTCTTTCCTCAAGCCATTTTTCAGATGCTTTTCCTGCGGCTTCCTCCATTTCTATGCCTTCTTTGCTCCTCTGACTTCCTATACACAGACAAGATCAATGTGGTTTTTTTGTTTGTCCTCACTGCCCAGCACCTCCCCACATAGCTCAGCTACTAGCATATCACCGCGTAGCCTCTGTTCTTATTTCTACTATTTTCTTGAATCCAGAATTGGTCACAGAGCAACATTTATACTGGTAGGTTTAAGGCAGGCTCATGATGGCTCAGCCCTCTGACTGGTGCTTTTTCTGTTTAATCTTGCCGATTGCTTAGCTAGACAAAACTAAGCCTAGGAAGAGGCTGAACTTCGGATAACTTGTGAAACTGTGAGCAGAAGGTGGCTGGGTAAAGGGCAATTTAAGCCTAGAGTGAATTACATGGACAGATGTTCCGTTAAGCAATGCTTCATACTAGGGACTGGCTTTTGGCTTGAGTTCACACCTAATTCACAGCATGGGTATAAGCTAGAGAAGTCTGTAAGCACACAGAAAACAATGACAGGGCTGCTTCTGGTCAATCCATATAATTTAGTTTAAGTATAGAAACATAAACTAATGTGATATTTTTAATGGTCTTTCAGTGAAAACTAGTATAATAATCTTGAATGCACATAAAACTAACGCACAAATAAAAAAACTGGAAAAAACATTAATGGAATTACATCTACTCTTTGGAATCCTCTTAAAATAAACCTCATAATAATAAAAAATAAAAAATAAACCTCAAAATAATACCTATTTTGTCATTAGGACATTTTTGGTTAGTAAAGAAACATAAGGCTCCTCCTTTACATTAGTACTTACTTTTCAGTAAGTCAACTAGAACAGAAAAAGTACTTTCTGGCATTCCGAATCTCTAAAGAGAACAAGAGGTCTACAAATACACAGTGGGGAACAGTGTTTCATATAGCAGAATGACAGCAGCCAGCTTGTAGCCAGAACAGAGTACAGGAACCCTTTGGTATGTGTGACCACTGCCAGTTCACAGTCCATACAACTTCAAGTGTGCTAAAACTGAGAATTTCAATCTCTCCAAAATATCCAGGTGAGCTTTGAGCTGCACAGAATTATTAAACTGAGATTTTTTTAGCCATATATGTCCATCCAGCAAAATAAAATACACACTTCAGAGTGAACTTCCAAACTGAACGGCCTTGGATGTGAGCCGGGAAATACTTCTGTCTAGGGGTAGATTTTGTCAATACAGAGGTTAATAAAACATTGGGAAATCTTGAGTATTCTCCAGGAAATATCACCTGAGAACACAAAAAGTTATTCCATTTGGCTGCCAGGAAATACCAGCTATTGATGTACCAGCATACTACCTTTTCGGTGCCAAAAGAAGAACTCACTGTTGATAGTAGAGCAATGAAGATTATTGCAGTCAGTCTCTGAATTTTACCAAGACTAAGATGTAAATGATAAAGTAATGGAATTTGAACCCACAGTAGCTGGGGTTATCTTGAACAACAAAAAAATCCCACCTGAACAAACAATGATTACTTAAAAATTACAGAATGTGTCTCTGATGCAATAGAATCAGAGTTGGATTTGGCTTTTGGCTTACACCCTGGAGAAGAACAATCATATACAGTATACCTAAGTCTTCATAGCTGATTTCTTGAAAAAAAATTCTCACTGGCATGTAATATTTTAAAAATTAATTTTCAAAATCAAGCCATGGGTAATTACCAAATTTTAAATTTTGTCTTGTTTTCTTTCAAGACAAGTGAAGAAAGTTTCTCTAATATAAGCACAAACAGTATCCAATGTATTTTTGTATGCTATGCTCTGAACCAAGTGCAGTTTTCCTTAGAACAAAATGGTATTACAAAAGGCTGGAGCCGTGTGTAAAGAAAACAGCAACATTTCCAACCTGATCAAGCACTAATTTTCCTTGCTTTAAATAAAAGAAAACATATATATATACTTTTAATGAAGTTTTGCAAATACCACCCCCCCTGCATGTCTCTAATAACCAAAGGAAAAATTATGCCTTCTGACTTCAGTAGCCTCTTCCTACTAGTATCAGCTTGGCCAGACTAATATGCAAAAAGTAATGATTTTAAAGGCACTGTTACCAGTACACAACATGCAAGATGGAACTATGGATTGGATTTGGGTATCAGGTGAAACTCTCTATAGTAGTTCTCCACAAGTAATGTTACTAAAAAAATCAATAGGTGGATATCTAAAAAGTCAGCTATTACTTTATCTGAATCAAGATATGAGAATATGATTCTAACTGACCAAAATCTTTTTATTTGGACTTTAAAAAAAAAACCAACAAAACAAAACCGGATTTCTGTAATTGGGATACTTCAACTGTTGTGTTTCTTCACTGAGGGTGCATGCTTGAAGAGACATGCATTTCCATGGTTTATTTAATCCACTATTTTAACATTTATCTTCTTTCAGTCATAACAATTGAAAGAAACACAGTAGTGCACTAAACATTATACTTGAAGCTGAATATGGTAATATTAAAAATCCTGTACTGATTTTAAGTGATATTGACATGGAACATAAACAGCTTCCAAAAAAGATTAGCAAATAAAAAAAATAATGTTATTTAAAGCTCTTCCCCTTATAGACTTGGAAAACATTTGATGAAACAAGTTCTGTTTCCCATCATTTGAATGCAGCCACATGAACTGAATATATAATCAGGTTCAGATAAACAAGTTACACTAGTAACAAAAGCAAAGCTATGTCATGTAGTTGTTAGGAATAGTTTGTATGTACTTTACCTAATGTCAGGGATCAACCTTGAAAACACTTGTAACAGCTCCACTGAAATCAGAATAAGGATTTAGGTCTACCACTAAATTCTCTTTTTTTTTTTTTAAATTTTGCTCGGTTTTGAGTCCATTTTTATTATGTCTAAAGCATTCTTTTGTGTTTATGTCCACACTGCAAAACAAGCCTAGATCAAGACAGAAAACTAACTTGTTTGATTCTCAGTATATTCCAAGCTCTTAAAAAGTACCTAATGCCAACTATTAAGGTACGCTGGAGTCACTGAGCTATTCAGAAAGATGTCATGGATGAAGGAGGCACACCTCAACAGGTTGTTAAAGTTGTGCCAGCAAACAATGAGTGACCTCAGCAAAGAGCTATAAAAATATACAAATTCCATACTGGGACAACATAATACTCAGCCTGGGTCTAGCACTGTGTCCTAATCCTGCCCCAGTCTTCCCCATGGCTTTGATGTTCAACTGAACAAGTTCAGTAGAGGAAACTACCTCTGGGGTGGCTGATCCGAGTGGTAAATGTGCAGAAGCACACTCCGGAGCAAAAAAAGCACAAATACCTACAGATCTTTCTAAATGACACCATAACAAAAACACCTTTGCTGAACTATAGCACAGTTTAGTTTAACTACTGCCATGCTAGTAAAACAGCTAAAACGATGTATTATACACTCATCTCTCCCTGTTTGAAAACATTACTATCTTGCAAAGACTATTTGCTGTAAAAAGATTTAATAATTTTCTTCTTGTTCTAATTTTTAAACTGCAATCACATATGGTTGCAATATTTACATTCTTCTCAGAAGAGAAACCTGTTGTAGTGGAAGGCGTCCCTGTCCATGGCAGGGGGCTTGGAACTAAATGATCTTTAAGGTCCCTTCCAACTTAGACCATTCTATGAATATTTGATAAGCAAGGAAATAAAGAAACTTACTACAGAAAGAGGTTAAATTAGCATCCCTTAGCCTCCTGTAGGGTGATCAAGTTGCCATAATTGAAAATAACTGTTGATTTTCTCCTAAATGGCTAGGAAGAAATGTAAGTACTTCAGAAGAAACAACAGACAGAACAAGGAATCAAACCCCGTTGATTCTGTTGGATCAAACTCTGTTGGAGTGGTTATTTGTTTGCATTCACTTAAAAAAAACCAAACCCAAACTCCAAAAAACACCACTGCAAAAACCAAAATAACTCTACAAGTGACACCAGTGACAGCATTATCTGAAAATTCAGCATAGTTGAAAACATGAAACTAGCAAGTGAGAAGTCTATGCAATTGTATATCACATATCTTTGCATGTTACATCTTTTGGGACTCACCCTGGTTTACTTCTAGGTGGATCTCTTCAGAAATAACTTAATTTGCCAAGAAAGCAAGACAATAAGCGGCGCTTTGTTTTTTATTTCTGTCCTTGCTCTGCACACTTTGTTACATGCCTGCAACTTCTAAGTCGGCTTTTATTCTTTCTAGGAAAAAAAGATCTTTTTGTCTTTGAGGCCCATGGAAGCAAACAGCAGCTTCTACTACCCCAATTTCTAAGCCAAATCATGATGTCATCGACTTAATAGTGTCATGTGCTATTCTAATAGGGGATTATTAATACTATTATGGAAAAAATACCTTCAGTTCTCCCTCTTCCTGATTCACCATGGTCTACTGACATGCTAGTCCAGTGCTAGAATCCCAAAATAAAGCATAGAGAAATGGGGTTTGGGTTTTTTTTTTAAAAGAAAATGAAACTTTTCCTCACCAGATTTCTCTGAATGTTCTCACTTCTGAATAAAAGATACCGAATATAGGCAAATATTAGAACATCTTTCAATCCACCAAGGAGGCAATTTCAAATCAGGGAGGGGCAACAGGTTTCATTAAGTTCTACTTTGTCAAATTACTTCACTTTCTATTTTAAGACCATTGATAGAAAAGTGGGGAGGTCAATTAGATATCACCTATCCCACTCAGCGCAGTTACACATTTACATTTGAGCTCAACTTCTTTAAATTACTATTCATTTGAAACGCAGCAACAGCATAAACTCTTCTGAGGTCAGAAAAAAATCCTTTTTTTAAGGTCACCTAAGGGCACACACCACATAATATATAGACATTAATTACATAATTATGCTGCCCCAAATGCAGTCAAATTATAAGAAGGTGTGCGAGTAGCAATTTTTACTACTTATTAACATGAGACAGTAGAAGCAAGATCACTAGTTAAAAAATGCAAAATTTAAAGAGTTAAGACAATTGTTGAATGGCTGAACGTGACTGGGATTCTGAGGAAAAAAGGAAAGGAAAGAAGGAAAAGACTAGAAGATTCTCATCTAACCAGCTATATTTAGTGCAGCAGCAAAATGATACACAATCTCCTTTTTCAAAATTTGCTGCACCAAAGGCTGTTCTCATGAAAAGAGAAGGGCAATTTTCTCTATTAATAAGCATGCATACGTACAATACTTATTAAAATAACACGCCTTTAATTCCCCCACCATATTCATAGCATTTCCACAGCCTCCTGACCTTGACTCCAATCACATCCAATTTGACTACTTATCAAAGGAAACTGGCTTCTACAAGACCCTCTTTAATGTTACGCAGCAATTCTCGTCCCAAGAGCTGAAAAGCTTCTTTCTTTTCTCTCACAGACTCAGAGCTGCCAAAGCAGTACAAGGCTGCGCTTTACAAATCAATAAACAGGAAGATCTGATCTACTGTACTTCCAATAGCTACTGAATCCAGCCACACACTATTCCTTATATATTAGGAGATAAGGATGGATTTAAATAAGCACACTTTGTGCTGTTAATGAGGAACAGCTGGGAAAAAGGCAATTGATACTCATTGTTCTCAGCTGCTGAACTTCAGGTTTAAGTCTTGATATTTACTGAGTTGAAAGCACAGGAAAGGACAATTAGTTCCCTGGTGAAAAGTTCTGTAATCTGAAATATTTTTAGAGTGTAAAAATTAACATGTGTGCTTATTTTCCATGTGAAAGAAAAAGATAAATGTAGTGTTACTCACAGGCATTTATAGCTATTACAAAGACTAAATTCAAATTTGAAGATATCTGGGTCATGTCAGGACTGTATACTTCAGCAGACTGAAATCCGAGTGACTTTGTGCAATTCTCTTTTCAGTACAAAAAGAAGAAATCCTAAAATCTAGACTGCTTTTTTCTAATCTTCAGATGAAACAAGAGAGTAAAATGTAATAAAAATTCAGGAAACATCTTAAAGCCCTGGGCATAGAGCCTTAGAAAACAAGAAATAAAAGAACAATCTCCTTGACTTAATATGTCTACTGCAAATAACCAGCCATTGCTTCTTAGGCTGCTGTTTTATAATCCTAAATCAGTGAACTTCAGGCTTTGTGTATCTTTGTGCCTAAGGAAAGAAAGTTAGGTCTTATGGTTTAAATAACAAAACCATTCAAATTTAGAGGGAATAAAACACTTCTAAACCCTGTGAAATCTTAAGAACAAACATCTTTAGGAAAACATTCTCTTAGAAAACATTACTTGTTTTGTTCTGTCAGAAAGGCCTAGCGTTTGACATCTCCATTGCTGCTGTAGAAGCCGTCACACGTGCCGGTGGGGGTTCTGCAAGGGAAATGGCTTTCACGTCACTGCATGTCCCTCGTTTCTATTCATGCACTTTTGTTAGGTATAAAATATATTAAGAAACTGATATGAGCTGAGCATGGACTAAAAGTACAAGAAACTTCTGTGTAGTCCTCCACTCTTGAGCATTTTATTAACAAAGTTCTCAAATTCTTGACTTTCCAGCCACATTAATTCTCTTTTAATATTGCTGTTTACATATGTAACTTAATCAATCTGTCCCCCCGTACTTGGCACTGGTGAGGCCCCACCTCGAATACTGTGTTCAGTTTTGGGCCCCTCACTACAGGAGGGACATTGAGGTGCTGGAGTGTGTCCAGAGAAGGGCAACAAAGCTGGTGAGGGGTCTGGAGCACAAGTCTTCTGAGGAGCAGCTGAGGGAACTGGGGTTGTTTAGCCTGGAGAAAAGGAGGCTGAGGGGAGACCTTATCACTCTCTACAGCTACCTGAGAGGAGGTTGTAGTGAGGTGGGGGTCAGTCTCTTCTCCCAAGCAACAAGTGATAGGATGAGAGGGCTTAGATTTGATACTAGGAAAAATTTCTTCACCAAAAGGGTTATCAAATATTGGAAGAGGCTGCCCAGGGAAGTGGTGGAATGGCCATCCCTGGAGGTAGTTAAAAGACAAGTAGATGTGGTGCCTAGGGGCATGGTTTAGTACTGGCTTTTTGCAGTTAGGCTGATTATTGGACTCGATGATCTTAAAGGCCCCTTCCAACCTAGATGATTCTATGATTCTCTTTTTTCTGCCAAATTCCTTGCAGAATTTTACAGTATACCAAGAAAGTAATTTTACAAATGGTGATACCTAGCAACTATTTTTTCACAAAACAGCACTGCACCAATTAAAAAGTTTTCAATTCAACAATTTACATTAGCTTCAAACATACAAATACCCATTGACATCCCTCACTAGATTCCACTCCAAGTGGGCTGTTGGCTTGTTTAACCACATCTCTGTATGTTCGGACACTGCCTCTATATTCCTTCCGGGTTACCTGTCCATGTTTCCGCTTTCTGTACAGTCCTTTTTTATGTTTGAGTTTTGCCAGGAGTTACTTTTTTATCCATACAGGCATCCCAAATTTTTGCCTAACTTCCTGCTCTTCAGGATGGACCAGTTTGGAGCTTGCAGAAGGTGATCCTCGAGTACCAACCAACTTTCTTGGACCTGTCTTCCTTCCAGGGCCTTATTCCATAGGATTCTTCCAAGCAGATCCCTGAAGAGGCTAAAGTCGGCTCTCCTGAAGTCCAGGGTTGTGGACTCATGGTCATTGCAGCCAAGACCGCCTTTGACCTTCACCTCCCCAATGAGCTCTTCCTTGTTTGTGAGTACGAGGTCCAGCAGAGCACCCGTCTTCATTGGCTCCTCTATCAGTTGTGTCAGGACGCTTTCATCCTATCCAGGAACTTACTGCATTGCTTATGACCTGCTGTGTTGTTCCTCCAGCAGATAATCAGGCTGGTCCCCCCACGGGTGCCTGTGAAGATGAAGCTACTTCTAGCTGTCTGTCAAAGGCCTCCACCCTTTGTCCTTCCTGGTCAGGTGGCCTACAGCAGCCACCCACTACAAGGTCACCCATACTGGTCTGCTCTTTAATCCTCACCCATCAGCTCCTTTTCCAGCCCCATCATTCCTAGTTTAAAGCTGTTCTTTATGTATCTTCTGTACAGATCCATAAAAGATACTCCTTAGAGCTCTGAATATGCAGACCTACAGATTCAGTGATTTCTGTTCTGCCTTCAGCATAAAGCTGAAACTATATATACTCTTAGTTCTGTATTGTAAGCTGGGGAAAAGAGAAACTGAAATGCATACGCTACCCTGAACCTCTGGAAGGTTGTTGATCTTCAAATGGATGTAACTTTGATACATTTTGACATTTTCAAAGTCAGTGGGAACTGGGCACCTAAAACTAGGGACAGAAGGTGTTCTGTAGGAAGTAAAGCTGTCTAGTATGGAGCTCAGCATGGCATATGTTCTTTCTGAGATCAAATCTTACTTTTGAGATCAAGGTACCTGCACGCTATATGCTTTGAAACATTTCCACATAATTTTTATTTTTTTTAAATAAAAGTCTGTCTATCCTTCAGGATTACTTATCATCCATAAGACTTTCAGGTGGTATACTGTGATCATCTCTAGGCACAGTAACCAAGAGACATGTAGATCAATTGGAGTGAGCCTGGAGAAATTAACAAGAATGATGGTGACCTACAACGAAAGGTTGAGTGAGCAATTGCAGTTAAAACTGAGAAACATAAGCCTTAGGAAATCAGGAAACAAGGACAAATCTGAAATGATAGTTAGTCCTCTCTTTTCCTATGATGAATATATACATTTTTGACATGACAGTGGTATTAGATCTGATGTAATTGTGCTACAAACACAGGGTATTTCGAGGGTTCTGGCTTATAAGCTATGATGAGCAGTATTTATAAGAAAAAAATTCTGCCATGTGCTTTCCATGTTGTTTATGCTAAATATCACAATCAGCCTATATATGAAGATATATGCTCTTCAATCATTCTGTTGGGAAACTGAGGAAATTAGGAGAAACCTATTTTTCAAATCTTCGGAGGAAGAGAAGGGGAATTCCTTCAAATACAAGCCACAGGTTTTCACCTCTTATGCAATGTGCTCTTGTACCAAATTTAGAGGAAATCCTAGTTGCCCAAGCCAGAAATTCAGATTATTGGAGGGGAAAGGAGAATGGAATGCAGTGTAATACAAATTATTCATAAAACTGAAGACATATACTATTTCACACATAAAGTTCACAATGTTTCCAGAATTGTAAAATGTCATTAGCTTGTTACACTCATAAACATCTCCCATATTTTCTGCAAATCTAAAATGATGATGGTCTTCTGCACTGAAGGCAATGGAAACACAGTTGATTTGCTAGAAGCACAGTTCCATCCTTTTCCTCCCTCCCTCCCTCTTCATCCCCAGTCTCATAAATTCTACTTACATATAATTCCTCAACCATTTTAAATCAAGGTTTCAGCAACTTAAAAAAAGAGAAGTCATAAAATACACTATTTGAAAATATCAAATGTAAAAAAACTTGAGTCTGTGCTTTCCGTGGCTGATTGCACAAACTTGATACTTCTCTCCCATTTCCCCCTCAAGTGAATTTCAAGGAATGCATTCTTATTTCTTCGGTCACATTTGTACTAAGTAGCATCCTACTCCATAGGAGGTCTTACAGATTTCACTGACACTATTCATGGGAAAAGTTACTGTTTAGTATGAGTGATTGGGACAGGTGTTTTGCATGAGTGTTTTGCATATCGTTTGGGACAGGAAACAACAGAAAAGATCAGCTCCAGCGAGAAATCTTTACGAAAGATGTGCTGGGGATTAAATTTTCTCTGTCAAATGCTTATAGAAAAGCAGCTTGCAGCAGGGTAGTACAGGGCATTGATCTGCAAAACCTGTCATAAGGCCATTAACATCTTCCATCGCTTAAAAAAAAAAGTGGTACATTTGGATTTCAGGTACGTCACATTGGAACACATTTACACTCTTGTGATGGTTCTTAAAATAGTATACAGGCATCTCACAGGTAGAGAAAAGTTTTGCGTCTGCATTGACATTGCCCCCACCCCTCCCCTGCATTTTTCGTACAGAGCTTCCGTTGTCCGATTATTCTGTTATCCAATTATTCTGTAATCCTCAGTCAGAATACATGTTTAAACATTTTACGATAGGAAAAGGCTGAAACATTACTTAGGACACTGTTGTTGCTGAAACATTAGTCTTTTTAGGCTCTAACCATCTACTGTTCCTACCCTAACACAGTGATTTGATATATGTGTTTCTTTTAGGCATTGTCTCTTCACTTTTGGGGCATGCTTGGAACGTAACATCCAGTGTACTGTAGTTAGGTCTCATTAAGACACAGCTGTAACAACATAAAAAATGACACCTTGCTGTGGCCCTTTTATTTCTTTTGCTTCTCTGCTAAAATACTGCTATTTCTCTTCATTATACTTTTACATTTTTTAAATAGAACTGACTCCTTTCTATTTTTTTTTTAAATTGTAAACAATTTAAAAGCCATTCATATTTTTTGCACTTTATTTGAAAATGCTCTTATTAATTTTCATAATCTGTCCCTAAAGTAAAGCCCTACTGTCTCTTAACAAGATTTTAATGTGTTGGGTTTTTTTTTTTCTTTTTCATGCTTTCTCCTTTTTTCTCTCATTAAACTGAAAAAAAAAAAAAATCATGTTGCACTGAAAATGTCATTTGTTTTGGAAAGGTCAGGTAATATACACAGCTTTTGTGCCAAGGGGAATGTATCTTTGGTGACTTAGGGAACTGTAAGTAGAATGTCATGCAAGAAATGTTTTATTTTATAGCTGCCCCAGAACATATGCCTGCAATTTCCTGTAGCAGTTGAGCATTACCAGTGAAGATTATTTTTTTATAGATCTAGTTATACTCTCTCACTTTCATTGATCTTTTATCATATTAGTTTTATTGCTCTTTTCCCCCAGATTTGTGAATCTCCAGTGCCATTACTAGCATTAGTTTTGCGAATAACCGTTCATCACTGCAAGTAAGAAGCTCATAGCCCAGACCTGTATTTTATACAGGTTACTTCTAAAAGAAATAGAGGCCTCATTTACTATTGTATTTACTGAGCACTGCTTTTAGCTGATTGCCATTCTGACGTTTTTTCTTTGACCATCTTCAGCCCGCTGACTCCTCTGGGATTATCACTCCATCAATATTTAACCAACTTCAATTTTCAGTCCTGTCTTTTCCACTGTTTTCTCTTTCTTGTTTCCTCTCCTTAATTTGTTGTTCAGTAGCTTCATTTTATCAATTCAAGTCACACTTCAAAACCCATGTCACTAACCCAAATGCAGTGAAAATACATTTTTCATACATCTGTAGTAAAACTCGCAATTTTATCTAATAATGTTTATAAATAAGAGCTGAAGAATTACTTAGAATGAGTATGCTGCTATATATGTAATACCAAGCCCAAAAGTTATGCAGGGGAGACTGTGTGAGACTGATCTGTCTTAATTCAGGAGTCCTAAGGTGAGACAGCTAAATCAGCCTTCCTCAACCAAAAATGAAGAGAAATATTTATCTCCTGAGACAACTTTGCTCGTACTAAGACAGACACCTTAGAATACTCCCCTAAAGATGTATAAATATAATTGTTATAAAGTTTAATTTTCAAAAGTGAGTTTGCATGCAAAGGAGGATGATTCTTGGAAAGACTGACAGAAGGAATGCATGGAGGAAGAGGAATACAGGAAGGCACAGAAGGTGGAAGGCAAGCCAAAAATGTTCTTTAGTTGGGGACTCTATAGAGCAATCATGCATAATAAAGGATTCTATGTGCAGCAGCAGTTGTATTAACTCTCTATCTCTTCCATATTTTCTGCTCTCTCTCCTTTTTCTCTTTGAGAGGAACATGACCAATAGTGATAAATCTATTTACTCTAAATAATCCTTAGTCCCAAAACTTCCCCAAACACATCACCTATTTGATGAAATACTGGTGAAACCAGTAAGGTGATGTCAGTTTTAATACAGTGTGATCCGTTCATATCATTTGTTTGTTTCATCCCTATTCTTACAACCAGCAGTCTCAAGAGTATAATACTACATTTCAAGCTGTATTAAAACTACTTGCTCAATCAAGTGCAGGTACAACAGGAAAAGAAAAGCTTCGTTTCATGAGATTACTGACTGGATGGTTTAAACAAACTTTTATTTTTTGTCCCTGTCCAATGTCCAATGAACCTTTTGAAGATGGCCTCTCAGTCTCAATGACTTCTGCAGAATGTTCTACATCCCAGTACCTGCTTAAGCTTGGGAGCATCCGTATGATCAGTGCTTAATGTTCCCTGTTATCTGACACTTCTTTGTACACAACTACAGCTCCTGATTTTGCGTAAAAGCCTCTTTTTCTCCCTGGGGGAGGCAGGCATATAGCACACTGAAAGATAATAAAATCACACTAGGCAAATGATAGTTCAAATTGAAACAACTGCTGATAGGATTGACACTACACTGATTGAAGATAATGGCAGAACTCCTACAGTAGCGTAACATGACTTGTGAGAGGAGCTGTCTGCATTCTGTAGCTAGTCAAAGCCCATATATTTCTGCTTTCTAAGCTGTGAGTTAAATTCAAGTGACATGAAAGCAAAACTTAAGTTGTATACAACCCATACTGCTAAACCACAATGACACAAAACTCTTTATAATTTAAATTGGAAGATACATTCTCTTATTTCCACAGTTTAATCTATTTGAGAGGAAAAGGTGTTTATAACTTTAAAAAACAAAGAAACAAACACATATTTACAGAGAATGAAGGACAGCATATAGTGAAAGATAAAAGTGGCAGGAAGGATCACAGAATATGCATGCATTCAAGAAAACCGTCACTTCATGTGTGATCAAAAAAAAGCGTTATAGTGCACTTGGTAAGTGAAATAAATTTTATTCAAGTAATTCTAGTAACATTACAATTTTCTTCTTAAGTCTGCCATTAGCCCTCTCCTTGCAAAACTGAATACCCTATTTACCACTGTCAATCTGTAAAAGCCTGAGATGAAACAAAAACCTTATAAAATGGCTTTGTTCAATCCCCAGATCTATCCACTTCACAGATTCAGATCCTCCCATGAGCAGAAGGAGGGTTCTTCCTTCCCAGTGGAGCAAAACTCCAAGCTGCAGTCCTGCAGGAGGCAGTAGAACTAAAGCGATGATATTTTGTGTTTCCAGGAAAACTGTAACTGGTCTGCACTGGCTATTGCCATTTCACAGACTTCATATTAGTGCAAACATTAAACATGCCTTTTTTCCATATTGGTTCAAAACCAAATGCAACAAGTTCTGGAGAATATATGTTGTGGTAGAGCTTCAAATATGAAAAATACCCTTTAACCTTCAGATATTAAGTTACATTTTGAAAACCGCTTTCGTTGCTTATTATGAAATGCCACAAAAAACTCTCTTCTGTTTACCACCTTATTTTCTTAGCTATTTTTTTTTTCCGCAAGTAAATAATTTATTTCTGTTTAGGCTTCTCTTATTACTCATTTGTTTATAAGAGCAGAGAATTGTGAAATTCTAAGAATAGAAGAGATCTTGGAGAATTAAGACATGAAGAACCGGAGGTGAAGCGCCGCTGAAAGGCAGTGCAATGCAACTGGTCATGAAACAAGGAGCAATAACAGGAGAAAAGCAAAGACAAGATTTCCAGCAGTCTGAAGCCAGCCTCAAAACCTGAATTTGCAGTAATCTGTATAGTGGGACTATATAATACACTGACAGGCAGTTTAATTGGCAATTACAAAGGTTTAATTTACCAAGCCAGAAACCTTTTCTGAATGTCTAACTTACAACCTATTGTTATCACAGTGACAAGCTGACACATGGCCTTTGAGTTAGGTAAATAAAGGAAACAAACGAGCATTCTCTTTAAAAAAATTTGTTTATGAAAGATTTAATTATGAAGGACTTACTTAAGAAAGGATTCCATAAGACAAAAAAAAGTAAACCCATTCTTATAACTCATAAAACTTGAGTGAACTTTTTGAAAGTTCTTCATTGTTTCTATAAAAATCAGTGATTAAAAATCAGTGAAAGAGCATCTTAAAACTATGCGTACAGGTTAAGGATGGACTTCATTATGGTTTCAGTAAAACCGATAACAAAGCTGCTATATGATTTAATGCTAGAGATCAGATGCCATATTTTTATATAAAATTTCATTAACACTTCTGAGATTGAAATTTATCCTCAGGGATTACAGAGAGTAAAAAAACCCAACTAAAACACCATCAGTATATGACAATAGAAATGTTCACTTGCCCCTTATGTAGCGTTTTTGTATGATGATCTAATCACAAAATCAAATGGATGCCATTAAAATTAGGTGAGCAATCTCATTGCCCAGATGACAAACAGGGTTAATATATCAGGATGGCTAGGATTTCCAAAGAAATCTGAAGGCAAAAATAACTTTATGTAGGCTTTTTGACAAATTATATCAAATAAATACAATCAAACAATCTGTAAAAAGCAAATTAATTCATGTTTGTTCAATATACTATTTGCTGCAATGAATTTACACATTTGAACAAGACAGGCAAAGGAATTTCATGCAGCACTGAGTCTTGTGTAACTATTTAGAAATTATTAACTTACAAGCACAAGTTTACAAATAGAAGATAAAAAGATCTGTTGGTTTTGGGTTTTTTTTTGTGTTCACACACTTTTTTAACTTAATGAAAATTGCAAGGAATAAAATTGTGGAGGTAGATTCAGTTAACTCTGAAACATTTCTGTCCTAGTGCATTAGCTTTTCTTTGTCATTCTGAATGACAGTCCTTATTTTTGTACTATGTAGGTGAAATTTTGTTTCTGTTGCAATAAACCCATGACTGTACGACTGATGTTTTTGTATCATTTTACTTGTTCTGTTTGTCTTTTCCTATCCCTTAGTTACATACTTTAGTATTTTATGCCTTTTTACATTTCTCTGTAAAAAAAGTAAGAGGTAAAACCTCACTGTAGAAAGGTTTTTCCATTTCCTTTCTCTTTCTTTCATTAGAACTCACTCTCTCTTGCCTTCTGCAGATCCTATTATGTCTTTTCTTTTCTACACTGGTAGGTCTTTTCATAACCTCCACAGTCTTCCCCCACAGTCCCAGGAAAAAACAAAACTCTTAGCCAACCAAACCAAAGACAGAAGCCATTGTTTAGACAGCCTATTCAGTCAATAACTCCACCATGCAGTAGGATTCCTCTGAACAAACAAGTGCTGTGATTACATACTGCTGGAATAGCAATGCTGGCCTACAGTTACATGTCCATAACTGCTTTCTGGCTGTAGAAGCCAGATTCTGCTCTGCTCTGTAATTGCTTTTGACTGGGTAATTTTTATCCTTTCGGGTTGCCGGCAGTAGCGGACATGAGGCTGTGAGGTAGCTACAGATCCCCGAGTGAACTTTCAAAACTACTGTTTGAGAAACCAGTAGAGGAGCTGGTGAACTGAATGAGAGGTGCAGCAAGACTGAAAAATTTGGTAGGAAACCCACGTGGTCAAAATTTCCAAGCCCCCCTATATTTTAGAAAAAACATCCACAATGAAACTGGGGTTGCATCTGATTTTGAAACATAACGTTCTTTTAGAGCATTCCATGGCATTTCCTTAAGGATATCCACTCTTTCAGTGTGCTTCTACATCAGCTGCCTGTACCATTACACTGTCTTATTATTAGCACTTGTCTTGTACAAGGGAAAACAATCACGACAATCAGAGAGAAAGAAGGGGAAGAACCCAACACCTGAGAAACCAGGAATACAGATCTTGTACTGTTAATATTGATCGTATGAGAGAACAACTGGCAGGACAATGTATCTGAAGGGTGCAGAATTTGGTAAAGGAAAAATACAACTTTATACGCTCACCATCATCAATTTCCTATTAGATTCTGCTTGAGCTCCAGTCATTTGCTTCATAATATCAGATTCTGCCTGTTATAAGTTATTCTTCAGAGTTTAAGTGTCCTATTTTTTGTTGCCCTGAATTCTGTGTTTTCCTTCTTTCTTCTGTAGAGTCATGCCTTTAGCCTGCACACTTCAAAACTGCACTGCCTGCACTGCTTTACAACAAGCCACCTTCTCCCTTATGTTCTTTAAAGTGTAACCTAAGCCAGTAAAACTGGAAAAGTAAAACTGAAAAAAATTACTAGAATCCCTGTTACGACAGCAACTAGGCTAGGCTAGGCTTCTTGAAAAAAAAAATATTACTTTTCTGCCCACTCCAGTTCACTTTTTTTTTTTATAAAAGGATGTTTCATTTCTGACCAGTGCAAATATGAGAACTGAAATTGTGGCTGAACAACAGGGACGTCTTGTGTTTCTGCTTCATGAAGTCCACATGATTCA
This sequence comes from Chionis minor, assembly GCA_013398295.1. NCBI lineage: Eukaryota > Metazoa > Chordata > Aves > Charadriiformes > Chionidae > Chionis > Chionis minor. The sequence continues at coordinate 353,997 of VZSF01000511.1, forward strand.
ATATTTTGACTGCAGTACCTACCAACCAAACTTATATCACAGAAAAATTGGCCTGGTTTCTGTGCTGCTTAGAAATGGAAATCATGGCAACTTGTGATATTTTTTTTGTGGCAATCTGAAATACTTTCCAGTGAAACTAGAAAAACCTTCAAAGTCTATACAAAGGGATTTGTTGGATTTAAAATAATTTGACAAGTTTTTTCCCAGACATCCATCTGTATGTCTGTTGTGATAGCCTAGTACTGCAAGAATAAATTAGATACTTGCTTGTGAGCTCTGAAACATATTTTTTTTCCCATGTCAGAAAATCTGTTTTGATTTGTGTGTGTAAACATATGTGTGGGAGTATATGTATAAAACAACTTATTTCCTTCCAAAATTGTCCCAGAACTTAAAGTATTCTGACTATGGTTAGAAAACTTTATAAAAAATATGGTTTAAGTATAGAATAATATCTAAGATGTGCAGAACGTCAGTGAGCAAGATAAAAACTAAACTTTAGCTTTGTTTGCTTCAGTAAGACTACCAGTAAATTCCAAATCATTCTTGTGAAGCCATTTTCTAACGAGCCTGATGTCCTCTGAAGGCCTTCTGGAAAATAACTAACGAAAGGGGGCTGGGGGGGTGGGGGGGGAGTGGTGTTTGGTTTTTCACATCCAGCTTTAATACACTGAGTTAAGGAGGCACAAGCAAATTCACTTCAAGAGAACTAATTCACCCCAGGATCAACATTTTCTCCCGTCTTTGATCCAGTCCAGGTTCAGCAGCATTGACTATCCACTTTTATAGTGCATAGCCATGACTACATCCTCTAAAGCTACAGATGTGACATATATCCAAAGAGTTATAATCATTCATTTGTGTCTAAATTACTGTTCAAGATAGGATCAATAAAACTGGAAATGTGAGGAGCGCCTTCAAAGTTAAGTTAAGCTGTCAAAGGATGTAATTTTAGTATAGCCCTTTTTTTCCCCCTAGTTTTAAAATGAAACCGTGGACTTGTTTAAACATTGTTCCCTTGAGGAAATGCATTACTAATCTCGACTCCTACATCAGCAAAACCATTTTGCCTGCCAGTTTTCTGTCACTGTTATGAGCACTTGAAATCGTTTAACAACAGAAATGGGATTTTCTTATTAATTGGGAAACCATTCACCAACTGCTATGCTGGCAGCTAACATTTCTTCCCTAATAGATTCATATTAGCTATAGTATCTATATTCAAAATGGCCTTAATCTTTAAGAATTCTACTGTTTATATCTACAAATGCACACTGAATGATCCATTTACAGGTTTCCTTGTGTTACCAGGATATATTAACTAGAGAATATTAGGAACAGTGGAAGTTGTATTCTAAAAACTGTATTTCATACACTATGAACTTATTCTTAGGATACCAAGACACTTCTCATCATAAGATCTTATTAGGTCTGGCTATTGTCCAGACCGTGATCTTAGCAGTAAAGAATGAGGGAATAAATGTTCAGTTAGATGCTTACTATTAAACAGAAGGAATAAATATTCAGTTAAATGCTTACTATTAAGCACCAAGAATTAACAAGATTGAATGGAGTAGCAGTAAGCACAGAGAAAAGAAAATCCTGTTGGTGAGACCACCTTTAGTAAATCAGAATGAGACTATAATTTTCTAATACCCAAGGCACATGACTGAGTAATCAAATTTGAATATCATTTATTATTTTAAAGGCAAAGCAGAATACACATCACGATTAATTGTAATGGTGCATCTGCTTCATACTTGGTAGAAAAGTAAAGATTTTTGACTTCAGCAGTGCTTCAAAGCTATAGAAGTTGCAGATTTGATGCCTTTTTTGAATCCCGACCTTTCTGAAGTTCAACTGTATCTTAACATTGAAACTTAACAAATGTTCAGACCTGGGCATCTCCCTTTGTGCATAAGAATAGGTGGCATGGCTGAAATGCACCTGGACATGGGGGCCATTAAGCAAAACACTTCCAAAAGAGCTGAAAGATGGACTTTATTATAATAATTAATAATGAATGACTATGAAATAACTTAGGCTAAACATTCTTGATATAATGGTATTGATATAATGGTATGGAGCCCCTCAGAGTATTACTGTAGAAGACACTCTTATCATTACTACCTAAACATGTTCTGTACCAATCAGGTAATACACAATATTTGAATGTGAACTCTTTGTTAGAGCAAGCAGCCTTTAAAATAAGTGCATATTATTTTAAGAAGGAGCACAATCAGCACCAGTTTCTGGATTTGTAATTTTATAGCTTTAAAAGACTGCAGACATTACATCAGCTATCAGAGACACTGAAACTACAGCAACCATCCCAGCAGCAGCACTGCCCATCTCGTAAATTGGAGGAGTAGGTTGAGATCATAATGATGTTGTTCATTACTTCAGACTTTCCTTTGAACAAGTTATTTTGGTTCATTTAGAAGGAGTTCCTATCATTGAGAAAAATGGCTCGTGAGTTCATAAACTCAACATCCTACCCAACTTCCTGTTTTACATATTACACTATGCCTTCATGGAAAATTACATTCTTACTCTTTGTTTCACTGAACAATTTAAGAATACAAAGCAATCAAACTTCACTTTAGACAACCTGCTGTATCACAAATAAAGCATTTCAATGACAGCAAATGAAAAAATACTGAAAGACTATCCACCATTCATCCCAAATCCATCATTTAGTTAAGTATTTCCATAGGTTAATTAGGTGAAGAAATTGGGTAATCCTCCGCAGATAAAAAGGAGATCTGATATGTTGATCATCTTAGAAGCAAGTGCTCTTGTTGAAGTCTGCTAAATTAGTTTTTTTGGTGTTTGGAAAATGATATAACTGAAAGTTTGATTAATAGTTAAATTTCACTCCAACACTTCCAAGAAAGCTCATGTTTTTTACTTCACTTAAACAGTGATTACTTTATTTCACTTAGATTTGACTGTATCAACTATTTATATTATGCATGTTAAATACTCACCACTTTTGTATTTGTAGTGACAAAGCTGAACAGAAAATGTAGTTACATCTCCTGGGATGTAAAATTAGAATCTTGTGAAAAAATTAAAGAGAAAGCAACTTTATTTTGAAAAAGCTGTTTGTAGTTTCAATTAGATAATTTCAGAAGTCTTTACACTTTAAAATTTATAATAACTAAAAAAACATACAACTGCTTAGTGTTTCTCTCCCCGTAACAGTTTCAGTTTTTACGCAACACTTAATTACAAAATTCTTGAAAAAAGTATAGTTGGTCTTGATGGCAACCTTGTTTTTTCCTAAAACAAGGAACAGGAGAGAAGCAAAAATTCTATGTATTCATATAGTTATTCTGATGGAAAGGGTGAAGTTGTGGGACAGAGACCATACTATGCGCCCACGTACTGAAAAGCAAACCTGAGCCTTTCTAAATGCCAGACTATCTTTTTATAAGTATATACTTTAAAGAACGTTTGGAATGGTAGTAGCACAGCAAATCACAAGAAGGAGGAGTGGAACAATCAAGTGCAACTCCTCATAGTTTCTTTGTCAGTACAGAATAAATGAAGATAAATAGGTAACTCAAGGAAGGTAAGCTAATGGGGTTGTTTGCTTCGTCTCAAATTTATAATCTGACAGACGTGACACTGGAAGGACTTGAAGTCCTTGTGCATTTTGTTCTATTTTGTTGTACAGATCCCAGCATTCTGTAGATAAAGTGCACTGCAGACAAAAAGCTGAAGGAACTCTAATGAATGATGCTCAGATGAAAAGAATCAATGAAAAATATCCAGCTGTGCTAAAAAGGCTTCAAATTACCATTTATGCAACTGATGCATGCAATAGGTGTTGGGAAGGAAAAGAAAATTATTATGAACAGTCTCTTTGGCAAAGTATCAATAGAAATCACTTTTCAATCGTAAGGGAAATGTAGGGCAGTGGAAATAATTTCAATTAGAGGAAAGCATGTACTACTGGAAATTCTGAGTGCTATCACTGGACGATTGTCATCATTGGTATAGGTTCAGAAATGGAAGGTGTTGGAAGGCACTGTAATTTATATATAATGTTTAGTATATGTATATCATATAATTCTACTTCAGGTAGATGCAGCCCGACTGTGAAAAGGAATGCTTAACTTTTTCTCATGTTGTCAGGTCATGAGAGAAGGTGGGCACGCTATACAGGGTTTAATTTAAAATAGCTGCATACCCTGCCGTGATGATGCGTAGTGCTCCAGCCTCTCTTCGTGTCTCCACGTATCTCAAAGCCGAGTGGGGAGCTGGGGAGAAGCTACCTGCTGTGCTGGAAATGTGCGGGTTGCTATGAAAGACTACAAAAAGATTAAAGTGTCTCAGGCCCCTGCTCTCCTCACCGGACCTCCTCCTCTGCTTCCTAAACCTCTGACAGCACAGAACCTTGCAGACTTAGACCTCAAGCAGCTTTCCCTGTGCATCACAACTAACCTCAACACATCTGTGCCCCAAAAAGTCTTGCAAGCGGTCATTTTGCAGTACTACAAGCCAGCATCAATACCACATTGACAAAGGAACAAAAGTTGACATAGGATAAAAACAAACCAACCCCAATGCATACGAGAAAAGACAAAATACTTTTTCGATCATCATTTACAGGTGGAGTTTTCAGATGTCCAATCCTGTTATAAAATCCAAAAAAACCAGAATAAACATTTAGGAGAAAAAAACCCTTTCTGCTATTTGAAAAAAAACCTGGTAGAAACCTAGCAAAGGCTTAAATACAGGTTTGGGGTTTTTTAATTATTATTATGATCTGTTATTTAAGATACTCCAACAGGAAGAGTTACAAGTTGTAAAGGCTCTCCCAATAAATTTTCAATTAAATAACTAAATTAATGTAGAGACATTTAATTAAAGTTGCACTAGTTTTTACAAATGCAGTTAATTAATCTGCTATCTAAAATTAAATCTCACCCAAAACCCTTTTACATTTCTGCAGCTCATCTGATACAGACATAATTAAAATTCCAGAAGTTCACCTATGCATCTGAATAATGGTGAAAAAAAAAAAAAGAAACTACAACCAAAACCAAAAATTGCTGAAGTAGTTTGGGAGGCTGCTGCTTTAACAGGATTTATACAGTCCTCGGAGTGGGAAGACAGCACACACAAAACCTCAGAAACAAATCTAGGTTTTCAAATCTGCACAGGCCAAGAACCTTTGAAGATTTTCCACAAGTGAAGGATAACGGATTGGCACAGTCAGGAAACAGGGAGATAAATCCTGCTGACTTTATATGTGCATTCCATTGAGTTCAACTGGACCAGCATAAGTAAGGCACGCAGCACTTGCACTCGCGTTCAGGAGCAGATGTGGGCATCCTATCAGAGGGACAAATTGCTTTTTCCTAACTGGAATACCTCTGGTTTTCTAGTGGCCTAAATGATCCCTCTCCCTTTCTTGATCTTTTACTGACTGATTTCTTTCTTGGTCAGGCCCAGGCTGGTATGTTTTAGTGGTCAGTTAAATACCAATCCATTTCCCACATGAGAATGACTCAAAATCACTATACTTGTTTTACATAACAAGTAAACCCTTGACAAGAAAATTTTAGGTATTGGCTGATCCAGTGAAAGACATGTCCAGATAGCTGGGAGGTCTGTTACTGCATTACTTAGGATCAGACAGCAGTCTTTGAAGAGTAAGCTTTGTGAGGGGGAAAAAAAGGGATATTAACTGAAGTACAGGTCAAGACTAATATTTATTGCAAAAGACACTAATTTCTCTATTAAAACAGACATATGCTGTAGGAGAACAAACAATGATGAAACCAACGGGGCATTCAGAACTGAAGTTTGGAGCTGGTCATTTCAACAGCTTACTGTAAGCAAGCAACAACTGTGAGCAGAGTAATACTGTACTCATATGCTATTGAGATTACCACTACATGGGCATGTCTTCTCTTCCAGGTCCCTCAGGAGTTCTGAGAGCATACTAAAAGCAAAATTGTCCTCTGAGGTGAAAGATACCAAACTGAAACACATAAAAATGTACCGATATTTTCATGACAGGCATTTATTTTCTTCTGTCAGTAAAAGTAGGCAGAAAATAAAAATAACCCAATTTTTTCCTAATACTGTGTGCACAAAGTCCCCTTCTAGGAAAAACATGGATGGGAGTCCCATGTCTAATGTGATGAAATTAAGGGTTCAGAACTGAAACCTGATCTTCTTAATGATCTAAACCCAAAACCATAATCTGAAAAGGAAGATGATTCAGGATCTGGGTATTATATTTAATTTCAACTTGTGTCTCAGGCATCTCTCAAGACTAATAAGCAACTCGTGCAATTCTCTTTAAAATACAAATTCACATAGACTTACACAGGGTTTAAACCTACCATCTGAAGTACAAGATACAATTGCCCTATCATTTTATGTAAAGTAAGAAAAAGAAAAAACAACAAACCTGCAGAGTATGACAATATTATGATACAATTTAAAAGGCCTATGCACTCCCTTTTAAAGACCCATCTCTCTTTGGAGGGAGAAAATTATTAACTTTTTTCTTGTGTACAGAAACTGAATGCATTTCCCTTCTTGCATAGTAAAATTTGGAGAATGTACGCAAATAACAAAGGTAGTAAAAATCCATAGAAGCTTGAAGATGGATCAGTCCATGATAATCCATCTTTCTGCAGGCACTTGAATCACCCTCTCTTACCTTGAGCTTGCAGTGAAATAGGACCCTAGCAAATTGCTATAATCTCCTTTAACCTTAATCACCATTTTAATCAAAAAAGGTGGGGCAGCTTGGAATTCGTACAGCAAGGTGAGCACTGCAACTGTCATTCTATTTGCTAAATACACAGAGTATGCAGCTAAAAGGTTGCAATGGTTCAAACTTTTATTATCTTCACAAGATTACATTCCTGCATTAATATTTGACAAGTAAAAGAAAAGAAAATTATGAAACTGTCTGCTTTGAAGAGCTTTAGAAGCCTGCTTAGAGCATGGCTGTATCTTACACTAACTCTGATCTTCAGAGATTCCTTGGGAAAAGAAAAGGTTGTGATTCATAAAATTGCCATGACTAAAAGCCTACCTCACCTTACACCTTATACTCCACTTCTCTCTCGATCACTTTATTTTGTTCTCATGTTAGATTATAAATTTTCTGGTTGTGTTCTCTGTTTGTTTCTTTAATGATTTTCTTCCTAGCCTTTTTTAAAATAGTAGTGGTATGATTGTAGATGGCATGACAGACAAGGAGAAGCTTATATGAAGAGGAAGAAAGGAAGCTTCAAGGAGAAAAAGAGCAATGAGAGAAACTAAAAAGAGCATCAAGGAGACTGGAGGAAGGAGAAGATTAAAGGAAAAAGCAGCAGACAATGGTGATTTTCAGCTAGAAGGGATTCAGCAGCTGTCATTAAAAACCTGCATCTCTGCTTGAGACATATTGATCAGACTGTTTCAATGTTTTCCATACAACTTACAGATCCCTACATTTACTTCAAATTATAGCAGTGTGATAGACCACTCAGGAAATAATATTTATCTCAAACTAATAACAAATATTTTTGTTTTTAAAGGGGGAAGACCGTCCTGTATTTCTCCCTCATTTCTTTTCCAGAAAGGGATGCTGAACTTTCAATGTTCAACTCACTGATAACATACAAATATCAAAATACTTGTCATAGTAAAGGATTCAGAAAAAGATGAGGTTTATCTTTTTTTTTTTCCTTTCCTTTTTTAAAAAGAGAGGAACATTTATATATAAAACTCCTTAATACTGCAGACATCTCCTAGAATTAATATCCCAACAGGGCTTGTAAAGACAACAGAGAAGACAGTATCTGTATATTTACTAAGTACTGGACAGTCAGTACAGTTGTAGGACAATTGTAACCAATCCTGCTATAGAGTAGGTGAAGAACATGATTAGGTTATGGACAACTGCAAGAAGGTTTGTTTCTAAGATTTCTAAACCATTTTGCCCACAATATTCTTGTACTGATATACAAAAGGCATTTTCTAAGATACTTCTGTCGATAAATACTATTAACTAAGACAGTCCTTATCTTCCACTTGAGTGCATCTCAGGCTTAATTTTTAAGTTATCTCAGAGTTCCTAGTTACACAATTCTTTTAAATACATGGTACTCTAAAATATAAATGTTAGCAGACAAAAATACATGAGACAGGATGATTCATGTCTCCTACATACCTCTGTTCTTGTAACACCCTTTTTAGTGTTATCATTTCTTCTTACATATTAAAACCAGTTGTATCAGTCTAGACTGTAGAATTACATTAGATCTTGGGCAAAAGGGAGAAGGACAAAAATGAGGAGAAAAGAGCACATTCATACTGTCACTTGCTTTCAAACACAAAGCAAAATCCTTCCAAAGGTTTCTCATTCCACAGCGAGAAAAGAAAAATCTCTCTTGTATCTTGCCTTCCTCTCTAGGTGCGTGAATGACATTTTTGTTCTGATGTGACTATTGTAAGAATCAAAATCCCTCAGCCTCAGTTTTTTTATTTTTTATACTGTACTAAACTCAACAAACCTTCGCAGAAAATAGAATACTCTTAATTATGAATAAATTAACTAAATTAGTAACATGAGATGGATATGCAATTAAGGGACCGTTAATTGAAACTGGAAACACAGCTGTATACAGCTTAGAGATGAATCACATCAGTAATGACGCAGATGTTTATAAAATGTGATTATGTTTAGCAGGAGCATAGTATTGAAACTCCCCAGCCTACTCTTACATTGTGTCACTGAAATGGTTTTTAAACCCATGAACACCAGGAATCAGGATCTCAGGGATGGCAAATTAGGCTCCCTGGATATGTGAATTAGTGTTGTCTGAATGTCAGCAATTTAATTCTCCAGCTTTCAAAGAATGTAGCCACAAAGCCAAAAACAAACATCTGTTAGTTATACGCTCATTCAAAAAAAAAAAAAAAAATTCTGGCAAGCTAGAGCCTGTCTGAATATGAGCTGAATATGGGAAAGACAGTGAAATACAGTATCTCTAAGCAGTAACACTGCTGTGTGAATATACTGATCATGTAAATAATATATCCGTGAGCTTATGAAATCTACTTCGTGTACAACTGCCAATATATCTTTTCTGGACTACTCATTCAAAGAGCTAGAAGGGTCAGGAACAAATGATATTTCCTATCTAAAAGTTTAAGAATTGATTAGTTTTCTAAAAACAGCAAATCAGGCTTTTTATTCTTTCCATTTTTACATCTTTCCCAGGATGTTCTTTGATAAACCGTACAATAATGGGTTTTTCTTCTGGCACAAAAAAGCACGAATGTTGCGCTTGGGTCATATAAGGATATCTGAGCTATGCAAGCTCAACAGGGATAACAGCACAGTTGTGAGGGATGACAGAGCAGACAAAGCCAGTGGCTCATGATGGCTTAAGTTCTAACATACCAGTGTAAAGTCTGCCTTGTACCTCTTATTTCACAGAGCAAAGTTACCACTGAATACTAGAATACTATATAATAGCGTGTCAGTGTTACATTAAAGAGTCTGTGACTTGTTTTCTGGAATAGCTTCACAGACTAACAGAAGTGGATTTTACAACATCCATGTTTCCCTTAAACACAACCACGCTTTCAATAAACATACTGAATAATATAAGACCATAGTTTGCATCTAAAGCCCTTTTCACATACTGTAGTGCAGCTCACATCACAAATACACTATTAGTTGTGTTTCAGGGGCCTTGGCCTGTATAATAACAAATACTGAGAAACATAAATTTGCATGAAATAATTTTTTTATATGGCCCTCTTTTCTAGGGCATTGGATAGACCCTTAGACTATGCAAACTATCAGAACTATAGTGAAATTAAAAGGCTACCATGACTTACACCAAATCAACACAATTCCATTCTAACTTAACTAAGTTTAATAATGTCCCTTTCTGGTCCATAAATGGATACTTATCTAAAAACATGTAAATTCATGCACAAAGTGGTAAAAATAATTTGAAAAATTATGCAGAGTGTCATTGGCAAAGCTAAAATAATTGGCATGACCTGGCACTGTCAAACATCACAGGCCTATCCCAGCAGCTGTGGGAATTACTGAGCGCAGTCTGACGATGGGGGGGGGTGTGTGTGTGTGTACGGTGTTAAGAAAGAGAAGTGGTGATCATAAAATTGGATTTGCCTCTGTCTTTCAGAAACTTTATTTGCTGCGAGTCGACCTCCTATTCACTGGTGAAGAAACAGGATTAGATCTTAACTTTTTTTGAGGAAGCCTGCATGATTTCTGCAACGGACCATACTGGTTTGACAGTATTTCACTTGTCATTCACAGCTGAATAAAGTTATGAAGGCTGTATGAGAAAAATGTAAAGCCTTTCTCTTTAAAGGTAAACCTAGCCACATTCAGGGATACATTGCAGCCAGCTACGACAACTGATGTGCAAACCAAATTCAGTTATCTTAGCTCTTTGGCTGGCAAAAGTACAGACAAAGTCAATTCAGGATTTGAAATGTGATGTTTTGAGATAAGGAACTGGAATGCTGGGATATAAAAGAAACACAAAGCTATTTTATGGAAGACACATTCTTCTGTTTCTTCTGAATACCCAAAAAATCACTGCTCTGCTGATACTGCACTGCATTATCAGCTATATGTCAGATAAGTAGGACAGAACTCATTGTTTTTATAGATGAAAAAGAGTCATAAATGAGGGTATTGGGGGAAAAAAACAGAAAACATTTGCGATCAATAGAAGAAATCAGAGGGATGAAAGTGAAAACATTCAGCAAAATGAATATACTGTCCACAAACACAGACTTAGGCTTATTTTTCTAGATTGATTAATGCTAACTAGTCTTGCCATTAGTTTTGTTTTAAAACAAACTGACCTATGGCAGAGAACCACTTTTGAACACCTAGGAAAATAGAAGAGAAAGACTAATCGAGTCTTCAGTTTACACTCTTGAGGCTTCTGAAACAGAATGGCATACCCTAAAGAATTAATTTCCCTAACATAGCATTTAGAAGTTGCTATGCTTCTCCAGAAGTAATTAATATGAATAAAAACTGAAATGGTAAGCTCTGGGTCAAGAAATGCAATATAAACTATGTTTGTTCTACAACTAAGAAGTGCATTTCTAACGCTTATTGCAGTATCAGTGTTTTAAAAAATAATAGCAAGCACAAGGATCGGATGCCTCAGATGAGCCACAGGAAACAATGAGCATCTCGAAATAACTCCTTTTTTCCTGTGTCACCCCCCCAAGGAGGAACCACATTAGGAAGCATTTTATAACAAATATTTGCACACACAACACATACCAGGAGCTGAGCTATTTTAATTATAAAGTGTCCTCTTATACAGTTAACATACCATTATATAACTTGCAGACTGCCCAGTGTTTTCTATAGAAGGACGCAACATTCAGCTTTACTCAAAGTGTGATGAAATCTACAATGGCAATTTTACAGAGCACCTTGTGAAAATACTATGAAAATGACACACATACTCATCTACAAAGGCTAGTTTTAAAATTGTGTCCCAACTTAATGCTATTGATGTTTTTAGTATTATAAACACTATTGTTAACAGTACTTTCTACAATGGTAAAAATATCTTACTTAGCTTAAAGTCTTACTGAAGCAAAAAGATTAAGAAAATACAGTACACAATGCTGCATAGAAGAAAATATAGCATACAATGCTGCATAGCCTAAAGACTGTAAAAGCTTTCTATAGCCTGAAAGTAGACAGCCTAACATAAAAAACATCTACAGTGATATAATATGCAATTGATATGTCAGAAAGACACAAAATGACTCAACAAAGAAAAAAAATTGGCTAACAAACCTTTTGTACTGGAAATTTGCATATTATTTCTCTACCTTGGGCTTTTTATCACTTCAAATGAAGTTTTTTCTAAAGAAATCACAGCATTTCAGAAAAAGGGATTAGCAAAAATGGGGAGAAAGAGGAATATTATTTGCCAGTTTTACATTCTCTTCCTCTAAAAACCTTTAACAATAATTTGGCACCAGGACATGGAATCTAAGAGGTTTTATACTGCTTCCAAGGATATTCATTAAGGTTTCATTGAGTTACAAGCCTCTGAAAATCACATTAGAGAGAGCCTTTACAGGACAGCTCTTAAATTCTGTGAATGCTCTATCTGCGACAAACGTGTTCCACATTCAAAGCAAACTTTGTACATCTGCTTTAACCTCGCTTCAAACCAAGCGGGGATGAATGGACAGACGATCTGTGTCAGCAGAGTATATCCCCTCCAGGGTATGGAGCAGAACCACCAATTGCTAAGACTCATCATCCTTCTGGTGTCAGCAGATAGCTGACAATGTATCCTACCCCACCTGACCTTTTGCAATTCTGTCCTATTCTATTGCATTTTAAAAATCTAAGCCACGAATCAAGAGCTCTGACAGTTGATAACATTTTGGCAAGAAAGGGGACCTGTGGTGTGGAAGTCAGGATTGGAGAATGACTTATAATTGCAAGGTTCATTTTTGTTTTGTCCTTGTTTGCTTTCACTATTCTGACTGCTTCTAACTTTGTGCACTTCCCAGCTTTTCACCCTCACAAGTTCTTACCTTAAAAAAACCCCTAATTTTCATAATGAGCAGCCTAAACATAGCTGATTGGAATCAGGTCACACACCTAAAAAGGTGTTGGAAAAAAATCAGGCCATATTCTCTCTATTTGGACAAGAAAAAAATGCAGCTATCTGTCCAATTTTAGCATCCAAGATAAAAACTCCCAACTCCCATTGTCTACACACCTTTGTAGGACTGTAATGTAGAGCTTTAATTCTCCAAATGTAAGTGCCACTTTCCTTGCCAAAGGGACAAGGAAATAATTTCAATTAATGTTTTTAAGATGCTCGGGTATTATGGATCATGAATACTAAAGAATATAAATTATTCCATCTTCAGTGCAGTTTCAATGGTGGCTAGTAAATAAATTAAAGAGCTATAAATTGAATAACTTGGCTAAAACTGTTTGGCTAAAAAGCAACAGAACTAGTGGATGTTGGTTTCCAGTGAATACAACTTCAACAGTATCAAAACCTCAGTTTTCCCCAGTAGCCTAAATATAGTCTGGTGTGACTCATATAGATGTGTGCTGCCAAACGTAATCTATAACCGCTGACAGGTGGAAGTAAATTGCGCGAGTCTTATTTTAGAAGGAAACAAGACTAACATATATCAACTAATACTCCCATTCTCTTCCTATCATTTACCCATCAACCAGATAAATGTGAGCTCTTACAGAATATATTGTCTATGCAAAGGTTGGACAATGGTGCTAAATTCAAGTTGCATGTGTAACATATTTTCTGGCATTTGATTTTGCATTTCTTGCACTTGCTTTTCTTTGTACTTAGGAACAATGTAACTCAGGTTTTTTATAATCCCATATACCCATACACATATATGAGAAACAAAAAATTACATCAGAAGAAATCTATATATGCATATTGAAATGAGAATATAAAGCAGAGTGAATTGCTGTTCCTCTGAGTGGTTCTTCAAAACAAAAATTCATAGATGAAAAAATTCCAAAGCAAAGAAAGTTAAAAAAAGGATAGCAAAACTCTAAAATGAATGTATCTCCCATAACAAAAAATGACTAAAGCATTTACAGTTTCAATAAACTGAAATTCATCCCACAGAACATTATAAATTTAGCATGGTTTTATTAGTTTTCCTTCTAGCGTGGCTGTTGATGATAACCATGCCTGTTTACATTTACACACACACTTTCTTTCACTGACTGCCCTAAACATGCCACTAAGAACAATGAAGATGTCTTCCTAATTTAGGAAGGAATCTTTTCGATTTTTGACACACACTTCATTAGAAGAATTGAATCCCAATCCAGATAGCTGGCCTTCCTCCACTAGCTTACAGAAATAAATAAATAGAATCTCTAAAGAGTGCAAAATGAATCTATATGCATATTTTTGCAGACAAACATTGAGCAAAACTGAGACTGAAGCTAACAGAAATGAAGAAAAATAAATGGCTATATGACTTCTGAAGCCAACTGGCATAGCCAATTAAATAAATAAAAGACCATTTCAGAGCCATGACAACTATGGTTTTGGCAGCAGTTCCAGTTCTTATGGAATATACAAAACAACATTTTAACTAAAAAGTCTGACGGGGAAACCCAGCTTCCAAGAAGGATCGAAATCTCCCTCTGCTGGGAAGATGAAATCTGCAACCACTAAAGTAATTTCAGACTTCAAGGTTGAAAAGAACTATGATTTTAGTAATGCCTTCCTTAATTAGTGTAATTATAGATGAGCTAGAATTTTGGCTCCGTATATTTAGAAAAGTTATCTCCTGGTTTTGTCAGCCTCTTACAGATGGCATAAGTCAAAATATAGTTTTAAAAAAGAGGAAAAGCAAACAAATAGAAACATACTAATTATTAAGATGAATGCAGTGACACAGTGGAAAGAGAAACTGCTAAGGTAATAGAAAGGTAATAATGCTCCAATATAAAAATCTAACTGCCTTCTGTATGGCACAGCCTTATATACAGGACATTCTTTGTCTCCTACAGAGGATGAAACATCTTTCTTGCTACTGTTGCATCATCTGCCAATCTATTCACTTTTAACATATCTCCAGTTTACACTCACTGTTTAATTTGGAATAAATATTTTTTCTTGTAAAATAGATACATATAATAGGTGACAGCTGATTTCAATTTACATTTTGATGCAACTTATTTGCCCTGGTGCACATCCCTTATCAAAAGCGGTGTGTGAGCTGAGGACCGCTGCCCAGAATTACCATGACAAGGCTTTTGAAAGATTCACTGCATCTGAATAAATATTTGAAAACACCTATCATTAATATTTGGTGGGGCAGTTACATATAGAGGCCAGCAAGACTCTGATGCGTAATCAGAATTTCACACTGATTTCAGAAAAGAAGGGATTTCCCTTTTGGGTTTTATATTCTCCCTGTTAAGTTCCTCTGCAAACACAGATGGATTCATATTTCTCACCACAGATTGAAAGAACTGGCTAATACTTGTGAAGCACCTGGAAGATGCTGTTTTTTGAAATAATTTATTGCAGTGATACTTACTACAATAGTGTGCATTACACAGCTCAGTAAAGAACCTATCCTCGGCAGAATACAAATACAACTATGATACAACTTTCGATAACTGCCTGCAGCGGTATTAAAAACCTGCTGTCTCTTCAGCAGCTGCTGCGAGCAGAGTGTGCTGTTTGAGGGATCAGAGGAATAGTTGTGGCTGGACCTTTTAACAAGAGGCAGCATACTTCTGGAACACGTCAATCTTCAGATCCCCACATGCTGGAGAATCTTTGCTATTGGTACAAGACGAGCTGAGGAGTTAGGAATAATACTGAAATTAGGGCTAATGCTTCTTTACAGTCACACTTTATATATAGAAATCATAGAGTTACTGAGGTTGGAAAAGACCTGTGAGATTACCGAGTCCAACCATAACTGTATATATATGTGTGTCTGTATATGCGTGTGTATATATGTATACACACACATATTTACGTAGGGTATGGCTGTTTTAGCTCGAGCCATTTTATGTGCTTCCTCCAGCTTACTTAGTTTTACAAACCAGACAGGCTGGGCCCATTAATTATGAACAGAGACACCCACTCACAAATGACCACAGTTCATTATAACTTGCTAAACTAAAAGCACTGGAATCCAAATGCCATGACGAAAATGCTTAAAAGAGACATTTTTTGGATGAAAGACAGTTATCATATTTTTCAGCTCATTAGAGGTGCTATTGCAAATAAGAGTAGACACAATTTGATTTAAACCAAAAAAATCTTTCTTGGTAACTGAAGGCTATGTTCCCTATGGGATACTTGGAAATTCTTTTACATGTCAGGGGCTTTGCCTTTTGACCAGCATTACACCAAACGGGTCTCTGACCAAAGTGAAGTGGATGTAACTCCCTGGTCTCCCTGGCTCCTCAAATGTTGACTGGAAATAAGCAAGAGTTTGCAAGATATATTTTCCCCCAGGATGATCTCATTACACATACCGTTTGAAGCACACAGGATCTGAACATGAGAGCTCCTTGTGAAATTCGTAACAAATAGCTCCCTGGAGAGATTTCGTCTCCTTTCATGTTTAAGAAAAATGGAAAAATAAACAGCATATTTTTCTCAAAACTACTCTGTTAGAGGCATGAAAAGGCATGAAGCTAATTCTTTTCACATTGCTTAAACTCCAAAATGATGATACAGTTTTCAGTGCAGTGCTATGACTGCACTGAGCTTAGTGCATTATCTTTCATTAATCATAGAATCATAGAA
>VZSF01000512.1:0-32758 GCA_013398295.1 Chionis minor
CTGGTATTCTATGATTCTGTGATAACATAATCCCTCTATTAAACATAAACAGCACTTGTATTTTTATTTATATATATAAATATATTTCTCACATGGATCTTTCCTTCTGTGTTCATATAATCATTTCCCATTTGCTTAACCTAATTTTGTGTTTAATTTTCCTGGGGTAAGGGGGAGTGTTTGTCTCAATGACTAGGAAATCCAGGTATGCTACTAATGAGCAAAAACGTTTTAATGCAATGTTAAGGAAATCTTCAGAATATTGAAAACTAGAAAAGAAATTATACTGTATTCCTTTTGATGGAAATAGTAAGTAGATCTCTAGGCAGTTTGTAAAAACAGATTTGTTTAATCAAAGCTAATTGACTGAAAACATTTGTATTAGTAAATATGAGTGAACAACCTGTGCGAAAATGGATTTTATACTGAAACTTTTGCAGGGGTAGTTGACCTAGTCACACTGTATGCTGTTGGCATATCAACCACAGAAACTATTGCTTTGTCCAAGAAATGTTACTGATGTCTCTGGAGCCTTCCTCATGTTCCCAAGGGAATTAAATCTTTGATCTTAGTCGTTTTTCCCCTCAAAAATTGCATAACATTCAGTAAGAGTTCCTGGACAGGTGTGGGGTAGCTTCCTTGATCTGCTGTCCACTCCTTCACAACAGTTTTTACAGATAAGCCGAAGAAGCTGATAGCTGTGAATTCTGTTACAGGAACTACACTAGAGAAATGAAACCAAAGATAGCTGACATAACAATGGCATAAGCAATTTACAAGGTTATAATGCTGCTAGTTTCACTTTTAGATTTCAACTTGAATTGCTGATAGTCAAACAAAACTGACTTCTTTTTATATATTGCTGCCAACGGTCTAGAAGCAAATTTTGTGATGGGTGCTGTGATGTTTCTGGGCCAGACGAATACTGCAAGATTCAAGTAATAAGGCCTTATCAATATATTTTCAACAAAATAATCTATGACTTTTTGCTTACTTAACTGTATATAAAGTATGTCTTGCTGTGGAAGCATGGTTGGGGCTTGGGGAGTTTTGATGCAAAACACCCTAGCTAGTGAAACCTTTTAGCACAAGTAATTTTTGTTTCATTAGTCCCTGGAGAGATGGATCTCCCCTTCTTCTGGACATTTTGTGTTCATGTGAAAGTTCGAGTGATTTACCAGCATCTTTTGGATGAATCTTCTGTGTGCCTTGTACATCAAACATAAAGAAGCAAAGCAGACGCACTTACAACTTCATACCATAAAAATGTATGAACATGATTTATTTATAATTTTTTTCCCAAAGTAAAAAAAACAACTTAACATGCTCTTGCACCATCCATCTTGCATTTACATGTCTATGAAAATGCTGACCAAGTGGTGTTTCTCGTAATCGTATATGGTGGCAGAGACACCAGCAGTGTTTCGTGCAGTCTCCTGGTGCTGGACATACCTTGGATTAGATGAAAAGTCTGCTGCTGCTTCAAAGTAGCTGGCCCAGATGCCTCAGCTGGGTTCAGCAGACTAAATGGTAGGCATCTGTCTCATAACAAACCATCGTAGAGTCCCTTTGTGCTCGCTGTGTAGCTACTCAGTCTGTTCAGAAGCGCTTAAAACGTGATTTATCTCTTCCTAAAAACGATGTCTACCTCTGGTGTACTGAATCGCACTCTAGTCACCACGGATTGTACTAACTAGATGGTAGCTGATTAAAATTGGGACTGTAGATTGGGCTTGTCGTCCCATCATTTGCCATGATTTCCTGTTGCTGGAGAAGGAAACTCTCTCTCCAAGGAGTATTTTATCCAGGAGATTCTTTGACATGTAGCAAAACATGAAAAAGTGAAACAACTAAAAGCAGCTCTCATGAGGCACTTAACATTATTTCTAGACAGACATGTTTCAGTAGAGTGATGGTCAGCTTTTTGAAATCAATTGTAACTTTTAAAATGCAGAAAAAAACATTTATTGGAAAAACAGATGATTTTCTTTCTCAAAATCAAAATCTGTCCAAAGCCAGGAGTTTCTCTTTAAATTTTTAAACGATTGCAGTTAGTGTATTTATCACAGCTGAAATTTTCAGTGCTAAGTCTTCGCTTCAGTTTATGTTTCTCTGAAAAAAGTAATTTGCTCTAGCTCCAATGTATGGGGACTTGGACTAGGAAGATTAAATTTGTTAAAAGATTGCACCTCTTTCTCCCTTGCAAGTTGACTTAGAACAGGCAGTAACCTAGGTACTGTCAGTCTCACTTAATAGCAATATATAAAAGCTGGTCACCTGTCATTGTCATGGTAAATATTTATTGAAGTCAGAAAGCTCTCATAGTACTCCCCAGCACTACCCAGGAGAAGTGGGTTGTACTTGCTGCTGCCATCTGCGCACTCAGTGCAAAGAAGGAGTGCTGCAGGGTTAGTTAAGGAAAACCGTGGCTGGAGCTATGTGGTGTATGGGGCTCTGTGCTTCAGCAGTTTCCATGGCTGTTAAAACCTGCTTCTGTTACAGGAAAATCCTGAGTTTAAAAAAAAAAAAAAATTGTTTTTTCCCAATGAATTTCTGCCACTGAAATTACTGTTGAATGATCAAATTTCTCGAAAACTCATTTCAGATAAGAAAACCAGTTTGGCTGTAATTTGATTTACAAGAAAGTATATTCTTGCTGTCTATTTCAAAGGGATGAATGTTGGCACATTTCTTCGGTTCTCTGTTGCCTGGATTAGCTCTGCAAAAAAGGCAGCGTGTTCTTAGTCATCAAGAGTGTGAGCATCTTCCCTCCTTATAGTGAACCGATACAAAGGTCTGGGAACATTGAGTACAACTTTTTTGCCTTTGTCACTTGTTTGCGAGCTTTCACCTGTCGTGGTTCCGAAAGGTATTTGATGAAAGATGTAAAATGCTTCAGACTAGGCATACACCGAGCATTTCATCAGAAGCTGCCCAAACTGCTTACACAGCAGGCTGCAGATACATCTCCCCCAGAAGAAAATAACTACTCTCATAAAACAGGCTGTTGAAATACACAGCGTTGAAGGCAAGAGTTGCTTTTCTCCAGCTTTATTCTTCATGCGGTTATTCTACCTCCCTGGGTTGCAGAAGGACTGGCCTTTTAGTGAGTTTGTTCACATTGCCACATAGTGTACACATACTCTACGCTCACACGAAAGATTAAAGGTTTCAGGTGCACAGGTGAAGGTGAGTTGTGTGATTATAGCCAAACGCTCTGTTCCTGAGTTGTGGTATATGATACGAACCGGGCAGGGGGAGAGCATCTCTCAAAAGGAGTGGTATTGATTGAAGGTGGAGAACACGTTATTTCCCTGGCACTGGTGAAATTTCCTTATGCCAGGATACGACTCCGGTTTCCCTGGCAGGGGT
This sequence comes from Chionis minor, assembly GCA_013398295.1. NCBI lineage: Eukaryota > Metazoa > Chordata > Aves > Charadriiformes > Chionidae > Chionis > Chionis minor. The sequence continues at coordinate 3,373 of VZSF01000512.1, forward strand.
TACTTTATTGATGGAGATAAAAGCTATAGTTTTCAGTTGAGATTCAGCTCATTTGGCATACTGACATAATTGCATCTACGGAGGTAACAAACATTGATTTTTCTCTATGTAATGAGAACAGCTTCTACTAAAGTTTTCCAAGTTTATAATATATCCAGACTTAAGAAAAAAAAAAAAAATGCAGCAGAATGCCTTGTGTTCAAGATATTGTTTGAAAACTCTCTCCTGTCATGTTTACAAAGGATATTTGCTATTTCTGCTTACTTGCTGTTGCTATTTCTGCTTACTTGCTGTCAAAGTAACCCATATGTGCGGGCCTTCAGGAATAATTGCATAGTCCACTTCATGGAGAAGGAAAGGACTGGCAGAGGAACCTACAAGAGAAAATGGTTTACCAACCTTCTGGAGGAGGTAACTGCTAGGCCTTCAAAATCAACACAGTTGAACAGAGGTGTTCTAAGACATGCATAGAATACATTTTAATGCTATTTAATATTCTATCCCTTCGTAATTCATCAAAGTAAATCTTCTTAACTGACGCTTGTTTTCTTCCCCCTAGTATTCCTACCTCCATGACGCTCCAGGTGGTAGCATTTCACATTTATCTCCAAAGTGCTTTATAAGCATTACCCAATCGCTATGTCCCTAATTAGTTTACAGAAGAGGGGAAAAAAAAAAAAAAAGATTTATTGTCTTATGTGAACAAGTAGGGAAACTGAGCCAGATAAGTGTGTTCAAAGGTAAATTCTTCAAAGCTGAAAAAGTAGAGCTCTAGAGTAGAGTAGGGGAATGTTAGGATGAAATGCAGTTTTTCAAGAAAACGTCTGCTCTTGAGAGGAGCTCATTTCAAACTCTATAATGAGCTCAGAGTTTCATGGTTAAATAATATGTATCAGTCACTTCCTGCTACCTGACCTGAAGTGATGAAATAGTTTGGGTTTTAAAACTACAAAAAGAGAGCAGGTTATTGCAAACAACCTTCCAATGCCAGGAAACAGGCTTTGGAATAGTGATGAGGAAATAAAATAGCACACTCACTTGCCAAAGTAAATCACCTCCCTGCCCCAAGTTAGTCAGTAAATACAAATGTGCAGGACTCTTTCCATCCAAGTATTTGACGGACTGGAAACCACTGGATAATTTGAAATAAAAGGCAGTGAAAGACATTACGGGAGAGAGCGTGCGTGATGTCCTCCACAGGGCACAGAACCAACCCTGGGAAGGACAGTCAGCACTCAACCGCAAAGATTTGTCTCCTATTCCTGTTTGTCTTTTATCGCAGCCCAAAGACTGGATGCCTGAAGGAGTGGGTGAGTCAGGGTGGCCCATCTTTAACTGGCAACATACAGTTGGTTGTACCGGAATGTAGGCGAGATGAAACCAAAGGGAATACTTACTTACCCAACTTCAAGTGGCTGACGTGACCCAAAAGAGATCTGAGTGCGAATTTGTTCCTCTGTATTTCCCTGGATCAATTTTACCCTGTTAGGTCTGTGCAGCCTCGATCTGTGAGCCGACAGATGGTTCACTGCGCAGGTTTCATAGCGCAGCCTTTACTGCAAATGAGGAGTATTTGGTGATCACATTACTTTAAGTGGAATTCAAAAGAAAAGCAGGCCACATCCAGCAGCCAAAGCTCTTCCTGGTATTAGTGAGTGAGAACTGCAGAAGCAGGCATATTATTAACAACGCTCTTATTAATAATGTATTTGTCCTGGGTAGTGCAGGAAGGTTTCAGTCACTCATTATATTAGCTGTTGTGTAACAGCAAGACAGTCCCTGCCCAAGTAGTCTTACAATATCAACAATCTGTTTTATATCATGTAGATAACATTTAACTATAAAAATATGAAAATAGAGGAAGTGATTCTGATCTTGTTTAGCTTCAAGTAACAGACTTTAGAAATGCAAATTAGAACTAATAAATGCAAGTCACTACTTCTTTTTTCAAAATGTTGGTATTTCTCATACCCCTTGGACTTATGAAACTCATACATCTGGTATTCCAGAAAGACAGCTGCTAAGAATAGCCCCAAACATTTTATTTGTTTTGAATTCTCTTTAAAAACTTCTTAAGTAGATTTTCCTCGGGCAATGACATCATGGAGGAAGATGGGGAGGATCTGTATACAACTCATGCACCATTTCACTGTTGAGAAATTTCCTACTTATGTGTCCCATTGTTGGTAAAGTGTGGCCTTTTTCAAAAGCAGGGCATATCGGATTTTCAAAATGAGGGAGGCAGTAGAAATTAACCCAGCTGCAGTCCTGCCTTCTGTGTTTCATCATAACACATGATGGAATTGTACACTGAAGTTCTTTGTGCTTTTCTGGGAAAAGGAACTAAAAAAAATTAAAAAGGCATGGGAAAGAGCTGTTTGGGATGAATACTCCTTACACGGTGAGTTTCCCCACTTCTGCCAAGCTACCTGGCAGCTCCTGAAACAGGATGGACATAGACAGGAAATTTATGCCAGGACCCAGGGTGAGAACACAGCAGTCTTGTTTCGTGCTCAGTGGGCCATGGGGCCGGTTCAGCAAGGAAAGACCCTTCGTTAGAGCCACCTTCTTCTTTCTTAGCCCAGGCTATAAGAAGCGTAAAAGATGTCTTGAAGCTCTTTTTCCTCTTCCCCAGCTTCCGTACTACAAAAAGTAGTGTGAATTCAGTTCTGTGGATGAAAAAAATGAGTATGGCACATGACACTGAAGAGTATGTCATAGCCCCAGGGCTGTGAGGGGACTACCTCTTACCCGGCAGATGTGAGATTACGTGAAGTTGTATAAAAATCTCAGCGCTAGCTAAATAATGAAAATGTAACATGTGGGCCTGATGTTTTATAAGACAAAATTTAATTTCCTGGTATAAACAAGGGCTGCAAGAGATCATAGTTCAGGGTTAATAATGACTTCATAAGCCACGGTAATGGTCAATGAATTTGGGTCAGGGAAGACGGAGAATCACGTTTGTTCCCTGTAAAATCGGTGTCAGGCTTGTTGATCCTCATACACTGATGTAATGTGCCGCATGTACTACACACAGCCTTGTGTTGGTATAACCTCGTGCAGTGGTTGTGTTTGCGCTTGTCCCTGCGTAAGTCTCTTGTGACTGTAAACATGTTTTCAGCTGAAGTGTAAGACCAGAACATTTATGTATGTATTTATGTTAGCAGAAAAGACCACCAACCTTTTTTTAAACTTGCTTTAACAAGAATCCATTGAACATTTGTCACTTTTTGTTATCCTCCTATACACACAAAGCTGTTTTTTAAAAGATAGGAAGATCAGTGTAGATGTTCAGAGTATATGCTGCCCTGAAAGCCAACTTCAAGCTCTACAGAACTCAGGAGAAGCAGGTTAGAAACAAGGCATCATGCTGAACCAGACCACTGATCTGTGTACCCAGATATTGCCTCAGATAGGGCATGAGCTTTCGCTGATTACATGTTTGTGAATAGACATTCTGTCCAACCCCCATTTTTATTTTTGCCTTTTGGAATCAAAATAACAGACTCACTTCCTCATTCAAAATGTCAGTTAAGGCCTAGGACAACAAAAAAAATTCAAAACTTAGGAGAACCTGGTCTTTGGCATTCGGCTTTGTCACGAGAAGTCTTTTGGGGGACAGAGTTGAGAAGAGGCTTTGTGGACAACTGATGTAAACATCACATTTTTTACTTGGTTTGCAGGAATGACTAAGCTATGTAATCTAGAGAATATTTTTATTTTTTAATTAATAAGGAAGCATGCAGAATTACTGGTCTTTGTTCTATTGAGAAATACAAATTCCAGTGTACAGATTTCCTGCTTGTGTATCTTGGCATCAAGTTTTCTCCTGAGACGGCCAACCATGGAAAACATCTGTCTGTCTTTCTCTTCAGCACCTGCAGATCCTCTCAGCACACCTCTTGTGGTCCTCCTCTAAACTATGGTTGATTTTTTAAAGATAGAGATGGAGAAGGGAAGGGGTTTCAGTTTCTCCTTTTGCTCGCTTCCTCAATAAATTAGGTCCTTTTTTTAAGCCTGCATAGTAGTCTGTCAACTTTTAAATGTTGTATTGGAGATACAGGAGGGGTTATAATTTGGCTATTTCAAGTTACAGTAACACGCTATTGGAAGCCAAGCTTTCCAGTCCATCAGCAGTGATGTACACCTTGGCAGTCTTGAAAGTTGTGGAGGTGAATCCTGGGGCTCTGCTGAGGGGTCACTTCCCAGAACAGTTACACATCTGCAACATGATGCTAACACAGCTTTCTGTCAAATGGTTCTTCAGGAACTGGATTGCTGGGTGTCTGCCCCTCATTCTCTAGCCTGCAGCATTTTCAGGCCCATCTTCCCCCTGCAGTCTCTGTTTCTTGCCTTCACAGAGGAACGGAGTCACAGAACTTCATCAGCCTCCATTTTCTTCTTAGTTCCTATTTCAGAGAGATTTTCACTTCTTTGTTTTTGAATGCCAGGCAGCTTCTCGTCTCTGATAGCACCTGTGCCCCAGCATCCTCTCCTCCTTCTGTGGTTTGGCCTCCAAAGCGCGACCCTGTGAGGAACAATCCCTTTCGCTGTCTACTAGTGGTAAGGGCTTTCTCTGCGCTGTTACCACTGGTGGTGATAGCTACTGACACCATGAGAGCTGAAGTCCAGTAAAGGCACCTCCAGGTAAAATGCCTGGCTCTTAGTCTGTGTGTCTGTGTGTGTGTGCGGGGAGTCAGCTGCTTCGGCTGCAATTCAAAATAGCTGTAACGGAAATCTTATTGAAACGGCCAGTAGAAAATACTAGGTGTTTCTCTGCAATTTTGACGTTGCAGCCGGAGCTTGCACCTTTGTCTTCTTGGTGTGTAAAGCCCAAAACCTCTTCTTCAAGACAAAAACCTGTATTCTTCCAAAGCACTCAACCTTCACCCTATTCTATCATAACCAAGGAGTGGGAAGTCGACGCCTGAAGTGCCCAAAGTGCCCAAAGTGCCAGGCGGGAGCACAGGCTGGGTCAAGCCTTTCCGCTCCTCCCGCAGGAGCTGCAGCTCTGGGCAGCAGAGACGGAGGGGTCCTGGGGAGGGAGGCTGGGCACAGCAGGAGCGTGAGAGCCATGTGTGTTTGTGGGGACACTCACCTGACAGGAGGGGAACGGGCGCTCCAGTCCCTCCTCAGGCTTCTTCTCTGTTTTAGGCATCAATAAGATGAAGTGCTGAACGTCAAAGATACCCACCCCGAGGCCCTACCTGGCTGCCGGGGGAGCCTTCCTGAGAAACGGATGGATGTATCTGTAACCTCCCCTCTTGGGCAGAGGGCTGAATCTGGCTGGCAAGTGCATTAAACATTTAAAATGTTCACAGCCCAAATTTTTCTTCTGGACTCTTTTTTTTTTTTTTTTTCCTTCTTCCCCCCGAGAGAAAACTGCCCACAGAAGAACTTCTGGTATGCACAAGGCTGAATGAGAGTTAGGCAGAGAATTTTGAAGTCCAGGGGTTTATGGTAGGCACAGGGCCAGCTGATGCAGTCTAGAATAGGGGGACACCTGAAGAGGTCAGCTTCTGGGATTTTGGCACCCATGCAAACAGGTCTAGGAAGTCCAAAGTATAATTGGAAATTATGTCCTCTGTCCATTCATGATTTAAGCCAGTCTAGGAAAAAAAAAATAGATTTGTTATTATGAGTTGATTATTACAGTAATTTACAGAGTAATAGCAAGTACTGAAGTAACACCCTCAGTGAACCCTCAGTAAGTTTGCAGATGACATCAAATTAAGTGGGAGTGTTGATCTCCTTGAGGGCAGGAAGGTTCTACAAAGGGACCGGGATGGGCTGGATCGATGGGCTGAGGCCAACGGTAAGAAGTCCAACAAGGTCAAGTGTTGGGTCTTGCACTGGGGTCACAACAACCCCAGGCAGCGCTACAGGCTTGGGGAGGAGTGGCTGGAAATTGCCTGGTGGAAAAGGATCTGGGGGTCCTGGTGGACAGTCAGCTGAACATGAGCCAGTGGTGTGCCCAGGTGGCCAAGAAGGCCAATGGCATCTTGGCCTGTATCAAGAATGGTGTGACCAGCAGGAGCAGGGAAGCGATTATGCCCCTGTACTCAGCACTGGTGAGGCCGCAGCTTGAGCACTGTGTGCAGTTTTGGGCACCACAGCACAGGAGGGACATTGAGGTGCTGGAGCGTGTCCAGAGAAGGGCAATGAAGCTGGTGAGGGGTCTGGAGCACAAGTCTCATGAGGAGCAGCTGAGAGAACTGGGGTTGTTTAGCCTGGAGAAAAGGAGACTGAGGGGAGACCTCATTGCTCTCTACAACTACCTGGAAGGAGGTTGTAGCCAGGTGGGGTCAATCTCTTCTCCCAAGTAACAAGCAATAGGATGAGAGGAAGCAGCCTTAAGTTACACGAGGTTTAGATTGGATATTAAGAAAAAATTCTTCACGGAAAGGGTTGTCAGGCACTGGAACAGGCTGCCCAGGGAGGTGGTGGAATCACCATCCCTGGAGGTGTTTAACAGATGGACAGGTGTGGTGCTGAGGGACATGGTTTAGTGGAGGTTTTGGCAGTGGTAGGTTGATGGCTGGACTCGATGATCTTAAAGGTCCCTTCCAACCTAGGTGATTCTGTGAGCCTGTGATTCTGTACCAGATAAGCCTATTGCATCTATTTTGTCAAATTAAGTCTTGATGGAGACAGCAATGATCCAAAGTTGTTTTAACATGGATTATACTGCTTTAACAAACTGAGTTGGTGGTTTTAGTCTTCTGCAGTAATCAGCACTCCTGTTGCCAAAGATAATCGTCTGAGGGCAAGAAGTGTGTTAAAGAAGGACAGTTTACTCTTGCTTCTGCTTGAGTAACCGGAGAAAGGTATATATAACTGAAGGCATTGTAATACAGTGCATATTAATGAAGAAGAAATTACAATCATTAACCTCTGCTCAAAGCTTAAAGTTTCAGATTTAAAGAACTGTCAGTTTTAGCCTTTCCAGAAGTCTGACATTCAGAAATAAAAGTTGTAACTTGAAAAAGGATTAAAACAAGGGTTTGTTTAGTTTCTCAGGATAGAATGACTACCTTTTTATTTGCAACACTTTCTGCCTGCAGGTTAGCACCTTCTTTTGAGTTTTGAATGCAATCCAAGTCAATATGTCAATAAAACTCTTCACCTTCCTTTAGCTGTACTGGTAACTAATGCTGCTGTTAAGTATGTCAGTGCAATTCTTGGAAAAGTTTCTGGCTAACTTGTTCTTCCTTTGTTAGCTGGATAGCTGCCTGCATATTTGTGTGGAGCCATAGCACAATATTTGCTATTCTTCCCTGCCTTTATTTTTATTTTTAATTTCTCAGCCTCATAAAGCAGTTGTTTCCTCAGTTTACATTTTGTCCTGTTCTAATAGGTTTAGCATTTTAAATTGTTGACATATTATATAGCCTCCATAAAGTGAAAAGCATATTCCAGGTCCGACATAATCCTAGTTTCTTTGCTGCACTTTTCTGCTGCAGTAAATTGACATTTACTTTGTTTTGGACCTATAAATGACACCATGCACTCTGAGGGAACACAAGATGTAAAACTTGAGCTCAAACTGAGTAATGTGGCTGAAGAAGTAAGTTTTATACAGGATGCTGTAGTTTGTTGGCAGCAGCAGAGAAATTAATACCTGCAGATATCTGTATTTACTCTGTGGTCCTGAGTGTGTGTCTGAGTGACCACCTGGGAATACTTTGGATCTGTCACTGCAGAAACGGGTCTTAAAAAACACGGAGTGCTTTGGTTCTTCCCTCATTCCCATCACTGCTACGGCTCCCTGTGGTCCACACTCTGGTGGTGTGACTGTGGTGAGACTTTTGTAACCTGTATCATGCCTTTAAAACTGTATCTGGAGATCCCACGCAAAGCATGTCAGAACAAACTAGTTAATTATCTGCAAGGATACAAAGCACCCCATTTTACAGTGTCAAGCAGACACTGGAATACAAAATCTAATACCGACTGAAGCCGTTTCTTTAACATATTACTCCGGTAACACCTGACTCACTCTATTTCTTTTAATCTAGCTTGTTCCTCTTCGTGCTACTTTGAAGGACATTAATGCTGCTCATAGTCTTGTCCTGATCTAAGTTCATGTTAATAAAAGTGTTGTGAGCTGTCATAGCTTTGGTTGTGGTGGTTTACCTTTTATAACACAGATGTGCCACTATAATTAAATGGTGACAATGAATCAGCTTGTTGCTTTCAGCATAAATGACTTCCCTGAAATCATGCTTTAAACAGGACACATCATTACCTACTACTCTTTCTCCTCTTAACAGTAGACTTCCGTTTGAAAGCGTAGTACTCTGCATTTGCCCCATTCTCTTATCCTGTTAGATAACAGTGTCCAGCAGAAACCAGGACCTATGAAGTAAAACTGTAATAACCAGAAAGTTTGATTGCCCTATATTAATTTATTATTAGATGGAATTGCAGAGCTTGTGTTGGGACAGTGTAAGTGTAGATTAAAGTCCCTTAGGTTATCAATTTCTTCTATCTTGTGTTCTGGAAATTTAGGAATAGTAAGAACGACTGTAATGAGCCAGAGCAAAGGTGAACGTGGCTGAGCAGTCTAGGGACTTCCCAAACTGATTTTTCTAGTTGACTCCTGGAAAAGGCCACAGTAGACAGCCTGCCCTGCCGTGGCAGTGGCGGAGTGTGGTGAAGTATGGCGACTGCTTGCTACCCGTACAGCCGTAGTGTTCAATTCAGGCAGAGACCACACAGTAATCTTTTGGGGTTTTAGAGGATTCAAACCATTGACGTATGGCAAGTGTAGCAGGAAACTTGAGGAGTTGTTTTCCTCAGAGACAGCTTTCCCCATCGCCTGCGTGAGTCAGAAAGAGACTTTTCTGGTGCCATTCACAGAAGCGTTACAGAAATGATCAGCCTCCGAACACACATCTTTTTTTTTTTTTTCTTTCCCTCCACTGAAAGCTACATGTTTGTTCAGATTAAGTGTTCCTCTGATATCATGGGAAATTACTGAAATGGGCTGCAGAAAAAACAATGAGGAAAAAAAATGGATGGAGATGCACCAGCTGCAGTTTCTCTCCAGCTGCCTTTCACCAAAAACATTGCCGACTCTCTTTCATGAGCAACACGGCTGCCGCATTAGCAGTGGGCAAAAAGGGAGCAAGGTGTGCTGAGTAACACGGCCCTTGTTCCGGGTCTTTACAGGCTGAAAACGCCTGAGTCAAATGCAATGTTAGTGCAAAGCCAGCGTATTCTGAGGCTGTGCCTGTTTATGCTGCAGCAGGCCCACCATGTTTCGTGTTTAGCTTTCACGGAGACGATATCTAATAGCATAGAGGGTTTGTTTCTTCTGCCTTATCGCTGCAAATATTGTTTTTCCGAAGCATTTCCACCATCGGCATTTCTATTGTTGAAGAGCCTGAGCAGCAAGGAGATCTGGGAGGATCCAGCCGTAAGGCAGCACCATCCTGGGGTACTATGAGGAAAGTAGCCTATTTTCCCACCGGGCAAAACAGTTAACCGCACTTCCAGGGGTGAGAAGAGGAATCCTGCTGAAGTCCACAGTGCCACACGGGACGGAGCAAACCTCGAGCTGCTGCTCAGGGTGGGGCTTTGAGTCACGTTCATCCCCGGCAGCCGGGAGGTAGGGTCAGGCGTTAGTTCCTGCAGCTCACCACCTGCGCTCTGGCTGCGCTCCCGCAGCTCCGGGAGGAATGGGTGTCAGTTTAGTCACCGTGTTGGCTGTTCTGGCAGTCGCGGTTACTCAGACGTCTGAGAGTAAGTAAATTCGTACTTTATCTATTCCTAGATTTCAATCTTCTAAAAGTAAAAGCAAAAAAGACCCGAAGGGTGTCTGCCTGGAATTTGTGTCTGCTTGAGCCTTTGCACGGGACCACAGGTTATAGCTTAAAGGTCTGTGCGGTAGCATGAGGAGATTTAAAAAGTGAAACCTGGCCGTCCTAAACTGCACAGAACAATCGGCATTTGTTTCACCTGAGCATTTCCTCCATGTTTCTACAATAAATGTGGAGACTTCGTGATTCTGTAAAAGGGCTTAAGCAAGGGAAAGCCGAGTGGGTGATTTGTCATAGCAAACCTCAAGAACATCGTAGCTGGGAGATTTTAACTGCTGAAGGCGTAAGGCCTTTAAAGCTGTGATTTCCTGAGGGAACACCTATTAAATTTCACTATTTGTTTAAAGGGATGTCTCTACTTCATCTGCAATTTCCTCCTTTCCAAGCTTCTTGAGAGGGAATATGTTTAGAAAATCACTTGGTCTTTTTCCTTTAAGGTTAAATGGCCCTGGATGACAAAGGTTTCAAAAAAACTTTTTATGAAAAACTTCACATAACTGATTTCTCTCTGCAGAAAAGTGGATTTGCTTTGCATTTGGTGCAGCATGTCTTAAGGATTCAGGAGATCTAGTAATCCTTGGTTTTGTCATCTTGCAATTTCATCAAAATTAAAAAGTTTTCAAAGCAGATTAGCCAGTGCTGTGCTTGAATTCTTAGTTTTCCTTTGTAATTTTCTACTGTAAAATAGGTTGTGTTCTCAGAGAAGATAACTCAAATTCTGGAGGACTTCAGCCTTCGAGATGCTACTTTCCCAAGCTCCACTGGCTTGATTAGGAGTAGGAATTGTGGAGTTCCTGGAGGATTTAGTCAACACGGGGACAAAATCTACCTTAAAATTTACCCTGTTAAAATGGCCACTGCACCTCCTGGTGTGGGAAAGCTCTGCAAGTATTCTTCTATTAGATTTATGATCTGGCCAGTCAGCCAGGTCTTGCACAATAGGACTGGCACGTACGTGCACAGGTCAAAGTAAAGGTTCTCTTAGAATGTGTTCTTTTATACTGAACTGTTTGGCACAGGGGAAATACCTTTAGCACCTCATTTTTCCTCATGCAAACACGCTCCATACTTAGCAACAATATTCAAATGGCAGAACCCGCGGTAAAAATGGGCAGAACTGAATGTGTCTGCCTGGGCAAAGGCACACCCTGCCTTGGTCTGAACTAGATTTAGGGTTGACCCTAACCAGGGTTAGGCTTCGTTTAGGATGGCCATTGTGCATCCCTTTATTTCAGGGTCACGGTACAGATGTACAAGTAAGATTTGGGCTGGTACATGCAAACTTGCAAAGGTTTCCTTTGCTTGTGGATGTGAATTGGTAGCTCCTGACAGAGGCCAGGAAAGCCATCTGGTAGTCAAAGTCACAGCCAGAGGCAGGCAGGAAAGCGGCCCTGCCAGGCAGTGCCAGGGAATGACATGAAGAGTAGTTTCTGGAGTGTGACAGGGCTTTCCGCCCACCCCTCCACCCCAGTAATATAATTCAAAAGAAGGTTTTGCAATTTTACTTCTAAAAAGCCCCGGTAGTCTTCCATCACCTCGTCTCAGTGCCAGGGATTTACAGAGCGCCCAGAGTGAAGTGGGCAGCGCTGCACGACACAGTATGCAGCAGGTTGGGCGAGGGAACTTATTTCAGAGGTGATTGGTTTGAATTTCAATTTGAGAAGTTCTCTTTCAGAAAGTCCTACAAGTACTTTATCCTGAAGATACGAAGAGAGAAAGTTGGTAATTCTGATACAGTAAAGGCATCCGAAAGAAATGTTGAATACCACAGGGTAGGAATAATAGCTAAATAAGACTGGTCTTCCCAAAGGAGTTAGCTGGAGTTTTCCTAGTAAAGCTGTTCCAGTAATGCTGGTCTGGTCAGAGTGAGAGTGATTTGTGCATTGTGGGAGTTCGGTTCCCTCCTATCGAATTGCATTGCTTTATAGAAAAAAACAGATGGATGTTCACATGACAGCTTCTCTTTGCATCTTAATGTACAAGACATTATGTGGTTTGTTTTTGCTAGGAATTGCAGAAATTTCACCTTCTGATAAGGCATTGGATACCAGTGTGTGTTTGACCACACCAATTATCACACAGTTTTGCCAGTTTTAAGCCTGCATTTCCTTGATGGTCTGTAGTCCAGAGCATCAAGGATGTTGTATGGGGAAGAAAGCTTGCAAACTGACAGGTATTGCATGGACAAAGATACATTTGAAAATCATGATCTATGTGATAGACCCACCTGCTCATCTCCTGTCAGCCTTGAAAATCATAGAATCATAGAATAGTTTGGGTTGGAATGGACATTTAAAGGTCATCTAGTCCAACCCCCAAATGTCCATATTAACAGCAGTCCTCATAGCAGAACAGGAAAAGCATAACTGCATGATTTCATTTGTATTTATTCTTGGCCACAAAATTACATAGTATGATTTATGTGTTTACATATTATGATTTATACTTTATTTATGGTTACTTCCGCCACTTCAGCAGGTATCGCTTAGAATCCCCTCTATCTTTTGTCTCTTTCTTTCTCAGAATTGTGCTGTAACTCTGTGTATTACCATGCAGTCAAAATAGTAGGATGCATCGGAGAATTTTTTAGCATTTGAGTTTCCCCTCTCATCTCCAGCTATTAAGCAACCTCCTTGTTTTTACAGACTACTACAGCTATGCTACTTTTGCCAAGGATTCTAGCACCTTCCTTTCTTCACCTGCCAACCAGGATCAGAGCCTTCTGCATAACAAAATAGCTAGGTTAAGCTGAAAAGACCTGCTTTGAGGTACTGACCTCTTAAAATAGCCTCAAGTTTATTTTAGATGAAAGGAACATTTTCTGGCAGCTTCACAGCAAATAAGTACTAAATAAGCTGCCCTACAGCAGTTAATAGAAAGTGTAATAGCGATGCACTAGTAAATTTCCTTCCATGGACAGAGCCTGGATTCCATGCTTATAAGCCAACAACACCACATTAAGAGCTGCAACTTGTCTGTGGCAATGGCTGTATTGAGACCAGAGCGTTTCAGTACATGACACATTCTGACTAAGCAAGACATTAATCTGATTAATCGATGCAACGGTTTGTTGTGTTGTTTCCCCCCCCACCCCAGATGTACAAAGCCTACTTTGTAACCGTAAGAGATTTCCATTAGGAAACACTAATGCCTGCTTCTAATAGCCCCAGGTGTGCCAAAGTTGTGCAACGAGCGCGGAGCCACATCAGTTCACGGTGAACTCGAGGCACTTCAGCGGCAGGTCTCACATCTCAGCGCAGATACAGAAAGTGCCTCAGGTCTGTGGACCTCACCCTGCGGGAGAAGCTGTCCCTCAGGCCACACGGGATGTTGGGGGGACCATTCTGCTTAGTGACTATGTGCATCGACACTGGGCTCCCTTAGTTTGGGTGGGCTCCCTTAGTTTTGCTCAATGCAAGAACCATCTTCCCGGGTTTTTGGGTCCATAGCAGACGCTCTACAGCATGGCATGTCACTCAGCAGTCCGTGGGTCACATCCCGTTCAGGAAGGTCACCCCAGTGCTCTGCCAGCAGCACTGATGGACTCCTCTATGCTGCCAACAGGGGTCAGGAGGGACCACCACAGCTCTGCTCAAAACATGAACTCCTGGAGCAGAACCTGTCAGGAAAAGAGCTGCAGAAGGCCCACCTAAGGCAGCTGGGTTGGGTCCAGAGCAGAGAGAAATGGAGACAGGGACCAGAAATGCCTTTCCCACTCTTCTCACCTAGAGCCCAGCTTTTCCTATCGTGCTTAGTCAAAAGAGGCCAAAATGAAACCAAGCACGATGAAGAGCAAGCACAGGGGTGGGGAACACAATGGCTCCGTCACTCACCATCTATTTCCATGTGGCTTCACCTCCTCCTTTTCTATCTGCCCCTCCCTCATGAGGCAAAGACCTGCTCTGCCATGTTAAATTTTCTAGAGACAAGCCTGGCTGAACCATTGACTGCTGTGTTTCTCCTTGCCGGTGCTCTGCCCTACCCGTATTGAGACATTAACCCAGTGCTGCCTGCCTAAAAACTGCAGCCAGGAGCAGGAGAACAGCCCCCGGCTACTCCCGCCGTGCGCCGTAGCTGCTGGGCCCTGCACCAGGCGCTACAGTTTCCCAGAATGGGTAGGCAAATCTAATATCAGCTCGAAATTGAAGAAGCAGGGAAACGTTCTTTGTTGCCCCAGAAACTGAGCGGACAGCAGTAATTGCTTTTAATATTCCTTGCCTGAACCCTAGATGACATGACCTTTCTCAGCTGTTTAACACGTGGCTCTCAAGTTTGAGAAAGATGATTAAAAAACAGAGCAGAAAGGATGAGACAAGTCTCTACGGACTGAGTTTGGCCAGGTAGGAATAGGAAACCGAAAAAGAAATTTTCGGCAGTCAAAAAGACTTGACACCGATCACCAGAAGGGTAAAGACAGACATAATGAACAGTACTCACGGAGGTCTTGGTCCATCAGTGCTGCTGTTTTCACTGTGCTTCATCCTCCAGCACTCCACTGCAATCACATCAATTCAAACTCACCGAGCCTCACACGCTTTGGGGATCTCTTCCATTTAGGAGCAACGTTTTACCGAAAGAGCTTCTAACAGGTCTAGCTAAATGCGGGTGAAAACAGTAATCTCTAGTTGCCAACTACTTTTTGATCCTTTCAGCCCTATGAAATTGACTTACTACTGTGCCACCAAAATTTGACAAGATTCCAAGGAAACAACCACCATGGGAAGTTTAAATTAAGTTATTGTGCTACATTCCTTGAACAACAAGCACTGTTTCAAAATAATTAAGAATTTCAGAGATTTTCTTTTTTGTTTCTTTTTTTTTTTTTTGGGTAAGAAAAATATCAAGTATTTCTTTTTTCAAATGTGCTAGTAACTTATTCTCACAAGAAAGGCAAAGCTTTCTTTTCTCTCCAGCTCTTTTGAAATTGATAAAGCTATACAAAACATGTTAAATAAATCCAGTATAATGAAAAGATCAGCACCATTGTATTCCACAAGCTACATGCCTCTGAAAAGGACAGCCTTTTCAGACATCCTTGAGAGAGAAGGTGGGGTGAGTGAAGGTATTTTTCCAGCTAATATCTTGCTTGCCCTCTGCAAAGGTGCTTAACTTGCTCCAGTGGACTTTTCTGCAAGACTGAAGTATTTAGATGCCACCCAAAAATATGAAACAAAACCTTTAAAAAGCAGTATGTCTTTCCTTGGTGAGAGTTCCCAGGGAAGAAATACCAAAGCAGATAATATCACCTGCTGCAATAACAACACGGCAATCCCCAAGTGGACCTGCCTCAAGATCCATCGCGAAGCTTGTCAGTCCTTTCAGCGGCTCCTTTAGCTTCCTGGTTAAAGAGGCTCAGCACCAGGCAACAGGTCTAAATAATTTTTGGGTGAGCAGCTGCGGATTTCTGATTATGCCATTGAGCCATAGAGACTAATGAAATTGTCAGCACTGAAAAATCTTTTTGACTGTTAAATAGCCCACAAAAGGCCATGCCAACATGCTTGTGGAAAGCCACGGTTCTTTCATTTTAACCACTGTTTAGACCAATGATTACTAATAAGCCTGATCTAATTGCTGAAACCACAAAAAAAATTTACGGTATTGGGTTGGGCCGAAATGAGTAGCTTTGCTTATTACCTCCTGGTTCCTTCCCAGCTGAAGGATTAGAGTGTAGTTACGGTAATAATGGACCAGGCGACGGAACTGCGGGACAGCTCAGCGCTCTAGGAGAGCAACATCCCCTCTCCTGGGACTCTGGCGAAATACAGGAATTCCTTGGCTCACTGCCCTGACTGTTCTTCACACTCAGCGGAAAAAAAATAAGTAAAAAAAATCACTTTTAAAACTGACTCCCATGTAAAAATGTACCAGTTAGCACAAGTGCCTCTGTCAACACAAGGCTGCTAGTGACACTGTCATGTTGTCCGATGAAAATACCCCGATCCCATGTGTTCATCTGTGATTCAAAGATAATTAATTTCTATTTTCCATATTGTATCTGTACTTTCATACACAGAGAAATAGTAAAAAAA
Source organism: Chionis minor (assembly GCA_013398295.1). Taxonomy (NCBI): domain Eukaryota; kingdom Metazoa; phylum Chordata; class Aves; order Charadriiformes; family Chionidae; genus Chionis; species Chionis minor. The sequence goes on from VZSF01000512.1 coordinate 19,232, forward strand.
AAATAAAATATTTAAAAGTGACAGCTTCTTTTTCATCACAAAAACAGTGCAGAACAGAATTCCTCAAAGCAAACACCCATACAAACTTATGAAGGCAAGACAGTTTCCCCAGGCACAAACCTCAAATAAGAAGTTACTAGCAGGCTCTCAGTCTCCCCAAGACATGCTTTTGCCTCTTCAGGAAGAACTTAAGCACCACCTCATCCACATTTTATACAAAATTTCAACCTGCTTTCTGTCGGTGTATTCACCAGTTTCACATGCAGGCTATCGCGTGTTCTCATGTTGAGAGGCACAGCTTTTTGTGTGGCTGCATGGATTAGAGGTCAGTGGCTTAACGCTCCCGTTCAGACATGATTGGCTGAGCATCAGGTAATTGAATTCACTTGAAAACTGCTACTCTAGTTCTATAAGTGGTATCTAAATGTGCAATTATAAACAAGTTTCCAAAAAACGCAGTTGGCTAAGATCCTTGCAAAAGGGCAGTCTGTCGTGAGTGGCCACCCTGAATGCAGGTGTGCCTGAATGCATGCAGAACTTTGCTTTATTTTCCTTGTATGACTTTGTCTATATTTTTTCCTTATAAAGCTATAAAAGAACATCAATATTAATTTCTTAATTTTCAGTTATAAGGTGTACAAATGACTCGCGTAGTGCTTTATAGTGCACTATATTGCACTATAAAGTGTAATGATTCAGATGATTCAGATCTGGGGATCAGAGCAAGTGATGTTTCTGAGTACATAAAGCGGGACGAGAACGAGAGATGGTAGCCAGGCCCCAGAGAAACCAGGAGAGGAAGAGTTCAGGAGACAGCGGCCTCACCTTAAGACCTTCTGCAACATCCACAGGCCACTGGCAGTGCTGGTCTTGCCAAGTATTTCAGCTTACTGGATCCCAAAGGAGCACAGGAATAGACATCTCCAAAAAGTACAGCTGGCTACCTCTGGTAGAGTTTAAGGTTTTTATCCTGCATAATCCTTCTGCCAAGAGCTGACTGGAGACAACAGAAGTTCATTCTTCAGTGTCAACAATTCTGTCTTGAGCCCTCAGAAAAAAATAAATTTAGTGGTGCTCAGTGAGATGAATTCCCATTTGCAAACATCCATTAATTGGCTCCACAAGCAGTATGTTGCTGAAGAGACAAAAGCAAAGGACAACAGGGAAATAATACAGGTAACATTCAGCACTTAATTAGTCCTTCTGCACCATGTGACTATTTACAGTCCTCTCTGTGTTGCTGAGGAGGCCAGCAGCTTGCTTTCACCCTTCCTTCTGACCGTGAGACCCCAGGGCTCTGTCCGCAGCCCCACCGGCGTGGAAGCCCCCTGCAAGCTGCAGTGGATGGTGTGGCTGGTCTGCGGTGACTCCTGCTGCGCTGCTAGCTGCTCGAGGTCACTGCTACGGCTTTGCTGGAATCTGTTATTCCAGCACTCAGCGAGCACTCTCGTAAGGAACAGGGCACACAATCTTCTTGCTTACACAAAAATTTTTAAACAGGCTTCTCATCTCCTGCTTACAGGAATGGAAATTGATTTTCCTGCTTCTTATCTTTTTTTTTTGGTTTTTTTTTTTTTCTCTATGACTCTTGCACTCCAAGGCTAAATGGTTACTTAAGGAACAGCATGTTTTACAGGCAAGGAAAAAAAATAAATCAAAACAAAGTGGAAGAAGACTCCATCCCCACTTCTCTCCAGTCAGCTCATGGACTGGGACATGCTGTGCTCACTTTGAAGCATGGGTGATTCTGAGACCCTCCCGTCCTACATAAATCCCTGGCCCACAACACCTTTCTTGTCCTTGAGCTGATGGAGGGAATTGGAATCCCTTTTAAAAGAGCTACTTCTGTGCTAGAACAGAAGAAAATCAAACACTGAAACGTTAGTATTTGTCATAAAAAAAATCTTGAGTTATGATTTGCTTTTTAAGCTTCAGTGACTTTTTATTTTCAAGATGATATTAGCAAGCAGGAAAACATCTGCAGGAGATCATTCCCTAGTGGAGACACGTTCAGCCATGGGAGCCCTTGGAGCAAAAGAAAACCCAAACCCCAGCAACAGCATTGACAATTTCAAAGACAAAAGATAATGGGCCTGATTCAACCTCACAAGGCAGGGCTTTTAAATTATACTCCTGACACTTCCTGTGTCATTAATACTGGTGATTTTCTTCCACAAATAAAACACATATTTTTTGTTGTAATTCTTTTTATTTTACTGTAACAAGCCTTTACATACCTGTGCACAAGGAGAGGTGGAGGAAAGTGTTCTCTAAACAGCAAAAGCACCCACCTGTCTTGTGGGAGCACCTGAGAGGATGAAATCTCATCCCACAATCTGTAAAGACAACCAACCCTTGACACCTCTCTGAAATGCCCTTCCACTAACCTGTGCAGCGTGGGGAGCAAACACCAGGAGTCAGAAGTCTGCCTGCAGGTACAGGACCTCGCTGGATCACAGAGACATGGTGGGATGGTGTGCGTGACTGGTGTGCTGCAGTGGAGGGATATGGGCTTTTAGGAAGAACAGGCTGGAAGGCAAAGAGAGAGAGTTGCCCTTTATGCAAGAGAGGAATGCACAAAGCTCTGCCCAGGGGTGGATGAAGAGCTAACTGAGAGCTTGTGGGTCACCATTAGTGGGCAGGCCAATATGGGTGATGTTGTAGTGCGTGTCTGCTACACATTTCCTGACCAGGAAGAAGTAGATAAGGCCTTCTTCAAACTGCTGGAAGAAGCCTCACATTCGTAGGCTCTCATCCTTATGGGGGACTTTAACCACCCTAATACTTGCTGGAAGGACAGTACGGCAGTGCTCGAGCAACCTACAAGATTTCTTGAGTGCATTGTTGACATATTCCAGCACAAGTAATCAAAGAACCAGCACGGAACAGTGCTCATCTGGACCAAATACTTGAGAATGAGGAAGAACTGGTCAGGGACATGGAAGTCAGAGTCAGTATTGGCTGCAGTGTCCATACAATGGTGAGGTTCAGGATCCTAGGAGAAGGAAGCAGGACAAAAAGTAATACCACAGCCCTGGATTTACCTCTTCAGAGATCTGCTTGGGAGAGTCCCATGGAATATGACCCTGGAGAGAAGAGGGGTCGAGGACAGCTAGCTGATATTCCAGAGCCACTTCTTCCAAGCTCTAGAAAGGTCTGTCCCAACAAACAGAAAATGAAGCAAAGCAGCAAGAGCCTGCATGGATGAGCACAGAGCTCCTAACTGAACTCGAACATAAAAATGAAGTGTGGAATGAATGGGTGGAAGCAGGGGCAGGTGACCCAGGTGGAGTATAGGGTTGCTGTCTGATTATGCAGGAATGGGGTTAGAAAAGCCAAGGCTGAGCTAGTGTTGAATCTGGCAAGGGATGTGACATGCAACAAGAAAGGATTCCACAAGTGCATAAATAGCAAAAGAAAGAGGAGAGAATATGTGAACCCGCTGCTGAATGGGGCAGGGCAACTGGTGGCAAATTACATGGATAAGGCTGAAGTACTCAATGCCTTCTTTGTCTCACTCTGTACCATTTAAACTGGCCTTCAAGAATCCCAGGTCCCTGAGACCAGAGGGAACGTCTGGAACAAGGAATACTTGTCATTAGTGGAGGAGGACCAAATTAGGAAGCACTTGAAAAAATGGACCTACATAATGGCACAGAGACAGATGGGATGCACCACCAACCAGTGCTGAGGGGGCTGGCTGATGTCATTGTGAGGCCACTGTCAATTATCTTTGAATAGTCCTGGCAACTGAGAGAGGTTTCTGAAGACTGGAAGAAGGCAAATATCACTCCTATCTTAAAGAAGGGCAAGAAGGAATGTCCAGGGAACTATAAGCTGGTCAACCTCACCTCAGTCCCTGTGAAGGTGATGGAGAAAAACCTCCTGGAAAGCATTTCCAAAGGTCTGAAGGACAAGGTGGTGATCAGGAACAGTCAGCATGGATCTGTGAAGGGGAAATCACGCTTGACCAACCTGATAGCCTTCCACAATGAGGTGACTGGCTTGCTGGTCAAGAGGAGAGTAGGGGATGTTGTTTACCTTGACTTCGATAAAGCCTTTAATACTGTCTCCCATAACATCATCATGGACAAGCTGACAAAGTACAGGTTAGATGAGTGAATAGTGAGGTGGACTGAAAACTGGCGGAGTGACCAGGTCCAAAGGGTGGTGCGAAGTCCAATTGCAAGCAAGTCACCTGTGGTGTACCCCAGGGGTCAACAAGGGGGCCAATACTGTTTAACATCTCCATTAATGACCTGGATGACGGGACAGAATGTGCCCTCAGCAGGTTTGCAGATGACAAAAAACTCAGAGCAGTGTCTGATTCACCACATGGTTTTGCTGCCTTACAGGCTGTAGAAATGGGCAAAGAGGAATCTCATGAAATGCAACAAGGAGAAATGCAAAGTCCAGGCAGCAGTACATGCTGTGGGCCAGTAGGGAAAGAAGGAAGAAATCTGTTAGGTTCATCTACTTGGTTCACAGGACCTTCAAGGCCTGATAATGAAGGAAAGGGAATGAATATATGACTCGCTCAGTCACAGAGAATGGCTGCTTGCCTCATAAAATGGCGTTAATTATGCTAACCAGGGTTTGGGAGCAGGGTGTACAGGTCACTGGGTCAAGGGAGGTGATCCTTCGCCTCTACTCAGCACTAATGAGGCCACATCTGGAGTGCTGTGTCCATTTCTGGGCTCCCCAATACAAGAGAGACATTGGCTTACTGGAGAGAGTCCAGTGATGAAGGGGCTGGAGCATCCTGTATGCGAGGAAAGGCTGAGAGAGCTGGGACTGTTTAGGCTGAAGAAGAGATGGCTCAAGGGAGTTCTCGTCAAGGTGTTGTAAAGGTTATTCCCATACCTGATCAGAACGAAAGAAGAAGGGGGAGCCAGGGTCTTTGGAGTGGTGCCCACTGACGGGAATAAAGGCAATGGGCACAAATTAAAGCACATGAAATTCAATATGAATACAGCAAAAGATGGGTTGGGTTTTTTTTCTGTGAGGGTGGTCAAGCACTGGAGCAGGTTGCCCAGAGAGGTTGTGGAGTCCCCATTCTTGGAGATATGCAGCTGTCTGGACGTGGTCCTGCGCAAGCGGCTCCACGTGGCCCTGCCTGAGCAGGGGGGTTGGTCGAGATGACCTCCAGAGGTCCTAGGCAACCTCAACCATTCTCTGNACATGAAATTCAATATGAATACAGCAAAAGATGGGTTGGGTTTTTTTTCTGTGAGGGTGGTCAAGCACTGGAGCAGGTTGCCCAGAGAGGTTGTGGAGTCCCCATTCTTGGAGATATGCAGCTGTCTGGACGTGGTCCTGCGCAAGCGGCTCCACGTGGCCCTGCCTGAGCAGGGGGGTTGGTCGAGATGACCTCCAGAGGTCCTAGGCAACCTCAACCATTCTCTGGCTCTGTGCAATCAAGTGATGACTTGTCCCCTTCATATCTATGTTGTTTCTAACATTGTTTTTACTCTTTTTAGCTTTGTTTCCTGGGGCCTTTAACTGTTGCACAAAAATTTCAGATGAAATTCCCAAAGGAATTCTCCGAAGAGTGGAAGGGTTTGAAATCCAGAAAGCGGATGGCCTGTGTCACCTAGAAGCTGTTATGTAAGAGATATTTTGGGTCCTTCTCTGTGAAAGGGGTACTTTCAAGTTAAAACCTATTAGGTGGCATTTAAACAAGTAGAATCTTAGAATGCTAGCACAAATTCAATGAAAAACAAAGTCTTGTGTGATTTAAGAACTGTTCTTCCTTGTGCTATTTAAACTTCTGACTGCTAAAATTTAATTTCCTTTTCAGTAATAATATTGATCATTATTCAACATACACTAACTTTGACGCTTGCTTAATTTTCAGAACTGAAGAATGACTCACGCACCTTAAGATTTCTCTGTTTTTTTCCCAATTATTTATCCTCTGCGAACCTTGCCTAAACTCATTAAATCACCTTTACTTTTGTACATGGGCTATTTCTTTTTGTTTGTTTGTTTTCTGGTATAATATCACACTGTTTGGGCTAAGCTGATAATTTTTAAAGAAATATTGGATATTTTTTATTTGTAGACTTTTGCATGATGATCATGACAATAATAATAATGCTAATAAAGTGGTCTACTTATTTATTGGCCATAGAAATGTATCATTTTGCACTGTGGGTCTTTCCAGACCAGCTGAATTAGCAAAGATTTTTTCACATTTTGGAAGACAAGTGCAATCATGTAAACCTTAGATCCTAACTTTTACGTGTCTGAAACCAGACAAAAGTGAACAGACATAGTATAAAATATAATTTAAGATTAGTCAATACTAACTTTGTGGTCTCCATAGGTGAGTGATAAGTATGATTGTTTTAAAAAGTTGGGCGGGTTCATTTCTTTCTTTGAAACTGACAACCATTTTCTGCTCTGGCAGTCTCTACATAGAAGGTAGAAAGTTCTGTGTGAGCCCACGGATTAGAAAAGTTAAAAAGTGGATGAAGAAGAATAAGCACAAGATTCCCAGAAAAAAACCTCATGGTAGAAAGCAGAGAAGCAGCAAAATTATTAAAAAGAAAGACAAGAAACACTAACATGATGAAGCAAGCCCCATGCTGATGACACCTGTGACATATGGCACTGCAAACAAAGATACCAGACTTCATCAGCGATGGATCATTGTAGCATCAAAATGACTTTACAGACACCTATGCGCTAGAGAAAACAGTGGCAGAAAAAAATCACCTGTACAGAAGAATTATGCTGGTTGGATTGCCAGCCAAATGGCAAGGTGTTGCTGACGACATCTTGTAGCAAGTACTCACTGTACCTCCTACATCTATCGGTAGACTTAAATCCTCCTCTCTCCCACCCTGCTTTCATGGCAACCTCCCCAGTGATTTCTGTTTTAACATGCCAGTGTGCAGTTCCTTGTCACAGCTCTGTCTTCCCAGTCCTATTCTTGGGCCCTGTTCTCCCTCGTCTGCAATCATCTTTGTGCTGTTGCCTGTTTTGTTTCTCTTCTTCCAGTCATTTATCTTTTTTTTTTAAATTCTTTCATAATTATACAGATACCTTTGCAGATACTAGTTCAGTTTATGCTGGCCAAAACCATGTATCCTTTACCTGTTCCAAGCAATCTCTGCTCCCATCTGTTACTATCATGAAATACCATTTCAGTGATAATAACTGAGCCTGCTCATGGGGATCACAGTGTGGCATCCGAAGCTATGCAATAAAGATAATCTCTATTGCTTTTGTTCATTCAATTCCCTATTGAAATCCTTCAGCTGGGTCCTTCCTGCCCTCTTTGCTGAATTTTTCGTAATTAGCATTGAGGATTGCACGTGTCTGTCAAGGCCTTTCTTCGATGACTAACGAAGATGCCAGTCTGGCTACCCACTCAATAGCCTCCCTCCCGCTACATGGCACTGCCTTCTCCTGTGTGGCACAATCTCCCCACTCCTTCCTTGGAAACTTCAAACAAATTTAATATTTCCACAAAGCCAGCTCAGTCAAAGGCACTTTCCCTCAGAGATGCACACGTGGAAAGCAGCAAAGGATGGAAAAGACGGGTCTTAAAAAGAGTAAGCGCCATCAAATATACTTAAAATATTTACCTAGTGAGCCAAAAATACTTAATATAGCAGCTTAATTCTGTTCTTCCTCCTCTTCCCCTGCTAATCACTGTTTGTTTTCATTCACTGCATTTGACTTAAATTAGCTCCTCAGAGTCGTCTTTTGTATTTGTTTTGTAATTGTGACATCTAACTACGTACTGCAAGCATGGGAGAAAGCACCGCAGATGACAGTAGATGGCAGCAACCGCAGATAGGTTCCTGAAATAAAATAAAGATGCCCATCTGTAGTAAGGTCACTAGAGAATAGGTGGCATCCTCCGACAGATGCTCATCTGATGAAAGAAACTGACTCCTTCCAAAACAGATAAGAGAAAACAACAAACTTAATTATCTTCTCTGATGAGCCAACAGCCTTCTAACAAGGATGAGGCAACTCATCTAACTCTTATTCCAGTTTCTAGGGAATATTGTGTACACCATGTACATTGGCATCACTCCATCCTCTGCCTGCTGAAACGACACGCAGGAGGCTTTCTGCTGGGAGCAGGAGCTGGGATTGCTCTCTCTGACTCGGAACACGCACAGAAGCTCTTCCTCCTGAGCGCTGTGTTCGGCATGCTGGGGAGGCAGAGGATGTGACCCTGGCAGCTGCAAGCTGAAATGGCATGTGTTTTCCACCGCTTCGTTCTCACTGTGATGCTGCACTGCCTGGACACCACCCAGATACAGCCCATGGGTACTAGGCAGAATCCAGTCCTGCTGGCCCAGGTCACTAGAGCACCAGGAATGCTAAACTGCTGAAATATATTACAGTATGGTATCCGTATCTCACTGCTTCTGGCAGTAGTCTTTATTTTCTTCCTCACGCTCTGCTCCAGATTCCAGATTTTACCTTCATGGTTCCCTCTTGAGCCACAGATTTCTAGGTGGGTTTATGATGGCATCTCAGCTCCTCATAACTTTTCCAGCAATGCAACCAGTGGCCTTTTGAGTGTATAGAGCGTACCCTAAGTATTGACTAAAGTATGGAGAGTGCCCCAACTTCCATGCCTGTTCTACTGCAGATAGTCAGCATTTCATGGGATTACAGTACACAACTAACTTTCCAGGCTGACACCTGAGGTCCCTGTGAACTGACTGTTTCACGGACAGAACCAACAAATACCACCACTTGGTAAAGGCAAGTCAGGAAAGTTTGGGAGACTGGAGAAAGAAGGGAGCGAAGTCAAGCTGGCAGTGCAGATAAGAAACGGTGAAACTGCGACTCCGGATGAGACCTGCCATCAAGAGTGGGAATTCCTGGATACCCCGTGTGTTACAGAAAGAGAAGGGAAGCCCCTGTTGGGTTAGGCATGGGAAGCTCCACGCAGTCCTGGCTTGCAGACCTGTCCTCTGCTGGCTGCAGGACCGCGGTCTGGTTTGGACAGCAGCGTCTCCTGCCCAGTGGTGACCTCTCGTCATACTGTCAGCTTTCCTGGCCCCCAAATCTCAGGTTCTTACCTGCTCAACAATTAACTGCTTCATATTTGAAATTGTAACACTGCTGCAGTTCCTCCTCTTAGGCATACTGTATAAAAGCAGCAAGGTGTGATTTAAATGCATGTTTATGGCTTTTAATAACAGGAATTGTCACAATGTTATGAATATTTTAAGACCCAGCCAGATCTGCAACTCAAATACTACTGAAATATTTGCATTTACTGGACCTACTTTAAAAGACAGGCTTTGATAGTTTTGTTTACACCTCCCAGTTCTTCAGAGTGTGTGTTAACTTGTATGTAACAGGTTCTCTTGGATTCAGTAGGTTAAATTGAGAGATTATGAGGTGACAAAAGTCCTCTCTGAGCTGCTGTGTTTCACGATTGGGTTCCTGTGCATTCTGGTAGGAATTGAATACTAGTCATTCAATCTAAAAACTTTCTTCCATGATATTGGTATATGAAGTATCAAAACAGCACTTGAAAGATCTACTGTCTGGTACAGTTTCATTTATCCTTGAGCCCTGACACACAAATACGCAAAAGAAAAACCTTCCAGTTTCCAAACCTTCACTTAGGTGACCTCACGCTCTCTGCACCTGAGCATTATTTTTGACCTTTGCTATTTTGTACTTGGCAACAAAATAAAATCAATAGTTTTTCAGTAAAGTCATCTCAATGTCTTGTTTTGTGGAAGAGATTATCATGGCACATGACTGTTTTCCCTGAAAAAGCTGGCTAAAGCTCTCTTTTCAATGGGCTTAGGCCCCTAAAGATGTAGTTGGCTGCATCTGAAAACCCCAGTGAATATTCTAGTGACTTAGAAGTGTAGCTCCCATTGAATTAAATCCAAATTAGGCCTGGGATTAATATTCTTGAAATTTCCAATAAATTCACTCTTCAACAGTTTTCAGAAACAGATTTAATTGTCTGGTTGTTTCATTTATTTTAAGAGTTATTAACTTAACCTAATGTGACAGTCTATTTCTCAAGGGGGCTTTAGGGAAAAAAAGTCACGGGTGGGATTGCTTAAGAATTCCTAAACAGAAGCAAAGAACCTGCTGGGTCCGTTGAGACAAAACCAGTGCCCTAACTTTGATACACTGGCTTAAAACTAGTAGTAAAGGTGAGCCATCGGATAGCAAACACTTTTCTTTCAAAACAGTACTGGGTTAGCAGATACCACCCCCTTTTACACAGCTGAAAAATGGTGACAAAGAGTCAAATTCAAACTCCTCTTTTATCAAAACAGACTGCATTTTAACAGAGAAAGAGGAAGTGTGTCTGTCCTCTCCCTAGCAGCATCTGAGCATGTTTCTGCTCCGTTTTTCTGAGTTATGCTGAGTTTGTTTGGTAACACCATATTTATTAAATGGATGCCTCTTTCCTCAGGTTTCCAGTTCTAAGGTTACAGAGGTGCAGCAGGGGCATTTGGTACCTTAGTCCAAATTCCCGAGTACAGTTTTGATCAAAAAATTTCGTTGGACAGACTGGTTAAGGTCTCGAGCCATGACAGGAAAATGACCTGCATTCTCACAAGCTCGCCTGGAAATAGTGTCAATCATATGCCTGGAGCATAATTTGATAGAGGACTATAATTAATTACCTAAGAGGTCTGGAACAAGAGACACCAACAACTATAATATTATTACTGCAATCTTTCTGAGAAATTAATATAAAGCAATTGTAGTCTATCGCAATAGCAGTATAGGTGGATCCTTTCTTGTGAAGAAATAATAGTAATTTTTTTGTAAGTATTCGCTTGCGATACACACAGTGACAGGAAAAGCAGATAGGAGTGTAACAAACCTGAATAAAAAGAAGAATGCTGTTGACAATTATAAAATAAATCATACTGATTAATACGAAAGAGTAGTAGATCTTAGGCTATGAAGAATTAGTCATCAAACTAGTCTGCTAGAGGAGGACATCTGCACTTGATGTAAATTTAAAGTAGCATCTGGATTCAGAAATATCTGAAGATTCTCCAGAAACACAGGAGAAAAATACACTGTTTTTAGCAGCGTAGATTAGATACCTGGTCCCTGAATTTAACTTCAGGTAATTATTAAAAAACTGGGACTGCATTGTGTCCTTGACCTCAGTTTTAAAATTCTGAAAATCCAGTAACTCTCTGTCATATTTTACCTTTTAGCTTTCCTTTACCATCTGCAGGGTGAAATCTTTAAATGCGCTTCAGTTCTGGCAAAATAGGAGAACACAGTTATTATTTGCTATAGGTGGTTAATTTGGTGGGGGCTTTTTTTGCAAATACATAATTTTAAATTAATAGCAATTATTTCAGGCATGCCTATGTCATATGATCCTCTACAATACAGAAAGTTAATGCCAAAGACTGCTGGATGTCATTCATCATCTTGCGCCATGTACCGTGCAGAAGAAAGCAATAATATGGATCATCTCCACAAGTCAACCTTAGCCATTTTGGCACCTTTTTTTGATCAAATCTGTGACGATGTAATAAAGATAAGAAGATCGCTCTTCACATTTGCATTTATTGTTGACTGCGCACCAAAAAAAACCCCAACATTGCAAAAAACAATTCTGCCTTTACCATTTTAAAAGCAAATATGGCATTCATCAGAAAAAAACCCCACCACAATGTAAGTGCAGGCTTACAGGGAAGCAGATCCCAGCCGTCAGGCAGCAGCAAGGGCAGGCTGCTTGGCCAGGGAAGGTGAGCCAGGAGCAGAACGTGACAACAAGGCAGGCAGGGCAGCGACCTGGCCAACAAGGGCACGCTCTCACCGTGCCCAAACAAAAAAGCAGAGCAGTGCCAGCGACGGCAAGCAGGGTCAGCCAAGAGTCCGGGTTTCTGGACAAATCTGTACCGACAAGCAGGTTGGAGGTGAAGCTGGGAAGGCAAGTCAGTGTGTCAGGACCACCAAGGGCCGCAGCCAGGCATGGGCATGCCCGTGGCACCACTCAGGCAAGGGCTGAAGTTCGAAGGTGCCACCAAAGAGGGTCCTCACAGCTCCTCGTCACGCAGCTGGTTTTGCTGCAGCCCCATCCCGGGCTGTGTGAGCACGTTGTAGTGGAGCCAGCCTTGTGCCCAGACAGCTGAGCCCAGGGAAGCGGGGAAGGGGCTGCAAGCTGCACTCACAGCTCCCGCAAATTCCAACGAGATGGACTGCTTCACCTCCTCCCAAGCGCCTGTTCCTCTACAGCCAGAACAGCCCCCATACCACAGCATCAGGAAACATGCCACCAAAGCATCTCATGAGAGGCTGGTGTTAAGAACCCATTTTGAAGTCCAGAACAAGGGCACAGTTCTAGCTTTGGTTGGTTTTTTTGGCTCTGGGTGGGCTGGTTTTTTTTTTTGGGGGGGGGGGAGGGTGTTTGGTTTTGTTTGTTTTGTAGTAGTAAGGCAAAAGGAGGAATTAAAGTTTTAGATTCCCAGAGCTGAAGTTGAACTTTCCTAACAAGAACTCCATTTGGTGTCTGTTGGCACAGAAGATAACAGTATATCTTCATGATGTAACTATCCCATCACCTACTGAGTTTGCATTTTGTCCATGTTTTTTCAGGATTACAAACGGAACTGGCTGGTACACAGACTGGCGCAGGCTTATCAGAGCACCGCAGGGTAACACGTGCAAACAAAACCTCGGTTTCTCAGTAGCGTTTCTCAATCCTTGCACTACAGTTACATAACAAATCTGTGATTTTACATGATGATAGCAGAATGGTTACAGGTTCAAAACAGATCGAACAAACAGGATAGAAGTTAAGCTTCAATGACCATTTTCCCCTTTCTTTTGCGCTAGTTTTACCTGCCCCTCAGACAGTGGGAATAACACCATTTTAACACCCCGACACGGCGCGGGGTGAGCAAGGTGTTGTCATCCGCCGGCTGTAGCAATCGCATCTCTCAGCCCCTGACGCCAGCTGCTAAGGGAGCACATTTCTTTGACTTGCGCAGTGTTTTACAACCAGATTATCCCAGCTTTAAAATTTGCCTGTGATTTCTATCGAGTAGTTTCCGGCCTGCACCAAAGGTGCGTACTCCCAGTACCGGCAGCGGGGAGGGCCCCTCGCCAACCCGCGTGGTAGTGGATTAGATGGATGTTAAGCCATCGCGGTGGCCTAGAGGCTACCGAGGCAGGTGCGTGAAGCCCATACGGTGGCTAACCGTGGATCTGCCCGGTAACAATAATGCCGCCAGACACGGCTCGGCGCGCTGCGGGTCTAACGAGCTGGGGAGAGAGGGTTCCCTGCGGATCCGTGGCAGGCAGGGCGCGACATCGCGCCCTCCGTGAAGCAATTTCTCCGGCAGAGCCCCCGCGCAGGCCCCCGCCCGCCCCGGCCTGCGCCTCGCCGCCCTCCCCCCTCGGTCTCAGCCCTGGGGGGGCCGCTGGGACCCCCGCNGGCGGCCGCCCTACTCTCACCCGCGGTCGGCAGCGCGCTCCCATTGGCTGCCCCCGCGCGGCGCTCGGCTCCCATTGAGCGCCCGCCGCCGCTGCCGCGTCCTC
>VZSF01000512.1:33430-100708 GCA_013398295.1 Chionis minor
GAGAAGCCTGAAAGCGGCGGCCCCCTCGGCGTGTCGCCTTTCAGTGTCGCGACACAGGCGCCCACCCAAGCCGGGGAGGATGGGGCGGGCGCGCCACCCCCTCACCCCCCCGTCGCGCAGGGCGAAGGCAGCCGGATGGTGCCCCCAGGGATGCTGTCGCCGCCTCTCGTGACGGCGACTGTCGCAGGGGTGTGGGCATCCCGGCGCCCACCCGTGCTGCGGAGGGGGTCCCGGTCTCGGCGGCCCCCGGGGGCGCAGCCGGCGGGAGGGGAGGCGCTGCGGGTGGGTCCTCAGGGATGAATTGCCGGCGCTGGCTCTGGCGCTTGGCGATCTGACGCATTCTGCCAGTTTCTCTGGTCGTCGTCGTCGCCGCATCCCGTCCGGTGGGAGGCGGGTGGGTCGCGGGGGTGCCACGTTCACGGCCGGGCGGAGGCAGTGGCGGCTCGTGGCGTGACGGGCGGCTCGCCCGTGCCGGGTATCTGTGCGCGCTCTGGCTCCGCGGGGGTGACCGGGTGATGTCACAGCTGACGCTGCCACACCATCGCTGCTTAACTTCTGAAAATCGGCCCCAAGCGGCTGTGCTGTCGCCCTCGAAGTCTCTTCCCCGAGTCCTCCGGAGGTAAAACACCACAGGCAGTCACCAAACGCATCACTTGGAGCAAACGGGCTGGGGGCTTAGATTTCTCACTTTCGGTCAAGTTTTCTGTGTGAGTTAAAAACTTAAGCGGGAAATAATAAAGTCAAGTTATTGACAGAATATTAGCAAATTCTTAACAAAGGCAGGGGAAGCCACCAGCTGTTGTGGGAGAATGTATTTCTGGCAACACTACCAGAAAGCAGTGGCTGTACAGCTGCTTACTCATTCCCTACACAGTCTTAAGGGGACACGAAACATAGTAGATTTCTCATTTTTATCTATTAAAGCGTTTGGGATTCACAGTCTTTTTAAAGAAACCTTGCTTTTGAGTACTCTTCCGTTTTCAGTAAAAACTCAATGATGGGACGTTGTTTTCTGTTGGGCCAGGAGGACAAAAGGCAGTTTGTTTTACGTCAAGTAAACGAATTTTGCCCTGTAATGACTGACTGACTTAAGACGTCAAGTGCCCTGTTTTCTTCAGTGACGAAAGAAAACTCATAAAGCAAGGTTTTTCGTCGTGGTGCAGCCCCATAGCCCTGACCGCCGCTAGGTTGGGCATTTTTGGTGAGCCTGGAGTGGGGTGAGCCACGAGAACACAACAGGAAGAGCGCCCCTTTAGTTGTCTTCTGCACATAAGTTTTCTGGCGAGTAGTATGACTTAGGCACCGGTTTTGATCCCGAAATTCTGTAAGGAGCAAGCAGAGCGCGGAGTGTTTTCCTCCACCCTCACCAACAATGCAAATCCTTTTTTGTTTTTATTTTTAAATTTTTTTTTTTGGCGTACTGAGCTTCCTAGTAATTCACTGCCCGGCTCAAAAGCCACTGCCGTTCTGTGGTCGGGCGCGCGTCGCCTTTTAGCGTGTCACTTAAAAGAAATTAACCCTCCAAAATTCCAGCTTTCCGGGGCGGGAGCATCCCAACGGCTGGAGGGCAGCGGAAACAAGGCTCGGGGTGGCTGCCAGACACTGTTGAGACGGCAGCGATCCTGGTTTCCTTTTCCCCGGGGGATGCGGGTAGGACCGGGCAGCGACGNGCACCCCCGGGGAAAGGGGCGTGGTTATCGCGTGGGGGGCGTGGCTTCAAGCAGAGGGGCGGTGCTTCCTCCGCGCCTGCGCACTACGCTCTCCGCCCGCCGGCAGCGCGCATGCGCCCTCCCCGCCGCTGAGGCGGCCATGGGATTCCGCAACGTGTAAGGGCCGCCCGGAACCGGGGAAAGGCGGCGGCGGGGGTGGGGGACACACACACACACACGACACGGAGGGACACCGCGGTCGTGTG
Organism: Chionis minor; assembly: GCA_013398295.1. NCBI lineage: Eukaryota > Metazoa > Chordata > Aves > Charadriiformes > Chionidae > Chionis > Chionis minor. The sequence continues at coordinate 35,346 of VZSF01000512.1, forward strand.
AGGTGATCGGGGTTGCGGTGGGCCCCGGTCGCGGGTGGGACGCGGCGTGGATCCCACCCGCACCTCAGCCCGGTGCCGCCTCGGCCGGGTAACCTTGAGGCGAGGTAGGGGGGGAGGGATGGCGGCGGGACGCGCCCGCCGCCCTCGGTGCCCTCAGCGCGGCGGTGGCCTGAGGTGAAGGGCTTCGCGACAGGGGAGGAGGAGGGAGAAGAGGCCGCGGGAGGGTGCGAAAATACCGAAGACAAGGCGAAATCGGTTGTTTGGCTTAAAACCGCGGCGGCGCGCTGTTGCGGCTTCAGCAAGCGGCTTTAAATACCCTTTTTTTTTTTCCTTCTTCCGTGTAACACGCTTCAACGTGAATAAAGGCTGCAAAGAAAAATACTTAAAAATTCAGCAGGTGAATTTTAGGTGAATTAGGTGCCTCGGAGGTTGAGACTTTGCTGGAGGCGATCAAAATGGGTGGCGGTCTTACCTGAGACTGTAATAGAAAACACTTTTTAATGTTTCCCGAACGCTTGCCGTAACAGGCGTCCTGCAAAGCTGTTATTCCCGCAGAGAAAGGCTTTATTATACAGCTTACCGTGTTTTTTTATGGAAAAAGTTGGGTAAGGTCAGCGTGACAGTACTGGCACAAAAGGGACGAGTGCTCCCAAAGGATGCAGGCAGCAGTACGGGAAGGTGGTCCCTGTCTGGGTAATAGGGATAGGGTTAAAGCAATAGGATGCAGTATATCCTGGAGTGTTGTATAGCCCTAGGTGTGGCAACTTGAAAATAAGAAAAACTTGGTCTGTCAGGGAGAATCGCTGAGTGTTCATCTCAGCCTGAGAAATATTCTTCCAGGCCTGGTGTTAGCAGTTCCAGTGTTCCCGAATGCCAAAACAGCAAACAAAAAAGCCAACCAAAATTAAAAAAAAAAAAACCCCACACCAAAAAAATGCCTGCTGTCTTTGTTGCAAGTATAAACAAAATGGAGCGGCTTGGGTCACTTAACTTAAAAATAAAAACAATTTTCAAAAGTCCTGGCCTGCTGTAAGGCAGGTATTTCATGGTCAGGGTAAATTTTAAACTTCAGTTCTCGACTGGCAACATTTCAAAACAAAAATCCAGTGTTTCTCGCTTGCTTGTGTAAAATGGAGACTTTGCCTATAAACAAAAGTAGAATAATGAACATTAGGACAAATTTCTCAAATGCTTCACACGTGTAAAGTGTGTGTTTTGCTTCAGTGAAATAACAGGCTTAACCTACATCCTTTCATTTCCAGGGATGAAATTTGCATTTTCACTTAAAAGTACCTGTTAATACAAAATTTTACAAAACTTCTAATGATGTTTACAGTATGCTCAGACCAAAGTCTCCCTGGAGGCAAAGGCTCGCCTTTTGTAAATGACCTTGTAGAATAACTGAAATTTAACTGTTTCTGTAAACCTACAGAAAATGAAAGTAGCATTCTCAAAATGATGTGAATGACTAAATCGTCTGGTTTTCTGGTTTTCTTTTTTTCCTTAAAGATCTACCACGATGCCTGGGTCTCTTCCCGTGAATGCTGAATCCTGTTGGCCCAAAGATGTGGGAATTGTTGCACTGGAAATATATTTTCCCTCTCAGTACGTTGACCAGACGGAGCTGGAGAAGTACGATGGTGTGGATGCTGGGAAATACACCATTGGGCTGGGCCAGTCAAGGATGGGCTTCTGCTCCGATCGGGAGGATATCAATTCCCTCTGCTTGACCGTGGTTCAGAAGCTCATGGAGAGGAACAGCCTTTCCTATGATTGTATCGGGAGATTAGAAGTTGGAACGGAGACGATAATTGATAAATCTAAATCTGTAAAGACTGTCCTGATGCAGCTCTTTGAAGAATCTGGTAATACAGATGTAGAAGGAATCGACACCACCAATGCATGCTATGGAGGCACCGCTGCTCTTTTTAATGCTATTAATTGGATCGAGTCCAGTTCTTGGGATGGTAAGTTCAGGGTATTTTCTTGAAGTTACGCCATCCTCTAGTTTTGAGTAGTCTGCCGTATAGTGACAGTGTTCGTGTTTAACCACAAAAACCCCTTTTTCTGTTCTGAAGTCTCTTTCTTAAATGCTCTGGGCATTTGCCACTGCTTCAGCCACCCTGCGAAAAATAACGACATGGCTAATGATTGCTGGTCTTTTCCTGTAAATTTCAGTGGCTGCCAGGAAATTGAAATGGGGGGAGTGAAAGCCAGGACTGAAGAGCCACTTAAACCTGGGGTCATGTCCTTTGTAATCGAAGTCTAAAAATTGCTGATGGATATTCAAATGTGCTAGATTCTTGGCTATTTCTCACTGTTATTTCTGTGTGTTTTTCGCAGGACGCTACGCACTGGTTGTTGCTGGAGACATAGCTGTGTATGCCACTGGAAATGCCAGGCCGACAGGTGGAGCTGGTGCTGTTGCTATGCTCGTCGGTCCAAATGCTCCGTTAATTTTTGAGAGAGGTTGGTCTTGTGAGAAAACAAATTACCGTTCGGCCAGATAACCGGATCCATTCTGAAGCCCATCCCATTTTTTGTGTGTTGCTGGAGGGCTGAATTAACTCCCACTAATGTCAGAAATTGTACTTTGCCGCCTCTTTCTCTGGGCTAATTTGGCCAAGTCCTGTTATAGTAGGCAACAAGGAACAGCTATCTGTTTATTTCCTTGGAGATTCTTCAATAAAACTGACAGGGGACTAGAGCTGAATAATGCAGTGCTCTACTTCCAGGGTGAAATGTTGAAAATCTTTGTAACTTGTGTTTGTCATGCTCAATCCTACTGTGTGAAACATTACACATTACTGCATTTAAGGTATAAAGGACCTGAAGTGCTTGACTGGGGCCAAATATTGCTTGTTTCCTCGCATGTGTTAAGTGATGCATTCAAATTGACTCAAAGCAGCCAAATAAAGTAACTTTTGTTAATTTATGTCCATCAGGGTTGCGTGGAACCCACATGCAGCACGCATATGACTTCTATAAACCAGACATGGTCTCCGAATATCCTGTAGTTGATGGCAAACTGTCTATACAGTGCTACCTCAGTGCATTAGATCGCTGCTATACCGTCTATCGCAACAAAATCCACGCCCAGTGGCAAAAGGGTATGTAGCCTCACCTGATGCTATTGCAAGATCTGGCGAATGCTGGAATGTGTAACTACACAGACAATGTATTTTCAGGTTTTAGCATCCAATCTAAAGTCTAGTGTATGGGTCCCTTTCTTCGTGTTTGTGTGTTCTGAGATGATTTAAGTGTTTGCTCTCTCCTGTAAGAAATGTCTTATTTCTGTTCTGGTACAGCTAGGTACCTGACAGTCAGTAAGCAGTAGTCTCTACAAGCTTTTGTTCGTGTTATGTATAATACCTTGCTTGAAAGCCTGTTGTTCCCCCCCTCCACCCAGGCTCTTAAGATACTGAGGTTAATATTGAAATATTATGTAATGATACTGATTTTTATTTTTTTTTACCTCATCTATTTAGTACTTGCTTCACTTAAGAAACATAGGTGTGAAGATTAGACGGTTACATGAAGTAGGTTATTATGTCAAAATGCTGTGTAGACGTACAGAGATTCTGTTTAGCTTGGAGCTTTTTCTAGAAGAAGGGTAAACATTGTTAGCTGGTGCGAAAGATCGGTAAGAAACTAATTTTTAAATAGAAGTAGCAGCAGTGTTTTAAACAAACGTGACAACAATAGTTAGTCTTACGGTTGTCTCCTGTATGCTGACATGTTATGGTGACTGGTATCCTGACACCCCCCTGGTTTTTTTTCCATAGTTGAAGTGAATACTAAACCTAAGTTGTAACATGACATTTCTGCCACTTCCAGAGGGGACAGACAGACGTTTCACCTTGAATGATTTTGGATTCATGATCTTTCATTCTCCCTACTGCAAGCTGGTGCAGAAATCTGTAGCTAGACTCTTGCTGAATGACTTTCTCAGCGATGAGAACCCAGAAACAGCCAGCGGTGTTTTCAGCGGTCTGGAAGCTTTCAGGTGAGAATAGCTGCTGTCTTCAATTTGTTACACATCAAAGGTGTGTTCTTACTTCCTGCTGTTTTGGTAACTCTTTCTGAACTTTCTTTTTAATAGGGATGTAAAACTTGAAGATACATACTTCGACAGAGATGTGGAAAAAGCTTTTATGAAAGCTAGTGCAGAGCTCTTCAATCAGAAAACCAAAGCTTCGTTACTCGTATCCAATCAAAATGGAAATATGTATACCCCTTCAGTCTATGGTTGCCTTGCCTCTCTTCTTGCCCAGTAAGCATAAAATTGAGAAAAAAGTCACGGCTCTTTATACGTAAGGTCAAAAAAAAGTTTTTTGTTTCAGAAGGTCTGTTGTGAAAGCACCATCTAGCAATGCTTTTCCTGCTAGATTGCCGTAAGCAGAAGGACTAAGGTTAAATTATTCTGCGCACACAGTTAATTCCAAGTGACAAGCAGATTCAAAATTTCTGTGTCAAAAGCTTATCTGAAACAGCTGCTTACTGCCATCCAAAGTAGGGTCTTAAATATTTGTAAGGTGGTGTCTCTTCCCAGCTTCAACCTTCTCCTCGCCCCCCCCACCACTGCCCTCCAAAAAGTAAAACTGCAGTGGAAGAGAGAATCAGAACGCCTTCTCAGCTTCACTGTCATCAAATGTGCATTGAATTAGTCTTACTTACCAATTATTACTTTTTTCAATGACGGGCTTTTACAAAATCATGTTAAGTTTAAACTAGAACGTTCCTCTTGGATTCTTTTTTCTTTATTCTGACTTTGCCTTCCAAGATGTGGTTGTTCATTTTAGGCTTTAGGTCATGTAAGAATGAAAACTGAAATTACCTTCTAGGTAATTGTATTCTAGGCTTTTCTTTGTTCTGTCTTGCTTAGGCAGCTTTGGAACTCATCACATAACAGCAGTGTTTGAAATCGTTTTTTAAAAGTCGTCATTTATGCACATAGCAGGCTAAATTTGTAGTGTAGTCAGTGTAATTTGCTGGCTGCTTTTTCTAAGTTAGCTGCACTTTGTAGTTACTTAAAATTGGCGCCTTGGCTTAATTCTCACTTGAAACAACTGCCACTTGCTTTGCAGGTACTCCCCAGAGCAGCTTGCGGGACAGAGAATCAGCGTGTTCTCATATGGCTCTGGTTTTGCTGCTACGCTGTATTCCATCAGAGTTACGCAGGACGCCACTCCCGGTGAGTGAAAGGAAGGGATGTGAATTAACACCGCTCACCTCTGAGTGCCTTGTTACACTACCCATTGGCATGTGAACTGGCAGAGCAGTGCCTAACGACGGTAGTGCCGAACTGAAGATGTTCCAGCGCCAGGGAATGTTTAAGTGTCCCCTTCAGCAGATAAATAATACTCTTCAGGACTCTGTTAACATTTTGATGGAGTAATTGGGAGTATTTCTAAATGACTAAAAGTTTAGCTTCTGTAACGCAAAATATTTTGAAGGTGCTTGAAATGCTAACATGCTAGTGTGCCATTCTCAGCGCTGGTGCTACCTTACACCATGGTTTTATATTGCAGATTCTGCACTGGACAAAATAACGGCCAGCCTTTCCGATCTCAAAACAAGACTTGACTCAAGAAAATGTATTGCACCTGATGTCTTTGCTGAAAACATGAAGATTAGACAGGAAACTCATCATTTGGGTAAGAACTTCATAAATATAAATCATTCCTGGTCTTAAAGCAAAAGGCTCATCCCTTAATTCACCTGACTTTAAATGATTAGGGTGTAGAGTGAAGGAAATGTCCAAACCTCTCTGCTTATGAATAGCTTGTGTTCATTGGCCCAATGTGCCTGAAATGAAAATGCAGACTTGTTATTATTTCTGGCTTACTACTTCCAAACTGCAAAGGCCTGTCTTGTGTAAAACTGTTGCCTGGAACCAACTAACAGTGTGTTACTGTCTTCTTTACAGCCAACTATATTCCACAGTGTTCAGTTGAAGATCTCTTCGAGGGAACGTGGTACCTTGTCCGTGTGGATGAAAAACACAGGAGAACTTATGCACGGCGCCCACTCATGGGTGATGGACCGCTGGAGGCAGGAGTTGAAGTTGTCCACCCCGGCGTTGTTCATGAGGTGAACACTCGGCACTCTTTTAAAGTTTGATGTAAATGCTGGAACGATTTACGTGCTTATCTTAGCATGTGCACGTATGTTAAAAGAGGAAGTGGTTTAACAAGTTATGTTCAACACTTTGTTAACATATGTAACATACAAGCCAGAAGTAAAAAACTGAACATGGGATTTTAAACAGTACATTTCATCATAACAAGAATGAAACTGCACATGAAACAAGAACAAACTGGCTCTTTTCACATAATCAGTTTGCATGAAGCATGACCGGTTTGATTAAGACCGAGCTGTCCAGTGTAGCATGAATGTTGTTTGAGAGTCGGACTAGCTGTGAAGTATGAATGTCTGTGAACTAGAAAACTGTATTTAATGTTTTTTCTCCCTTCTTCTTAGCACATCCCAAGCCCTGCTAAGAAAGTGCCAAGAATCCCTGCAACAACAGAATCTGAAGGCGTTACTGTTGCCATTTCCAATGGGGAGCATTAAGATACCTCTGTGAGGTGGGGAATGAAACAAGGTGTGAGGGTAGGGTGAGAAAGAGAGACAAAAAGGATTGCAGTAGTGCTGAAGTTTCAGTGTGCAGTAGTACTTCATTGGAGCATGGAAAAACTCTTTGAAGCTCCTTGAAAAGATTTGTCACAATATGATGTGCTGATGTAGTATTCTTGGAACACTAAAATCATGAGTATATTGGAGATAGAGGGACTTGCCAGGGCCTGTGTGGATTCTTTAACGTGTCTGAATTTTTTTAATTGCAGAGTAGCAGCTGTAGTCTATTACAAGGTCTTTGTACATAGAAAAAAAACATTGAATCTTCTGCTTGCTCTTTTCATGTAAAATGACTTGAAACCTACACTGTTAACTTGTACTTTAACTCAAGCATGTGGCAAAAGAGTCCCAAGCTTTTAATGTTAGGGTTCTCAGTGCCTTGACAGTAAGCAGTCAATCTTCTGAATATTGCATTTCTTCTCCTTCCCTTTATCCCCTTCCCTTTCTTATCCCAGCCTAGTAACATTCATTGCCAGAATAGACTCTCTCTCCCCTGTCAAAATGACTGGATCAAGAATGGCGAGACTGACAGATGGTTTTCTTCCAAGAAGCGCTGAGACCCACTGTATTAGTTACTACGTAATTCCTCCTAACATCCATATTACGTGTTTTATACCTGCATTATAGATCACCACAGCCTGGGAGGGAAGAGGAAAAAGAAGGGAGATAGTAATACTTTTTTTCTTCTAAGGAAGTGGAATCACTGATTTGGCATTGTTTCAGGATTGCTAAGTAGAAGGATCTAAGGCAGCAGAATTTTCAAATAAAACTTTTAGATGCTATGGAGCAGTTTTAATTGGCAAATGAGGGAAGGGAGGAAGATCACTCTGTCTGGAGCTCTGGCCTCTCGCTATTCTTTATATAATATATTTCTGACAGATTATTTCTAACTTTGAATTTGGCTTTGTACTTTGAAGTCCTTCTCACTATTGATAATGTAGGAGCGGGGTCTTTTATTCCTTTTTTTTTTTTTTTTACCCAACAACATGCAAGCTAAAAGCTATCCATTTTGCAAGTGGTAGATATACAATGCTAATGGGGATTCCATTCTGGTAGATTTTTTTAAAACCCAGATTGGAAATGAACTATGACTTGAGCCTTGTAAGCTTGTAATATATATTTAAATTGAGCTAATGTACATAATGAAGTTTTGTTGAATTTATTTCTTTGCTAATTCTACAAAGCTACATTATCTAATATAAAGTAGCAAAAAATGATTTGTCTGTTAAATTGCGAATTTTTTTTGTGTGTAATGAAGTGTTTGTATTACCTGTTACTCGCCAGGATTTGATAACTTGCTGTATTTGTACAGTCAAGCCTTGGTAAAATAGCTGTTTATTATAAATTGATGAATACTAATCTGTTTGTTCTGCTGAAAATGATGGAGCAATGATGCATGACAATAGCGTTTGCAAGTATTTTGGTTTAGGTTGCTCTTGTGAAACTTACCTTGGCACCAGAAAAACAAATTGCCATGGAACAAAAGTCCATTGCTGGCAGTGGACAAACCAAGAAGTGAGCTACTGGCACAAAGTTAACCACAGAGACCTCACTGTCTGTGAGGTTGATCCTTTATTAAAATAAAGTTTGAGATATTTGAAACCTGTTGGAGTAGTGCTGACTCATTGGGTTTTCAGGATGTGTTTTGTTTTCTTTAACAGGAAAGAATGAGGAAACTGGCCCTGTGAAAACACAAATTTGTGGGTTCATATGCTGTGTGGACCTTCTGGATCTTCCTAGTATTCCATTAGAAAAGAGGAAAGGAAGGGTTGCTTAGGCTGGTGCAAAACCGTTATCTTAGGGCTGTGTTTCAAAATAACTTAAATGCTTTCATATGGAAACTGTTTATAGTGGAGCAATTAGTTCCCAGCTTATGAAGTATAATTCATCTTTATTGCTGTCTTATGAAAGATGGTATGTCTTATCCCCCTCAGAAAAACTGTGAAGGAGGACTGGTCCTTGCTTTGTACTTGCCTGAGCCTCACCGAGTCCAGTTTCCCATGAGTGGCTTTTTAGAGTCAATCTGTTGCTCATTTACATGAATTACTCCTTTTAAAGTCAACTGATGATGTCATCAGTCCCTGTAAATAGAGAAGGCATCCTGCCCTTAAGTTTGAAAGCACCAGCTGTACCTTACATTAGTTTACTTGCAGTAAGTAAAGTCATACAGGCTCAACTCTTGGCTTAGGCTGCCAGCTGTGCCTGTTCAGAGAAGGACAGCTACCGCAGCCTTCCACCATTTGCATTGGAGCTGATGGTGTTGAAGATTAAAGTATAAAATAAGCTGTTAAAGCTGAAAATGGGAGTATCTACATCTTGGTGATGCTCAGAACATTGGAGCTGTCAGGCTATCCAACTTTTAACTTGCAGTGGTCAAAAGTCACAATTGGTTTTGTGCTAGCCTTTGTTGCCAAAGTAGCATGGCAGGAGTTAGGACAAGCCCGGAATACTCAATATATAAGAGGATTTTGTTAGTGGTTGCATTCAGCTTACTGATAGCTTGTGCCAAAGCAAGAATTTAAAACTACCTGAGTTTTGGAGTACGCCCAAATCTATCTTTATTGAAGCACAACTGGAGTCCAAGCAGTTCTAGACTGTCAGGATCGCGCAAGTGATGGAAGGTGTCCGAAGGAAGGTTAGTAGATGGTAGCCCAGCTGGCTCTGCACAGGGAATTGCAGCCACACACAGAGGGTTAAAGCAGCATATCCTAACTTGCGCAAGCTCTGACAAAATAGGAACTGTGGTCAACAGCATTGCTGTTTCATTAAATAAAATTATATATATTTTATCACATTTAATTTGCTGAAGAAGTTTTAAAGGAGAATTTTGCAGTTGTTTAGATTATGGACTGGTTTCTGCTTAAATTCAGTTCTCTGTGAACACTGTCCCGGTTTGCAGTGGTAAAGTTGTGTCGAGCTGAGGTACAACTTTCCAAGAAGTTAGCTGTTAGAGGCCTGTACTGAGAATCTCCCAAGTGTGTAAATGCAATACTGTTCAATCTTCACTAAAAGATCACCCCCGCTAATGGTCCTGTCCCTGTTTCTCTTGCTCAGGGTTCTTGCACTGGCTATACTGTGTCTCTGGAGCAAGGGACAAACCACAGATGTACGAGAGCTCTCTGTTAGAGTGCTTCACTGTGACTTGAGAAATGCAAAGGACATCGAGGCATTTTTCTTTTATTCAGAAATTACAAAAAAAAAAAGTAATACCAGAACTTGTGAAAAGTGAATTATCCCCTTTTTTTTAAATGTGCCAAGCGTAAAGCCTGCAGTGCAACTTATAAAATAGAACACAGCTTAGATGTGTGCTTCATCCTGCTGTAGGAGCTGGTTCCTCCCCTCAAGTCTTGTTCTTTGGGGTCTAGATGGGACATGATAGGAACACACTCCAGTGCCCTTTTCTTCTGTACTTTGTGCAGAACAATTCTGTAGACCCCTGTTACTGAGCTGCGTGCGTCTTTTCCCCGGTTATTTTGAATATGTTCTTCTGTGATTCCCAGACCTTCCAGAATATTTTTCACTTCGATTTCTTCCTCTCTGAGTGTAGTGGTATCTGATAAGTACTTCGGATCCAGTTTAAATGGCTGTAAAGGTTTGGGGTACTGTATTCCTTGCATCCACTCACTGTTCATAATAAGTTTGACAGAGTACCGTTCGGTCGGTACTGGCTGAAGGACTCCTTTTATCAGTTTCTGGCAAGCTTCCGAGAGGCAGGGAGGCAAACTGTATGTCCCTTCAAGAATGCACTTTTTCAGTTTGGCCACTGTGTCTGCCCGAAATGGCATGACACCTGTCGTCATAAAGTATAACAGGATTCCCAGCGCCCAGATGTCTACATAAATGCCAACGTAGTTTTCATCTCGGAAGAGTTCGGGGGCAGCGTAAGGAGGAGAGCCACAGAAAGTATTTAAAGTTTCATCTCTTTTACTAATTGTGCTGAATCCAAAGTCTCCCACCTTAACACAAGTGTTACTGGTGTAGAAGACGTTTTCTGCTTTCAAGTCCCGGTGGATGATATTATGCTCATGCTGTAGAACAAGAAGAAAATTTGGTTATTAGCTTGTTTACAGTAAAGTTCTTGAGCAATTAGCTGTTACCATTGATTAATTACCACACAGGAGAAAGGCAGTTATCTTGGACCAAGTCATAAATAAGCAATGCAATGAAATTGAAACACTGAAGTGTAAACAAATTTAACTTAATTCTCTGCTGGTACAAAAACAACAGAGCAGGTGAAGAAGATGGGAAGAAGGATGCTGCTCTGGTTTTTTTAAGAATAGCAGTCTCTTGTTAATTAACATTAACTGTTTCCATGAAATAGATTTGTGATGGCATCATGGCTAATCCTACAAGACTAGGTATCTTCATGTGCAAAATCTGTATTTTTTCAGAGTTTAAGAACACTCGCAATGACTACATTTCTCTAATGATGTAAGTAACAAAAAATAGTTTCTTTTTAACTAAGTCCATTTTTGTATATATTGTAAGCTTGTGGATTTATGACAGGAAAGTGTTTAGTTCACCAAGCGAACATAATCACAGATAAAGTTTTGCTACAATTCTGTCGTGTGATCTAATGTCCTGTGAGGAACTGCTGGTGGCAGGAGAAAAGGACCACAGACTTCTGGTGTTTCACATTGTTCAAGACATCAAGTTCAGTGGTGCCCTCAAGTCTGAGAAATCTAAAATAAATACATACGCTTTAACTTGTTTTTTTTTCTCTTGGAAATGGGAAGTAGTAGCCAAGGACTGAAACTGAGTTTGCTCTGCTTAGTGGCAATATACCTGTCTTGATTAGGTAAGGGTTTAGCTTCAGCTTTGAAATGACAGGGAGGAATGGATGTAATTGAGCACTCTCTGCCCCACCCTTTGAAGTGACAAGGTGCTCGTATCTGGAGGCAACAAGGAAGCCCTTCAGCATCCTAAGATTTTTAAACTGCCATTGATAACAGGGATCTTCTGTCCTCGTGTGGACTGGCAGCAGTGAGATGCAATTTAACTAGCGTCGATTTGATGGCTTAGCAAAAGTAAAATGTTTTGCAGAAGTCTGTGTGTACAAGTGAAGAGGTTGGCCAGCGCGGTAGTCTGGGTTTAATGCTAAGAAACAGATGCAATCTTGAAACATAAAGTAAGTTCCAGTAGCTGCTGAGTACCTGTCCTGTGGAAAAGGTGTTGGAGCTAATCCATCACTTACAGGGCATATGATAACTTTGTCAAAATATATAAAAATGCATACTGTTTATATATGCCACGAGCAGTTTGTAACGCAGGTTCTAGATGTCTGACCCGGGAACATCCTTGCTTTTGACTTCCTCTGAGGCTGTTATGCGGTAGGAGAGTATGGGCCACCGGAGGGCACCCTGAGCCAACTTTAACAAATACTACTATTAATTCTCAGACTTGCAGAACAGGCTTCCCGTGTTTTTATGCTGTTTGAAGTAGCTGTAGTTACTGTGCAAAATTCAGAGGAGATGGTACTGAAGTTGTTAATTGTTCCTTTTCCGCCTTTGTAAGAGGCATTCGTCCCTACACAAATGGCATCGTCCTAAATACAGTTGCAATACTGAAGGCTGGGCAAGGTGAAGCGACTTGCTGGGTGTTAACTTCACAGATTTGTGCCAAAGGGAGGACCAGGAATTAACCATCGTAAGTGCCAATCTTCCACATTCATTAATAAGCAAGCTGGATGTTGGCAACACCTAACAAGCCTCTTCTCTGGAACGCTTTATTCTGGTGCAAAAGTGATGGATCCTATGTTTTGAAATAGCGGGGGGGAAGAAATGAAGCTTTGTTAGCTGGTGCCTACAGCAACTTAAAGCAGACAGCAGAAGGGCTGTTGCTAAAGGGATGGTTCCACCCACCAGGTGTTCCCAGTTCAGTCTCCTCCCAGAAGCTGTTAACAGAGAGGCTGTAACTCCAGGTGGATGTGAAAGCTCTCTTAGATACCTTGAGCTTTAGATTTCTTGAGCTGTTTTGCTCTTCAGAAATGTGGGCCTGAAATCTTAGTAACGGTAAACCTACTAGTTGAAAACCAAAAGATGCATCCACAAAATCTGCTAGAGTAGTGAGGGGCAACAGGCCAGTGGAAGAAAAGCAACTTACCATGTGCTTCACTGCGGACACAATCTGGGAGAAGATTACTTTACACTCTGCTTCTAGTAGCTTCCCTTCTGTACTGATTTTAGTGAAGAGCTCCCCACCTCCTGCATACTCCATCACCAGGTGCAGTTTTGAGAGTGTCTCCACCACTTCATACAGTCTGATAATATTTGGGTGGTGCATTTTTTCCATGCTGGATATCTCACGAGATAGCAAACGTTGAGTCTTCCGGTCTAGCTTTGTCTTGTCCAAAATCTTAATTGCAACTTTCTCTGAAAAGAAAAATGCTTTTCCATGTTGTTAATGCAATAGGTACAAATGGTAATAACTATTTACTTAAAACGATGCTTGCTTATAGAAGTGCAGTAAATTTCACCTCTGATCAGTATAAGCTAAGCTGCAGAGGTCTGCTAAGCCCTGCACTCTTCCATGGACACCTTTGCCCCGTTCTGTCTCTGGCATCTACGTACTGCTGAGGTAGCTAAAGGCTGGTAGAGTATTGCAAGGGCTAATCAAATCTGCTGAAATTAGTGTGCTCCACTGCCGTAAGGCTAATATGTGTCTGATGGCCACAGCTACAGCACCTGCTTTTGGTGCCTAACGCTGGTAAAGAAGGTTTTTCATTGTTAGCTTGGTGTTCTTCAGACGAGCTGGGACTGAGCCTGGTACTGTCAGACTAACACAGGTGTCCGATTTAGGTGCTTTGTTTCAGAGCAGACAGACAAACCTGGGGGTAATTTAGGGGCTCTGGCTATAGCCCTGCAAGGTTATAACGGAGACGTGGTGTGACTTACAGAACTCTTCCCTAACTTCTTATCCCACACCCCGGCAAGTTCTCAGTTACCAGAACGAGCATTGTAGAGGTTTGTCTTTCTCAGGATAGCTGTGTCAGTTTTTCCAACATGTTCATGCATGAGTAGTTCTTGGTACTGTACAGAATACAGGAAAAGTACATTTTTATGTCTGTATGCCACAGTGGGCCATGAATCCACATCACACACAGACTTTATTCTGAGGAAGGGGAGAAAAAAACCAGTGAAGTAGAATAAGTTGCAGGGATCCTGTAAGACAGCAAATCTAGCTGCCTTAAGCTGTCCTGGTAATGCAAAGCTGCTGTTAAGTCCGACATGTTTCTGAACTGAAGCCAAGGCCCACAAAACACTTGTACGCATCTGCACTGCACCACATCTCCAGGGTAGCTCAGACCAGTATGAATAGGTCCCTCACAATTGCTCTTATATTTCTGTATTAATTGGTAGGTTATGGCTTTTGTCTTCCCCCTGCTGAGTACAGCTGGTCTGATTAAAGGATTAGTCTGATTAAAATAGGTTTACACTGGCTTTGTGTAACTTGTCAGGACAGCAAAATTAACCTGGATCATGGCAATAAACAAGTTTATTCCTGGGAAGAAGGGTTTTTTCCCCAAGAATATCTTAGCCAAACACTCACAGATTTCTTAACAATTAGTCACTTTTATCAAATATTTCAGAAAAAAAAAGTCACTTTGGTTTCTAGTACATGGGAGTAATTTAAAAAAAAAAAATCAGTATTTTTTACTTGCTGTAAGAGAAGAGTGAGAAGACTATTACATTTGTATGTGTGTTCTGGTATAAAAGCACTGAAAATGGTTTTTTTACTTAACATTATAAAGTTATTTAACTCAAGTTTAATATTTCAAAATATCTACAGGAAGTGTTAAAGGTTCCTATACATGTATCTGTACAGATCAAGAAAACGCCATGTTTGGTGTGTTTACCTTTCTTAGTAAGATACGTGCATAAATTGATCTCCCTACTAAAGTGCAGCAGATACTCCAAGCAAAGGTGATTCTTGTGAAAGGTGCTGAATTATCCTCTGATGTGCCTCTTTTCAGAAGGAGCCCGTGCTGGGTATAGGGTAGCCTTCCCCATGCTGCTTCTGCCTGACCTGCTCCATGGTTTCTAGCCGGTACCTACTCCTGGGTGGTGCTGATGGTGCATGGTGAAGTGGGAGGAAATGCAGCTACTGAATGGTAACTGCACATGGCACTGATCCTGGCAGAGCTCTGACTGCTGACCTAGGGGTGAAAGACTAAAACCCTTGTCACGTTGGTAGCGTATTGATCACCTAAACCAAAAGGAAAGAGCATCAGCTTGCAATAGGTAACGTTTGCACAACTAAATGCTTAGATGCTAACAGGGATAACAATTCCTACAATCTTAACTATGTAATGGCATCATTACATCTTGATTTATAAAAGTTGGGGGCGTTTGGGCTTTAAAAAACGTAATCTTCTCGGTTAAGTTCTTTCCCTTTCCTTTGGCTGGAATTTACTATTCCTTCTGGTCAGTTTTGCTGCAAAGTTTTAAAAGCAAGAGGAGGGAGAAGGAGGGGGAGAGTTAGAACTGAAGGACATGATTCCGTTCACATACCATAAATCAGGACTGAGCTCCTTTAAAGCCTACATCATTGCAGCTGCATACGTGTGATATGCAAAGAAAACCAGCCTACCTAAAGTATAAAAAACACTGACACCCTCCTTTTCTTTTTTAAACTCGTTCCCTCTGCTTCCAAAAACCACTTGGTTTACAAATCCTGTATTACCCTTGCATAGCAGCTGAACAGAAGGGTATTTCTAGGAGGCAGCTTATTTACCAACATAATAAAACTCACTAGTAAGATTTTGGTTGACTATATGCAGCACAGGCTGAGGTCTGAGAAGAACTGGCTGAAATCTTAAGAGAAGTTAGGAGAAGGTTGAGAAATAATTTCAGGAAGAAGTGGTGTTATGCTATGATGGCAAAGGAAACAAAATACAAACAGAACTAAGTTAAAATTGCTTGAAAAAAAGAAGCAAACTCGGCGCTTGGACATTCCTGCCTTTGCAATTGATGTTTCATATTAGACAGGCTTTTTAGTAGCTGTAAATTTCGGGTGCTCTTAATTGCATCTATTCAGCTGTGCTCTCACACTGCCTTTGTAGCGCTTAGGAACCTGGGCAGCTCCGCAGGTCTGTGGGGAAATTCTGTGCCAAAATTCAAATTAGTAAAGTGGGCAATGCTCCGGAATAACCTAATACACATCATAGCACCAAAGATTTTCTCACATTCTCTAAGCAACCAAGGCAGCTCTTGTGAGAGAAACAAGGTTCTTCATGCAGTATGATCCTGCAGTTTTTTCCTTTCTCCCTCTAGAATTTTTTTTTTTCACATATCCTGCTGGAATAGATCAAAGGGGTACAGAACAGCACACACATGTAATTCCTACAAAAGCTCATCTTAGCAAAGAACAAAATTGTTTCTTTTTTTAATATAGGGTAACATGGAAGGAGAAAGACCATACTTAGAACTTCACACTATGATGATAACTGAAAAGCTGAACAGCCCCCCTACCACAGGGGCCCAAACAGCATTAATAATGAAGCCTTTATATTTACATAATCAGGAAAAAAAAAAAAAAAAAAAGACTTGTACTCATTAGCACTGTGCAGGAGCATCACTTCATTACCAACACAATGATGTGCATCTACTGGAAAAAACAGAATCCTCTTTGTGGGGGGGTGAGGTGGGGTGTGTTTATGCATGTGCTCATGTGTGTGCACACATGTGTATGTTCCTACTCTATTCACATACAGTATTTTATGAGGACCGAAAACCTCACAGGCAGACATGAGTCAGAAGATGTTTATGCTTCACCTTTCCTTCCTTCCTCATGCCAGCTGCAAACAGTATCCAGAAATTAAGTCCTTGCCCAGTGAGCATTTTAATCAAAAAAGCTACTAACCAAAGAAAAATAATTTGAGAGTTTTCTGGTGAAAAAGAACCTTTTCAAGAAAAAAAAAAATTACGGTTTTGGTATTTAGTTTGTCCAAGCTTACTATATGTACTGAAGTTTAAAATTTTTCAGTCAGCTCTATTTAAATGCTAAAGCAACCTGTCTTCTAAGTAAGTTCAATAGGTAAAGGGTTCATCCAAATCAATTTTATAACTTCCTTTCATTAGCATTCCTCCTGTTCCCAGTACAGAAGCAGCATTTCCTCCAACAGTAAGCACAATATAGTTTTCTCTGGAAGAAAAAAACCCACAGAACAGAAGAGGAAATAACTTGCTGTGGGCCAAGTACAACAGAGAAGCTTTTCCGAAACAAGCAAAACCAAAAAACCCACACCCAGTCAAAGCAACCCTTAGGTGTGGGCAGGCTTAAATTTGGAAAAAATAAATACCATCAGTTCCCCACTTTGATTCCCAGTGCAACAACTGCTGCACGTAAGGGATAAATGTGAGCTTTTACACCTCTGCAGCCTGGGCAGAGAGAGGTGGTTAGAGAAAATAAGAGCAGATAATACAGCATGAAGGCTTTGGGGTGTATCTTGTTCTCTCACCTGTAAGATGATGGAGGGAAGGAGAGTGAATCAAATTGGAAAGGAAAGACTACGAGAAAAAAAAAACCAAGATACTGGTATACAAAGATGCGGGGAGAACTAGTCAGCCCTGAGGGAAAACAAGAACAGTTTCTGTTATTGTCAGACAGTCAGAGGCAGAAAAAACAGGACAGATGGAGACAAGTTCTTAGTTATACCTGTAACTGAAGTGTTTGCCGTAGTGACCTAGCCTTTCTAGTTCTTCCTAGAAGCAGCATACAGGGTGCTTTTCTGTACTTAGGAAAAGAACTGACAAGCCAAATCCCACTTTGGCTGTACCAGAGCTTGTTTCCCTGCACCTGCCCAGCCCACACCTATGGCCCTGTCCCAGCTTTTTACAATAATGAACCACCTGCAAATGAGTCCTTCTCACCAAAGCTGCCGTAAGCAAATAAAAGCTTTGTGCGTGCTAGTGAAATTTGTGATGAAACAAAGGAAGCCTTGCTAACTCTTGTCCCTGGGCGGGAGCAGGCCTAGCCAGGCTGCCCTGGGGGGTTCGCCACTTACAGCCCTGTGGTCCGTGAGGTGGGGCAGGGAAGAGGGCAGAGGGACAGGACAAGTTGTAGGAAGGGAGGCAGAACGGTGTGGAGTGTTTGAGCCATGGGAAGAGATGTGTTAACTCCACGAAGTGCAGAGATGAAGTTTTCTTGTAATAATAGCTGCCATCTGGTTTCTTTAAAGCCTAATCCAAACCTAAGCATTTACCCGTGACCCTGCCTATAGAGCCACTCAACAACAGCAAAGAGACTCATATATATGTGTTTAAGGTTCAGACAGCATCCTTCTTCCCAAAGAGGTCCATTTGCATACATACAGAACTAGGACGCTCAGCATGCGACCCGCACACCAGTGCCTACCTTTGGTTAGGGAATGAATTCCAAGCTTCACTTGTGAGAAATTCCCACTTCCTATTTCTCCTCTGACTCGATAGAAGCCAATTCTTTTTCCCAGGGTTAATTCTTTCACCACTTTTTCATTCTGGGACATATCCTGCATTAGTTTCTCAAATGGGGTCAGCCTGTGCTGCCTGCCCTCTTCATCTCCTCCATAGCACTCCAGGTGCCCATCGTCTTCTCCGCTGTCCTCACGATGCCACCTGGAAGAGCGGTGTTTTCCAAGACTTCCTCCATTCACATATCCTGTTGTCATAGTCTATAGGGTAATCACTTCCCCATTTAACAAGATGTCCCTATAAGGAGTTTAAATGAAATAATTCTGTATGAATATGCAATCCTGCACATAATGGACACTGTGGCAAACTTGGGAAAAAAAGCAGCTTACTGGAAGTCCAAGGATTAGTTTGGAAATTACTTCAAAACCAAATCTGGCGTATCTACATATTGGAGTTCTGTTCAAAATCAGAGATAAAACTGAAAGCTGTTTACATCCATCTCTCACTAACAGATTTAGGATGTCAGGATCTTCATCTACAAAAAGGTAAAAGAGGATTTGCAATTAAAACCATAAATTTTGTGCAAGAAAGTGGTGAGTTGCTCACTGTCTATGCAGTATGCTTGACACACGCAAAACATTTGACATGAATTTTCAGGCTTTAGCTTGCTGCTTTGAAAACTAACTTGATACATAAAGCTCAAACAAATCGCTAATTAACTATTCTGAATAAATCCAGATGCTTCCCGTTCATTTCGAATAGCTGACCTTAAGAGCATAGTTCTCCTCGATTCTGGCACCAGTCCGAGAGATGAACGTAGGGTTTGCCTTCGATTCATTCTTCAGCCTATAAGCTCGTGACTGTGCTTTGGAAATGTCATGGTGTCTTGAAGCCTCGCCGTAAAAAGTTTGTTGCTCCCCTGTGTCCTCCTCATGGCAGGTTTAGCAAAGCAACTGATCCTGGAAGGTGACAGGAAAAGCATAATCTGTGCACCAGGCAAGAGAACGCTACGCCTCAGTATCCCTGCAGTCACATGGCAGGACAATACAGGATTAAGTAACTGCAATGTCACGTTAACCCTCCTTTATTTAGATGAGCTTTCTTTAACGCCTTGAGCCTCTCAAAATTTTGCCAGACGCATGGTGTTCCTAAGCAGACAGATGAAGAAAGTCATTAAAACCTTTACATAACAGCCATGCACGTCATTAAATGACAGCACACCACATACCATTTCACCAATTTAACTCTTATTTGTTTGGCAGCACAAAGAAGTCCTTTTTCTAAATACACAAGCAATCACTAACCTTTAAAGCAGTACACCATTTTTTTCCTCTTCACCTCTCTTCTTTTAACCTTGAAAAACAGGAGTTGATCAGGAACTGCTAATCCAGCAGCTGTGCCTGAGGGTGGTGAGCTGGGCAGGGAAGCTCTGAGACGGCGCAGGTGGTGGCAATGCCCACCTCCCTGCTTTCAGCCTGCAGCACCACCCGACTGACTAACGTGGGAGACACGTCGCTGCTGTCCTGTGCGGATTCACCAGGCTGAAGGGGAGAGAATTAGACCAGTAACTCAGTGCCTGGAGCTTAGGGAAGGTAGACAGTCACCTAAGGCGCCACACTAGAAGAGGGCTTGTGACACTGCCAGGTGGAGCTGCCCTCTAAACCCCGATCTCCCGCGTGAGCAAGAGGAGGTGAGGCCAAAGGCAACACATAAGGGCAAAGAAAAGGCAGCTGGCGACGATTTCATTAAATGGGAAGTGGAGTGGCACGGAGGCACTCGGCTGCTTCCACAGAGAGGCCGAGGTGATGGTCCCAGCCTCCGGAAGCTGCTCCTTGCCCTGTGATGCATGTGAGGGGTTTTGCAAATCGTTTCACCTTTCCGTGCCGGGGCCTGGGGAGAGGCACAGAGCCTGGCTTCTCCTTGCCCTCAGGATACAGGAGGCTCCCTCACTTCCTCTGCCACTTCTCTGAGCCAGGGATGCTTCTTACTGTGTGTGCCGCAAACTCAGGTTTATTACTGGAACGGAGAGAAAACGTACTTGTTCCATGATGCCTTTGAACTCGTTACTCTTTATTTTACTCCTGTTTGAAGAAAAGGGCTGTCTTCATGGCTGACAGAGAAAGTATAAAATAGTAATAAATAAGCATACATTATTCTCTGCATCTAAATAGAGTCAAAACCCTGGCAAATACTGTATATGTGCAACAACTGTTGGCCAAACCCTGCAATGGTTAGTAGGGGAGAGACTGAGTTGCAACTGAACAAGATCTTCAGTATTCTCCCATCAAACCAGCCTCACTTAACACCAAATGTTCCCTCTAACTTCATTATTTGATACCAAGAAAGAACAATCTATGTGGAAGGACACCCTCTTCCCAAGCAAACCAAAACCCCACCTAAACCGAAACCTTACATTCTGTATTTATTCTCCACCCCCATTTGGGGGAAGGATGATTTCTTGCAGGTTTGCCTGAATTCTGGCCCATAGCTGTTTTCTGTTTTAACCTGTTTCACAATTTTAAGAGTATTTTAGGTAACAAAAAGCTTGTTATATGAAACTCAACTGTAATTCAGTTTTATCGCTGGACAGCACTTTGGCAGAGGAGGACTTTTGGATGCCACTTCTCTGCTGTACACCACCACAGTGATTCACATATTGGAGAGGCCAAGCTCTGTTCCCACTCTGCTGTTTGATTTTGAGGAAAACCACAACAGCTCAGGTTGTCCATACAAAAGGTCTGGAAAACTCTGTGAGCAACGTCAGAGATGCCATGTACAAGCTACAAACTATTATTTAATTAAGTATCTTTGGATGGGCAGTGACATCCTCACCTCCTTACCAAAGAATAGCTGTAACTTATGGCCGTAGCCTGAGTGCTCCAGAGTGGCAGGTATGGACAATTCTGCTCTTGCAGAAGGAGAAACACAAAACTGCTACTAATGGTTGGGAAAAACCAACCCAGGATGCTCTGGATAGCTGCATCTTATGAATGCCAGCCTGTTCAGCATTAGAAGTCACCCAGCTAAAGACTATCTTTTGCAAAAATAATCAGGGCCTTTGCAGTTAACTGGCTGTACTACATAAGAAGGATTTCCTTCAAACACACCTGGTGCAAGCACCTCCTGAATATGTTCAGAGAAGGCAGCTAGCCCAGCCTATGTGAAGTCAGTATCACACAGGGAATGCCAGCACCTTGTGGGAACAGGGGTGTCAAGAGAAAGGCAAAACTGCATTAAGGCAACAGCAGACGGCTCTTGCACAATTTGCCCTTGCCCAGTTTCTCCCGGGGCTCAACGTGCTCCTTTTTAGAGCACAGCCTACCATTAATCTGTCTTTCAGGCTTCCCCGCTAATTGTCAACCCTGCAATCTCCTGGCACCTGGCCAACTAGCTAGGTTTCCTCTCCCTTTTAAGATGAGCTATTTCAGTATTCCTAGTGTTAGCAGAATATATACCATCTATTTATGGCCTATGTTCCTTCCTGTAATCTAAACCAGTAGAATCCACGCTATATCATACAAAAGGGCACTGACTGTAAAAGAAAATAATTCTGAGAGAAGGGAGAAACAAGGAAACCAGAAGTCATCCAAATACTATGAAGGACAAAGATTTAATTAATTTTTTTCTCCAGTGTGGCTGGCAACCTGAAAAATCTCAGAAGAATTTATCTGCCCAAATTCTTAAAAAAAACCCCAAATAAACAAGCAAAAGAAAAAACACTACAACAAAAAGCAATACATGACAGAGTGGACAGATATATCAAGCCTTTAAGACCTGTGCCAGCCCAACACTGCTCTTGTTTAACCTTGTTTTTCAGATATTTCCAGGTACTCACATTCTGGTCCTATTCTAGGAAGGGCTAAATACTCTCAGGCTTCAGCTGCAGGCTCAATTTAAACCCTGCATCCCAGCTCTAAGGAAATTTAGAATGAAAGGAAAAAGGATCAAACAAAAAAAAGAGATCACTGGATATAAGGAGTTTGGTTCTTAAAATGCCATCTTGACAGATATGTAAGTGACCTCATTTTAAGAAGCTTTGAATGGACCACGCTGAAACAAAGAAGCAGCTAGACCAGGGCTCCAAGTACTGTGTTTTGCCAATTGTCTCTTTTATTAAGCCTGTCTTTCAGAGACGAAAAAAGCCAATCAGCTTTGTGTGCTTAAACTACTGCAGCTCCAATTCGAGTGAAATATGAAAGAAGTCACACTGGACGCTCTCCTGCTGCTCAAATCCTCAGAGTAATGGGGGGTTTTACGAGGATGCCACTGGATATTGCAACACATTTACTACAGTTCGCTTTTCAGCCCCTCTGCTGTCTTGCCTGAGGAGAGCAGGATTTGGGAGGTATTTCCCTAGGGTAGGAGATGAGCTGAATTTGTTTGACTTCCCTTGAAGTACAGCTTGTCTCCTGCTTAGTACATTACACACACCATAAGCCAACTCTGAGCAAACTCAATTTAAAGTAGTATAGATTTTTTTTTAAGTCTTCGTAAGAAAAATACTGACCTTTTTTTTTTTCCATAGCTTTGAAAGTTCAGTTATTGCAAGAAAGTACCGACAACCTAGTATATTCTTATCTTTTGAAGACCTATCTTTTACAAAAGGTGAAACCCTATCAGAACAGTCGTCAAGCCCTGTACCACAGACCAAACATGACACAAAAGGTCTCCTGTGCAGCCACATACCACGTTCACTGACACAGGAAAAGTAATAGCTCCACTTTTGTACTTTTGCTTAAATAATTGGTTCAGTGCATGGCTGTTGTGCCCAAAGGAAGTCAATGTTTGTTCACGGTTTCCCCTGAGCACATTTTTTGGATGAAGCACTCTCGGTGTTATTTCTGTGAATGCCAGAAAACAGACTGACTATATAAAATACGCACCTCAGGGCTTCATATTAAACCCCCACAATCTAGACTCACGTAATTAGAAAATGGTTTGGGTTGGAAGGGACCTTACAGATCATCTAGTTCCAAACCACCTGCCACAGGCAGGGACGCCTCCCACTACACCAGGTTGCCCCATCCAACCTGGCCTTGAACATCGCAGGGAGGGGGCATCCACAGCTTCCCTGGGACACTTCTTCCAATGCCTCACCACTCTCACAGTAGAGAACTTCTCCCTAATACATAATCAAAATCTACCCTCTTTCAGTTTGAAACTGCTACCCCTCATCTTATCACTACACTCCCTGATGAAAAGTCTCTCCCCATCTTTCCTGTAGGCCCCCTTTAGCTACTGGGAGGTCACAATAAGGTCTCCCCGGAGCCTTCTCTTCTCCAGGATGAACCCCAACTCTCCCAGCATCTCCTCACAGCAGAGGTGTTCCATCCCTCTGATCATTTTTGTGGCCCTCCTCCGGCTCTGCTCCAACAGGTCCATGTCATTCCTGTGCTGAGGGCTCCAGAGCTGGATGCAGTACTCCAGGTGGGGTCTCACCAGAGCGGAGTAGAGGGGCAGAATCCCCTCCCTCGACCTGCTGGCCACGCTTCTTTTGATGCAGCCCAGGATGCGGTTGGCTTTCTGGGCTGCAAGATACAGCACAGTTACAGGATAAACGCAGACCTGTATTTCCCAACTCAGGTAGAAGAAAATATGACCAGCAGGTTGACTGTGGAGAGCCTCCAGAAACAACTTGCTCCCTCTGCCCCGGGCCACATGCCACCCATTTCAGTACATCCCAGAATTACTCCTGTTAGTTAGCATAGCATTCATTTTAACAATTACTGTTTGATGAAAACCAGACATGATCAACATAATTCCTGACCTTGTAAATATCCTTGCCTAAGACACAACATTGTTTTCCTGCACATGGAATATTAACAAATGCAGCAGCCCTGGCCAAGGCAATATAACACAACGCTGTACACACTTTTATAACTTTTATAGTGGTGGAATCGCCATCCCTGGAGGTATTTAAAAGACGGGTGGACATGGTGCTGAGGGACATGGTTTAGGGGTGGTTTTGGCAGCGTAGGTTTATGGTTGGACTTGATGATCTTGAAGGTCTCTTCCAACCCAAGTTGATTCTATGATTCTATGATTCTATAACCATACAAGTATGCGTGTTGTACCAAATGGAAATAAGAGTTGTTTAGGACAGTGACATGGGAGAGAGGCCCTGTACAACAGACTAAGCATAAGCTCTATTTACTTTTTCAGTTAAATGAAAGCCTGTTTGTTTAATACAATATATATGCCACAATATTGTAAGTGAATGACCGTATTACGCATTGTAGTGAGTTACAGCACTCACTCCTTCCACCACCTCATTTAGCACATTTTAGGTTGCGACAAGACACAATGGTACCAACATGTAAGCAACTACGCATGGGCCGCACTGTGACAGCAGATTTTCTGATGGTCTGACGCAGCACCCTGCTGGCAGTCACCTTCACCTCTTCCACAACCCTCCCAGCGCTGACGCACAACGACAACATGCGGACACAGGGTAACTCCAGCCGCTTGGGCAGCAAGCTGTGCCAGCACATCAGCTAGAGTCAAGTCAAAGCACTCTGCTGTCCTCTTGGCACAGCTTAGTCCACACATGCAAGACTACCTTCAAGATGACAAAGTGAAGGAGAAGGCTAACAAAAAAATTATATTAAACATCACCGACTTTATTATTTTTCCTGCTGCACGTTACTTGGTGCAACAGAACACAAACACCTTCAACGGCTTCCGTGCAAAACCTCACTTGATGGCCACAGCACCAAAAGGGGAAGCAGGACGTAACAAATGGTTGTATTGTACTGACTCCTTCACCACAACAAAAGGCCTATTCTACGTACTGCTGCCAAACCAAGAAAATAAGAAATCCTAGTGTAAAAAGGAAAAAAAAAGGCTACCAAAAACTCCCTGCCCTGGAACACACCAACTCTAGCCCATACTTCTACAATTCTAACTAAGAGGAGAAGATAATGGACTTTGCAACCCATTTACAAGTTTAAGAAGCCTGAGTACTGCATACTGAAGCAGAAAACAGGTGGATGCTCGATCACGTGCACCCCCCACCAACCTCATCAGAAAGACTGAAACCCTCATCTTTTGTGTTGATCCCACATTCATTCTGGGATGGACCCCTAGAGACAAACATGGGTATTTCTCTGATGGAGTGTGACCTCTCAACTCAAGGATCTCACCTCACCAGCCCACTCCCAGAGCTGCTGACCGAAAACAGGCTGGAGCATGGAGAGCACATCTCAGCACAGGTCACAGGCAGAAGATTATAGATCCAAGCAAGATCCCAAGTTCATTTAGTCTAACTTCCTCCTTGCCAAGAGCAGAGACAATAGAGGAAAAACCCACAGTTCTGCCCGAACCTGCGATGCACCCCTAGAAGATCTCACCATGACCTCTAACAAGTAGTCATGCGCTGTGTCCAGGGAATGCTACATCCTGGCCCACAGAGAGCCACCTAGCAGGTGGACCATCCGACTGGTCTGGCATAAGCACAGCCACCAGCCAGGCAACACCTGTGCCAGTGTCTGCGTGACAGCAGCAGCTCAGAGGAGCCCTGCAGGGCTACTGACAGGCACTCCATGCAATACTGGTGTCGGACTGCAGCACAGACTCACCTGTCCACCTCCCCAGGTGTTACCTGCTGACCAGTTAGAATAAGCTGTTGGAGGAGACCATCAAGGACGAGAGGCTGCACAGAGCCCTCAACATTGAAATGTAGCCCCCTAGTCCCAGCTCAGCTGACACCAACACAGGTCGGGTACAGCCCAGCTGGTGGAGCGTGGCATCAAATCCACAGTCTGCAGACTGTGTGGGGTACACCGCAAAGAAAATAAATGCACAAAAATCAACACAACACAAACTATACAAGGCTAATACAGTAAGACCTGTGAAGTAGAAACTAAAATATGCAGGGGAAAAAAATCCCTTTCATCCTTTTGCAGCATTGCATGATAGAAACAGTGGGAGAGAGAATTAATTAGTCTTTGAATTGCACAGAAACTTGCATTAAAAGCAAAAACAATAAAGAATTTATTAGTAGAACCCATTGATTTCCTAGGTCTTTGAAATACATGGGAAGGACTAATTTGAAGTCTGACTATATTTTGAAATGAAATTTACCCTCTCAAAACTTTAACCTGGCCAGTCTCTTTTATTTTGTTCCCCGAGGTGTAATGCAAATTGGTCAATTTGCCACGCAATTGTTCTTCCAAGGTAAAACCAGCTTCATTAAACATGTATTCTGAGGCAACAGAGATGCAACAAAGTCTTTATTAGCCTTTTAAATGACAGGACAAAATTTACATTTAATTCAATTACTTCACTAAGAATTAATACGACTCATACACTTTTGGTGAAAATAAAAGACATCTTCTGGAAAAAGCAAGCTATAGTACAAGAAGTAAGAAGCAGGGAATACTTTGAGTCCCACTGAAATCACTGAGGAAGTCAGTCTTTATTTATTTCAAGAAAATGACTGTATATTTAGACAGGCATGCACTGCTAAACAGAAGGCCTGCATTAAAATCACCCTGCTGTTTTACTACTGAGTAGTAAAAGGTTAAGTATTCATAAGGTAAATTTTAAATGGGTCTGGGCAGAAGATAAGTAGTTGCTATTATTTTTCAGGGAGGTATCTGGAAAGATATAAATCCTGCACTTTGAAATGTACTTTATACTGCTTGGCATTTTGTTTTTCAGAGTAATGTCTGAGAGACTCGAGATTTATCCTGAATCAGTATTAATAAGACACTGCATTACAGTAATTATATTACTGAGACTGACTAAAAGAAGACAGAGATGTAGCCGTACAATGCCCACATAAAAGCAGCAGGAGTCATGGAGAAACACAGCAATGCCATAAAGACTGCCTGCTTGGTTTTACAAATCCTGAAGAATGAAGAACTATGCCCTGAAAGTGTCATTGCAGCTGCTCTGTCCTTGTGGATTTTAAATGTCCCAATGTGACTGCAGTACTGAGAACTTTTAGAACATTTAGAGAAAAAAATCTAGATAGAAAAACACGAATTTGTACTTTTTTTCCTAATTGACGATTAGATTGGAAATCTCTAGAACCCATCAGAAATTAACACTGAAATGGAAAACAGTCCCAGCTGTACTTCTCTAGCGATACATAAGCATGCCGCCGGCTTCTCGGACCAACGTGGTCCTCTCACCATGCAGACCACATGCTTCTCATACTGGCTCCAGCCCCTGATCCTGTATTTGGATACCACATACGGAGAACCTTCTGCACTGGGCAGTGCCCTGCTACGAGGTCTACCATCTGTAAGTCCTCCCCAACCTTTGCAGGCACAGAGCCATGCAGGGGAGTAAGCACAAGCTCACCAGAATCACTGAAGCTTCAACTAACCTTTGGAAATTGCTAAATGAATAGTAAGTCTTCAAGACTCAGCAAGAAGCTTAGCAGGAAGCGATCTGATCTGATTTGACATCCTACAGGTTGTAAGTTACTAATCTCAGCATATCAAAGAAATGTTGCCTATTAAAGACTCCCCTTCCACTGGAGTGAGAAGTGAAATGAGGACAGGTATTTTTGAAATGGGCATCTAGAGAAACGGTATAATGGCAGCAAGCAACATTCAAGACAGCCTACTACCAACTGAACTGTTCTCTCAGCTTCAGCTGCTGTGGCACACACTAAAGATCCTAAGTGAGGGATATTAACCCAAACAAGATGGAGCACAACTCTAGATTATACTGTTCTTTCAAGACCTTGGCTCCAGTAGTGCAGCTAAATGCTTTGACATGCATATTACTAAAATGAGCCTTCCCCCCGCCCCCTTAAACTTGTCTGGTTTTGGAGACCTGAAAAGTTCATAATATTGTCTCTCAATCCAAATATCCAAATATAGTAGCGTGTGCTGAGCACGCTGTACCCCAACAGATGCAGGCAACTGCCTTTTCCTTCTGGAAGGATCAGCAGGAAAGCCAGGGTTTGAGGGCAGGGAAGGCTTCCGGTGTTTGAGGGCTGGCACAGACCAATACCCTTCTTGCTGGCAAAGTGCAGAAGAGGAACACCTCAGAGGTCTGAGTTGCTACGTCCCAAATCCCTAAAACCATCCTGCTTTTCATATCACATGTGAAAAGCAAAAGCTTTCCTGACTTGAATTAATATTAATGTTAATAAATTTGGCTAGCATTTAATTTCGTTAGCTAATCTTACTGAGATTTGTTGAGTATCTTTCCTGGAACACAGACTATTAATTTTGTCAAACTGAAGATTTACATAAACTGGGTTCCATTAAAAAGAATAGTGTAAATCTGAGTATCCAACAGCATTAGGAAACCAGTGAG
This sequence comes from Chionis minor, assembly GCA_013398295.1. Lineage (NCBI taxonomy): Eukaryota > Metazoa > Chordata > Aves > Charadriiformes > Chionidae > Chionis > Chionis minor. The sequence goes on from VZSF01000512.1 coordinate 63,653, forward strand.
TGTTCTTTCTGTTTAATTTTTCTAATTAAATCAATTGGAAAAGGAACTGTTGTTCCAAAGATTTTTTGGAACTGCTAAATATATATCACGTGGCATTTGAGCCACCATACAAAAGACTGTAAAAATTACCACACAGAAGACCACAAAACATCTCAAAAGCAAAGACAGATGATACTTACTAACATTTTAACAAAATAACACATTCAGCATTCCAAGTTTGGGGACCAGATTTTGACAAACTTGCAAAAAATGTAAATTAAGCACAAGTCCAGCTCTATAATATTACACGGATATGAATTACATTCCATGGTTTCAGAAAGCGTAGGTTCACTAATGAAGCAAAAAGCCAAGACATGCAGAAGTAAAGCATAAACCAATTTTAGAACGTCTTTAAACCACAATCTTCCCTGTAACCATCCACTCCGCTGATGCAGAAAGTTACATGGCATCTATACTTTCAGAACCACCATTCACATTACACAGTCCAAAATCCCAAGTTTATGCAAAAGTCTATAGGTAAGATACTCCAGTTCCTCACCTTCCCTCAATTTGAAGAAATCTGCATCAGAATTTGAAATTAGAATCCAGAAATGCATCTGAGAATAGAGACAGGCAGAAGAGTTTATAAGCTATTCCTATTAGACTAAAGTTCTGAAATAGCAATCTATTTTTAAATAGATGACAATATAATCCTTCTAGCATTTCATTCAGTGACTAGTCTATCCTGGATTTGCTTAGTGCTCTACCCCTTTCTAGCAGTGTTCTATCAACACAAGAAAAGGCAGCAGCAAAACTCAATGAAAGAAAAAACCTCCCTAGCTTCATTTTACTTTGTAAAGTGGGAAAAAACAGGAAACAATCCGTAGAACTAGCTCATAATTAGTCTTTTGAAAAAAATAAAGAGAAGAGAAAGAAAATGTAGAGTCAAAGTATCATGAATCTGTACTACTTTAATGGTGATAGTTACTTGAGCACAACAGATTTTTTCCGATTTATCATTACGATTAAACTAGAGAATCTATTGGAGGGGTTTGTGTCAAGCCACTTAAAAATTAAACTGCTGTTCAAGTGGCATGCACATGAAATTATATGCTCACTGGAAAACATACTGAGAAAAAAACCCTGACTTTAAAACCATAATGATGCTTTCGTATCCTAAAGGCAACACACATTACAGTGTCACTTGCAGTTCAAATGACTGCATATTTAAAAATAAGAAGTTATAAGACCTGCTAAGGATTCTAGGATAGCTTTTGCGAATAGAGGAAAATGGGAGCAGGAAATACAGAAGAACAGCCTTTTCAGATTTTCCAAACTGAGCAGGCTAACACCCCAAGGCCAGTAAGATGAAACGAGATGAGGAATGCTTAACGTTGCGCTGAAATCTGAACGCAGTACAACTGGCGATCCAGAATGTCACATTCTCTCAGGACAAACTCTGTGATTTGGCCAGGTGCTGGACAGAATGGCAGCCTGGGCACGGCCAGAGCCGCTGGCAGTAAAAGGCCAAGTTCCCACGTGATGGATGTATCACCCCTGAGCTCAAAGGCATGATGGCAACTGTTTTCATGAGAAGGGCACCCTTTCACCATCCTGATTACTAAATAAACATTTGGTGAAGAACTGTAAACTCAAGACCAAACCCTTTTATTCTCCACAGCAGTTTATAAATGACATAATGTTGTTTTAGCACTACAGAGCGATAGCAGAAAACAGGTCTGGAAATTAAGACATGCAAAGAGCTGCAGTATTTGCAGTAACAGATAGCTATATTTAAAGGTAAGAGGGAACTTTTACTTGTTTGATCTCCTACACCCTCAACCTAGAAACCACGTTCCGTTAAGAGTCTGAAACCTCTCAGGTAGCAGACTCACAATCAGCTCCTGAAGAGGTGCATTGGAAGCAATTCTTGAGTAAGCAGCTCAGAGTAAGCACGACACCATCTTTAATTTTGGCTGATGATGTACCACACGTGAACAGAGTCAACACTGCCTTCCCTAGAACTGGCTGCTTTGCTGGCACTAAGCTTTTCAGCCTCTAACGTAAAGATTCTTCTGCTCCTTCAAAACTTGGTCTCTGGCTCTTCCTCAACAATATTTACTCTCCGGTCTCTCCATGGTGGCAGCACTTCTCAGTGCCACAGTACTAGGTGTGAGAAAAAGAAAGAAAATGCATGTCTCTTGTATGCTCGTCATAAAATCAACACTTAAATCCAGCTAATCACACCACTTAATCTGGTGACAACATACAGAGCTCAGCAGGACTGGAAAGAGATTATTGTCATAATTTCTAAATCATATGGTTTGTATGAATTAACTGTTCACTGGAAGAAAGAAGTTTGTCCATTTTTGTCTCTCATTTTTAAATCTAGGGGCACCACTCAAGAGGCAAAGATACACTCATTTACCACAGTGATCACGGCAGTACTCAACAGAAAACCCCAGAGAACTGTTACTCTGAAAGCTCGCTGCCATCTCAAAACCAGCATCAAGCCTACATCCCGCACCCCCTGCGCTCTCCATATAGAACTCCAGAATTTGTCACAGATGTGATACACAATTGAACATATATACCATTTGTGGGCACTGTTAAATCACTTTTTGCAAAGCAAAAAGACAACTGCTCCTTCCATGCTGTGCTCGCTTCCTGTTCATGAAAATAAAATGAGATGTGCATGTAGACTAACTCATTGTTCACTCTAAGCAATGTCACAGTTCCTGCTTACTACCCCTGATGATGATACTCCTAATATTCCTCTAAGTTGTTTTTTGTATTTCTCCATTATAAGAAACAAATGCACAAAATTACTGCTTGTACGTACAGTTCACTTTGGAGCAGTAAACAAGTTAAACCAATGGCTTTAGTGAGTTGTTAGCGTATGCCTAAGACAGATGACCACACAGATGACCACAAAGTTTCATAAGCTGTGGGAATCAAACTTGAAAGATTCCTGGAGGAACCAAGCTGCTAGCCTGATGGCAGAGATGCAAATAATGGAGTCTCTTTTCTGGCAAAGATGGAATATGTTCACTTTTTCTAATTTACTACCAACATGGAATTTCTTATCATGTAAACGAGTCTTGGTAATATATCTGTGTTGTGATTTAACCCCAGCCAGCAACTAGGACCACACAGCAGCTTGCTCTTTCCACACCCCCCTCACCCCCACAGTAGGGCAGGGAGAAAAGGAGGGGAAAAAACATCATGGGCTGAGATAAAGACAGTTTAATAAATCAGTAATGGAAGAGGGGAAAAAAAATGGTAAAAGAATATACAAAATAAAGTGATACAACACAAGATGACACCACCCAGTGATTGGTTGCCCAGCCCATCCTGAGCATCGTGGCTTGTATTAGCAATAGTGTGGCCAGCAGGACTACAAAAGTGCTTGCACCTCTGTACTTAGCACTAGTAAGGCCCCACCTGGAATACTGTGTGCAGTTTTGGGCCCCTCACTCCAAGAAAGATATTGAGGTGCTGGAGCATGTCCAGAGAAGGGCAACGAAGCTGGTGAGGGGTCTGGAGCACAAGTCTCATGAGGAGCGGCTGAGAGAACTGGGATTGTTTAGCCTGGAGAAAAGGAGACTGAGAGGAGACCTTATTGCTGTCTACAACCACCTGAAAGGATGTTGTAGCCAGGTGGGGGTCAGTCTCTGCTCCTAAGTAACAAGCAATAAGACGAGAGGAAACAGCCTTAAGTTGGGCCAGAGAAGGTTTAGATTGGATCTTAGGGAAAAACTTCTTCATGGAAAGGGTTGTCAGGCATTGGAACAGGCTGCCCAGGGCAGTGGTGGAATTGCCATCTCTGGAGGTGTTTCACAGATGGACAGTCGTAGGGCTGAGGGACAAGGCTTAGCGGTAACTTGGCAGTGTTAGGTTGATGGTTGGACACAATGATATTGAAGGTCTCTTGCAACCAAAATGATTCTATAAGTCTGTTCTATGATTCTATGATTCTCTTCTATGATCATAGGAATCCCTTTCCTGGCCAACCCCCATTTAACACTAAGCATACTGTCGATGACATTGAGTATTCCTTTGGTCAGCTTATCCTGTCTATGCTCCCTTTCAGCTTCTACAGGAAGCTGAAAAAGTCCTTGACTAATGGAAACATCTTAGCAATAACTGAAACCATATGTGTTACCAAATTATTCTCATACTAAATCCAAAACACAGCACCTACTAGAAAGAAAATTAACTCTATCCCAGCTGAAACCAGGACAACTTGCTAATTCCAAAATTCTTGTATTAAAACACTTAATTTAAGACAGAATTATGAGCTTTCTTTGAAAAGTTCTGTAATATTATTGAATCAGATTAAAAACATTTATACTGGGACTTCTAATATGTCCTGATGAAGCTGAGTTCTCTTCCTTCAGCCCATATGAGAATTTCAGTTCTAACAAAGTTTTCTTTCAATTATTATTTTAGAACTTTTTCTTCTTATTTCTGACATACTAATTCAATATAACACAAGTAGAGGCATTTTTTCATCTTTCCTCAAATGGTTTCACCAGATGATGTGGTATTTGCACTCCAAGATTCAGACAAAATAGACATCTTTGAGCATTTCTGTATCACTTCTGTACTGAAACACATTTGTCAGTCCCCCCATTAGCAGAATGCCTTACACATATGAAAATTATGGTAGCAGATGTAAAATTTGCCTACAAATACAAACAGAATCAGAGTCCAAATCAGCTTTGAAATTCAGGAGGCCTTTGCAGACAACGCCTGCTCACAGCATTGAAAACCATTACATGGACCGTGTTGTATTTACTGTTGGGAGAACTAGTGAAGACCAAAACCAAAAGTGAACTCCCAGTGCTAAAGCTGCCAAACGTAGGGATTTTTTCACAAAGCACTTCCGAAGGACAAAATTCTGCAGACCTGTATTGCAACTAAGTGACATCTCAGGATATGCCAGCTGAAGCTCAGGTCCCTGGTGGAAAAAGAATCTGATATGAGCAAGGAATTGAGTCGCATTTTTGTGCTGTAGCAGTCAGAAAACAGGCTCTTCTGTAACACCATTTTGGCTAGACTACCAGTCACAACATTAAGATCACTGCTGAGTGCGCAAGACTTCAAAGCCCAGGCACATTTACTGAATGCATTCTCCAAAACTAGCTCTGACTTCAAACTTTTCTCAGCATTTCTCCTCACATTTGCAGATAATTATAATTGTCTATAAGGTGACCTGAACGGTAACATCAAATCAGAAGACTTTCTCATTGCATAGACACAGCTGTCAGAGAAACACAGGCTCCTTCAGTGGAACCAGTGAAATAAAAGCGGTGTCAGATGCAAGTGTGTGACCTCAAGGGTTCTTGCTCAACTTCTTCCCCCTCTACTACAGCCCTGAATCCAACATTTCTATTTTGCATCCTTCTGATCCCAAATTCAACTAAATCTTACAATAGACCTATCACACAGACACATATGTAGGTAGATAGCCACCACGACTCACATGTGCCATATTCAAGGAAGACCACTAATCCCCAGAGAACTGGGAATTGCTGGAATTCCTCTTCCCACATTGGCTCTGACCACCACCAAAGCATCTGCTGCTGTTACCACAGGCTTTTCACTCCTGACAGACTGCCAGTGCTTGTTCCTCACTTGCCTGAAGAATGGAGGTCAATGGAAACAGCTTCTCCCATTCACTCCCAGATGTTGTGGAGCCACCAGCTGCAGCACTTTCCAATTAAATACTGCTGTCACTGTGGGCAGCCCAGTTCAACACAGCACGTCCAAAATCATTCAATGTACTCCTCCAGCCATGAAAATGCTTTTATTACTACGAAGTTTTCAGATCAGACTGAACAGAGGAAAAATAAACAAGAAGAAAACAAGAAAACTGCCAAGACAGGGTTTTATCTGAAGGAAACAACTTCTGAAACAACACATGTGTTACGGAAGCTACATTCTTCTTGTGAGTTAGTGATGTGTTGGCTCTACTTTTAAGTTTCAATGATCCCAGTATCTTTTCCCTGTGAATAGCGTAAGAGTCAATGTTCCGAGACAGTTCCTCTGCATTGCCTCATATGTCAGTTACATGAAGCTGACAAAGACAACTCAGTTTCTTTAAAGAACCTGAAGTTATTCCACATCTGGACTAAACAAACTTTCATGTTTTTAAACAAAACAAACAAAACCAACAGAACCCAGGTCAAAAGAGCTACCACGAAGTAGCCTCATGACTGCAGCACCTACTCAAACTTCGGTGGTATATATGAATCTGTGTCCTAAACCTTGAAGAAGGGGTTCAGACACAGTCTTTCACCATGCAGGAGAATGCTGTCACTGGTCAAGTATCCTACAGGCATGCCTTGAAAACCTTGAAAACCTTGAAAGCACCATTAAAGCAAGTTTCTAGAGGGGTGGGGAAAGGACAATTCAGACTGTGATGTAGACCCGTATAGCAATTTATACATAAAATTTACATACCAGACACCCCTGTCACATGAAGAAAAGTAAATAAAAAATAGTTTCTCAGCATCAGGCTTATGGGAATAGGTCTATGCAAGATACTCAAATGAAGTAATGTGATGATTAGCAAGAACTAAGCCTCAGCTAAAATGCATTTGTTCTGATCATTGAGCACAGAAGTTTTGGCAACTCAGATCTATATTCCCATATATATTTAATATATTTTGCTTGATGACTACATTTTCATGTGAAGTGGAAGGCTAGTTTCTGGGTATCTCTTCACTTCAATCTTCCATTTTTCTGCCAAACATGTCCTCAGGAGGTCATCAAATCCTGGGTCACCAGAGACCAAGAGCAGCAAAGAGGATGATCCGCATCTGGGAAAAAGGCCAAACGCAGCTCTTACTGATGCTCCAGCACTTTGATTCTGAAGGGAAACCTGCATCTTTTTTTTCCCCTTAGCAACATATCAGCTGTTTCAAGCAGCCAAAAGGGGTCAGGCATAGAAAAAAGCATGAGGGATAAAAAAAACCAAACAAAAACCAAGGAAGAGTAAGCAAGAAGGCCTTGAAATAAAATACTTCAAAAAAATCTTCATTACTGCTGAAAGTTGCCAATGTTAATTACAACTGAACTGCTGTCAAATCTCCTCCACCAAATGGAGCTGATTACACTTCACATTAAGATAAAAATCAGCCATTGATATGCTGCAGAAGACCTGACACTTTGCATTAGCACTACTTCTGAAATGCTTTCCTTTGATGTTTTTTAAAAATCTGATCCTGCTAGAACCTGAGCATTTTTCATGATGATGTGGATGTCCCCAGCCTCAGGAGAGCCCTCCATGTGCACCCCCAGCCCTTAGATGACACCTGCAGAAACGCAGTTCCAGTGATAAATGTGATTACAAGTCCTTACGGATGTGAGCACAGCTGCCCTGGCCCCTCGCTGCAGCAGCACGGGTGAAGGAAGCCTGCGCTGAATTTGATTCCTTCCAAGCAGAAGGGTACAATCCATACAGCCACAAAGGTCTGCAGCATTCGTGTTTAGTGTGGTGGTGTAGCTGTGCAACGTGCCCACGTGTAAACAAGCTACGGACTATGACACAAGGGGCAAGTTGTGGGTAAATGCCTTACAGCTCTTCCAGGCAACTCTTCATGAGAGCGGAAAGCACAGACACTCAGAGTGGCTGATCATTCCCAGAAAACTCAAATCCCTGTGCTCCCCTGGAATGCTCTTTAGTAGCTCAAACAGCCTTGTGCACTGCTGAGAGTAAGTGCTAATGCTCAAGAGATTTACTGACTTGTTCATCCTAAGGCTGTGCTTTTCAAGAGGGGATCGAGCTTTACAGTGGAGGCCCTGAACAAGGAGGCATGGCACATGACATTGGCTCTGAAGCTTTAGCTTTTTATCCAGGCAACCTGCATGCGCTATTTGCACCTACAATGTTGCAGTTTATTTGGCTGATAATGATGGTCTTTGTGAAGGTAACACCAACGAGAAGCTACTGAAACAGAAAATATGAAACAGCAGCTGATACTGTGTTGACAAATCAACATTTGTACCTTCCAGACCATTAGAACATTTTAAATGCTGTTTTCACTCTTGCTCCCAAAACTACTCTCTATTAAGACACATTAGAAATTCACGTCAGAGCTACAGGCAGAGGATTAAAACAATTGTTTGAGAAGTGTTTTCTCCTTCCATCCCATTCTCAGAAAGAAAAACATAAGATATTGTAAATCTAGAAACCAGAATTCCAGGGGCAGGGGCAATCACAGCAGCACATGTCTCAGGATATTTCCAAATGTCAAACACCAATTATATAGAAGAAAAACATGTATGCAAACACAAGTATGTAAAGAATAGCAACACTTTGAAAATATAAACTAAATATAAACTAAATATAAATTAATTAACTAAATCATTAATAAATACTGTTCTCCAAGAGAAGCACCACTTTAACTGGGTGATAAACAGTTGCCTGGAGAATATTTCCATATATATTACAATGAAGGAAACCTGTAATTATAAATTCAGGTCTCTGGGCTGTGACATTTCAGTGTACCAGCATCCAAAAGGAAACAACGCTGACAAAGAAGCAATAGCCTTACAGAATAGTCAAATGATGAAACGATAGAGCTAAAACCTATCCTGGACCTGAACAATGGTGCTGGGAGAGCAAACGCGGGCCTGGCCACTGCATGTGGTGGCCAACAGCCTCATGGAGCCAGGCATCTACCGGGGTGACGGGTCTGAGGGGGCATCCAGAGACTGAACCTCACCTGAGCACATTCCAGGTGCCACTCCCAGACCAGGGGCACAGCCGTAAAAGTAAGAGCCAATTCCACCATACAAGTGAAGGAGCCTTGGGAGCAAAATGATTGACAATCTGTTTACAAAAAAAAAAAAGTGCAATTTCAGCATGATGGCGGTATAAACTATAAGGCCAAAAAATCAGCAGCCAGAGCAAGTTACAGATGAAAACCTGACACTAACTGCTGATAGCAGAAGGATTTTTGCATGCTACAGATCTAAATCAAGTACTTCATCAAGAATGTTTTCTTATGCTTAAGGTCTACAAAATAAAAATGAATAAAAATATTTCACATTTAGTAATGCACTAATTGTTAATGAATTAACAAAACTAACACGGGTATGAGAGCAGTGCATCTGTATGCTTTGTGGATGAAGCAAACACTGGGTGGGCAAACATAGTGGGAAGAGCTGCCAACAGAGGCAGCCTTGGGACCCTCGGGAAGAGCAGCCCAAGGCCACCAGGACACACAGCAGCATGACACCCCAGGGAAGGCGGCACAGGTGGGCAAGAGAGAGGGCTTTCAGAGTTTACAACTAGGCTGGGGCAACAAGCACATAAACTGCTTCCTAACGTTCATTCCAGCGCCTCTTTTTTTTTTTTTCACTGCATTTGGAAAAGCACGATTTCCCTACTAAATGCTACTGAAAATGAGCCACTGGGATTTAAACACTGACTGCTCATTTTAAATGTTATATTTATTGACGCTGGTAAGCCATAAGCTCTCCTTCAGTGCAATTATGCCATGCTTGGGCAGAGAAGTGGAACTTTATTTAAGAGCAGATCCCCAGGCTGAATTCTACAGTGTAATTCTTGTACCTTCTGAATATAGAACAAGACTTGGTTATGAGCTGACAGAGACTCTTCAACTTGACTTCTGCAAAACCAAGTTTCTAAATGAGGATTCTGTGCAACCTGTAACCAATAAGAAAAAGCAACTTCCGCAATTCTGTCGTGTACAAAAACACACCCAAAGAGCACTGGTGGACTCTTCCTCTGTAACTATTAGCGCAGTTCCGTGTTGTCCCTCTCAGCCCAGAGTTCACTCAATTCACAGTGGCCTAGCAGCGCAGCGAAGACAACCACCAGTGCCATCACTTCCTGCAGGACTCAAAAAAGCTGATTCTTTCAACTGTACTCTACAGAAAACAGCATTATATATGGACCTGTTGTGGAGGAGAGGGCTGTCATGTTACAAAAATGTAGAATTTCAAAGAGGCCACTTTGCACACATGAACTGGATCTCAGCAAACTATAGAAAAAACTATGGAAGTAATAACATAGTAGTTCCAAAATAATAAAAAAGGGTTCTATAACTGAGGATCAATTCAAACCAGGAGTAGTTCTCCTGGTTCTCCAGAATTGTTCAGTGCCAGACAAGTTTTCAAGTACACTCCAATTGCCTTGCAGGGAATACTCACATTTTCTAACTCCCTTCCAGATTAAATACTTTCTTGTTTTGCAACCAAAGCTTTAGAAGTCATGATAGTATCAGCACTCGTTGCACAGTGTAATAACCCGATTGTCTTAATGAGGGACTAAAGAGTCCTTAAACTTTTGATACAATCTCTAAAACGTAAATGACATAATAATTTAGACTGAGAACAATGACCTACGATCAACACCTGAAAAATATCAGGCTTGGGACACTGCGCCAAGTCATACACTGCTGTTACAGTAACAAATTGCTCCACGGTTTTAACACTGTGTCTTTCCCAGAAGATTGGAGATGCATCCGTTGGACTCCCAGCACTATTTTAAGAGAAAGGAACGGAGAGCATTTAAACCAGCTGTTATCTAGCAGCTTAGTATTGATGAGCTAATTTGGAAACTGGATTAAACTGCACGGATTAACACATCACTGTACAGCTGCATGGATTTATGGTTGTCATGACAACCAGCAGAAAATGTATCCCACTAATCCTCTCCAAGCAAATAGGTCTCCGTGTAGCATTAACAACATTTTTCACTAGCACAGACATACTTACAGCGATTTCATTACCGATATCTAGATTGGTATAATCTCTAACTCTCACTGCATCTTAACGTACTGATTCACAACCAGAGGAAAGACATATTCAGCTTATGAATGAAGGCTGCAAGCAATGAAACATGCTTGGATGTTATCTGAAATTTACTTAGAAAATGTTAGCATTTTGCAGTTAATTTTCCAGGGTACTGAATGTGCAAATATATATTTATTTTATAATCGTAACAAATTTACTATTACTCTATGCTTCCCACATTAGGCCGAGTCCGCTAATATTTCAAGCGGAAGACACACTGATTTTTATTTTGGAGTTATCTTTCTCAATAACTTGTTTTCCTTGCTATGAGGACAGAAGTCTTTGATTTTATGCTTCAGGAAAAAGTCAGGAAGCTACACAGCGTTTTCATTTCCACTACTGCCTGCTTGCAGAATTATTTACTCTGTGTAACAATAATAAAGTATAAAAAAAAAAGAGGAAAAAAAAGGGAAAACAAAAGCCATTTACCTACTTTATGGGAACAGTCAGAGTCTGACCTAATTTATATTTACAAAGTGTCCTAAAAGAGAGCTGTCTATGCAGGAAGGACTACTTTTTTCCAAACACACAGAAGAAGAGTCATGATGGAGATTTTCTTAGTGTTAGCTGAGAGCTTCAGAAGTTGAAGTTTATTCCCTGCCTCATGGTAAAAATCAGAAATAGAAGCAAACAATCCTGACTTCTAGGGCTCCAGAATAACACTGGAGGCCAAGACTAGCCATGCAAAAGTTGTATGGTATTTCGAACTGTAAGGAGTTAATCCCATCACTTGTCAGTATGGTTCAAATCCATGTGCTCTTATTTGTTATGTTCTGCATCTAAGTGTAACTTTGCCTCCAAAAATAAAGAGCAGAAGTCCCAAATCCCCCCGCACAGAGAACCTTTTGAACATACATCTCTGTCACTTGTGCTTTCCCCAGGCAAAGCACTACAGCTGCTACCATGTCATAGGTGTTTGGGTCAGCACTCTGTGTCTCGTGGAGTGGGAACTTGCAATGCCTCCAGTCCAAAGAGCATCTCATTTCCCGAGTGGAGTCCAGAATATCCTCTCATGAAGTTCAACCTACATGACCCAAAGGAAAATCCCTTCTAGCAAAGGACTAATTAATCAGTATATTGTAGTGTGGCTACAATCACAGAATTGCAGGATGGTAGGAGTTGGAAGGGACTCTCAGAGATCAGCTAGTCCAACCCCCCTGCCAGAGCAGGTTCACCTAGACCAGGTTGCACAGGAATGCAGCCAGGGGGTTTTTTAATATCTCCAGATTTGGAGACTCCATCACCTCTCTGGGCAGCCTGTGCCAGTGCTCTGCCACCCTCAAAGTAAAGTTTTTCCTTGTGTTCAGATGGAACTTCCTGTTTTCCCGATTGTGCCCATTGCCCCTTGTCCTGTCACTAGGCACCACTGAGAAGATTCTGGCCCCATTGTCTTGACACCTGCCCTTTAGATACTGATAAGCATTGATGACATCCCCCCTCAGTCTTTTCTTCTCCAGCCTAAACAGACCCAGGTCTCAGCCTTTCCTCAAAAGGGAGGTGCTCCATTTCCTTGATCGTCTTCATAGCCCTCTGCTGGATTCTCTCCAGTAGTTCCATCTTTCTTGAGCTGGGGAGCCCAGAACTGGACCCAGTACTCCAGTTGTGGTCTCACCAGGGCAGAGTAGAGGGGGAGGATGACCTCCCTCCACCCGCTGGACACACTCCTCTTGATGCACCTTCTTGGCCACAAGGGCACATTGCTGGCTCATGGGCATCCTGTTGTCCACCAGGACTCCCAGGTCCCTCTCTGCAGAGCTGCCTTCCAGCAGATCAGCCCCCAACCTGTACTGGTGCATGGGGTTATTCCTGCCCAGGTGCAGGACCCTACACTTGCTTTTGTTGAATTTCATACGGTTTCTCTCTGCCCAACTCTCCAGCCTGTCCAGGTCGCGCTGAATGGCAGCTTGGCCTTCTGGTGTGTCAGCCACCCCTCCCAGCTTCGTGTCACTGACCCCTGGGGAACACCGCTAGCGACAGGTCTCCAACTGGACTGTCCACCACTGATCACAACCCTCTGAGCTCTGAGCAACCAGTTCTTTTCCAGTGCAACTTAAGTGCCTTCAAAACAGAATCACTAGGTCAGAATGTATTATAATGAATTATTTATATTTGCACAGACTCTGTGTTAATTTCCAAAATTATTTTGAGTATTTTCATATGACAAAGCCAGGGACCCCACACCTGGACAACATTTTTTTAAATTCCCTTGAAGCTGCAATTTTTAAACCAGCCCTCAGAAGATCCCAAAGAAGTAACTGTAAGAATACTAAAACTGGCATGTTTGGGTATCTTAGTTCCTAACTAACAAACAGACCAACTGTCTAGGACTAACTAAAATCCTGAGGTCCCCTGCATCTATTTGTGGGATAAGACAGTATTTAGAAAAGAAGTATCAGTTGAATTAAAGGCACTAGAAGATGGATGAAGAAGTGGTCTGGAAAAATAAACTCAACCAAATTATTCACTCATTTGCAGCCACGGGATTGCTCAGCTCCTGGAATGGCTTTAGATATGAGAAAATACTTAAAAAGAAATTACCCAGTGCAAGAAAAAACACTGTCTGTGTAACTTAGGACCCTTGTTTGACATTTAATTCAGCTTTTTACACACACATGCACAAACACCCTCCTCCCCCTGAAAATGAGTACAGCTTTTCAGCTTTCCTCCTGAACTGTGGCGGGGGACAATCTAAACATGTCGCAACACACGTGCACCCACAGTGTCCACAAACCCACTTGGTGTGAATCAACTGAAATGCCACTTTACATCCTGGAAGAAGAGAGCCCCGAAACTACAGATTTCTTGAGCCACCCGCTGTTACCATGTTTTGACAGCGACTGCGGCAGCCGCTCTGACGCCGTACGAACAGACGACGCTGCACAGGGAATAACACCCCAACCCAGGAAACGCTGAAGCGTGCCCTGGCTCCTTCCATGGAATTAGTCACAGGCTTTGTACGTTAAACACAACGTGGGATGCCTGAGACTGGAAATATTTTGGCTTTGGGCTCCGGCGAGCCCTCACACCAGAGGCGGGCGCCAGACGGGTGTCCCTTCATCAATCCACGTTTGCATAGCAATTAACGCCCGCCCCACGCCCCCGGCGAAGCCCCTCCGCGCAGCTGGGAATGCTTCATTGTGTTTAGAATATTCTGAAGAAAAGTCATGAGTAGGAAAAAAGAAATAAATGCGGGATCTTATACCAGTAACTTGACCGAGAAAAGAAACTCCCTTTAGACCAGTGTAATTCCTTTAGGCAAATTAACATACAAATTAATGACAGCGGCGGCAAAGTACTATTGACGTTATTAGCACTGCCCCAGCGGCACAAGGCGGGTCGGGGGGAAGGCTGGGCCCCGCCGCCGGGGGTCTCCCCGCCGCCCCCGGTTAGGCCGCGGGGAGCCAGGGGGACGCGGGCCGGGCTCCCCGCAAGGGCAGCGCCGGACAACGGGTACCTGACAGCTGCCTCCCTCCGGCCCCGGCTCCGCGGGGCCTCGCCGCCCCTTCCCGCCGCCCCAGCCCCGGATGGCGGCCCTCAGCGCCGCCGCCGCCCCCGCCCGCCATCTGCTCCCGTCAGGCGGCCCGCTATTTGCCCGCCTCCCGCCGCGGGGACGGGCCTTCCTGCCTGCCTGTCCCCNGCGGAACGGGAACGGCGGCGGCGCGGGCTGAGGCGGAACGGGAACGGCGGCGGCGCGGGCTGAGCGGGAACGGGAACGGCGGCCAACTGTGCCGCAAACCTTGGACAGCTCCAGCGTCCGCCCCGGCAGCCGCCGTCCGGCGCAGCCCCGCAGCCCCCTGGCGCCCTGCGGGTACCGCTGTCCCGGCCCGAGACCCGCGCCCCCGCAGCTACTGCCTGCACCCCCGCCTAGCGAATGGCTTCCTCCAAAGGCCCTTGAACGGGGGGAATTGTTCCCTCCAAAGGCCGCCCGCCCTCGTGTAAGGGAGGGGGAAGGACAGGCGCCAGCAGAGAGGTGCCTGTGGATGTCGAGGCCCCGGCGGGAAGGAAGAACCTGGCAGGCAGAATGCCCCATGCATCTCGCCCCATGGATCTCCCGCATCTCCCGCCCTGCGCGCACAGGCCTGGCGAGGTGCGAAGTCGGGTGCGCTCACGGGGCTGGGTCCGGCCATCGCCGAAGCCGGACCAGATCGGAGCTGGCAAGTCGGGACAGGGCTCCAGCTTCTGCTTTACCTGCCCGAGCTGCCCATTGTTTGACAAACTACAAGTTATTTGTATTCTCATTATAAACAGGTTGGATTAGTTTTTAAATTACTTGCCAGCAGCCAACACTACAGTCTAAGAATAGAGTTGCTAGAAACAGCAACAACAAGAAAAATTAACGGCACATGACATTTTCATGACCATCCCTGTAGAAGAGATGCTTCAACCCTTAACCAACCAAGTTAAGCATCTATTATAAATGTTTTCTCATGTGAAATAGTAAGTGACAGAATTTGTGTAAAAGAGTACCATGTTCTGCACCATTAGCTATTTAAAATTTTCATTGCAGGCAGGCAAACCAAAGCAGAGGCTCCATGATCCTCCTCTAGTGACCATTTCACACAGGGCTGACATCCGATTTCAGCCTCGTAAGCTTGTGGATGAAACATGTTTTGGCTCAGGAACTGTGTTCTGGGAAAAAAAGCAAGCAGCTAGTCCTTTCTAACATTGCCTGAATAACTCCATGTTTCTCCAAGTACTGATCAGCCTCCTTTCCCCTCCCTACTCTCAGAAATAGTTTATGGCCTCCCATGAATATAAATCTAAAAATCTACCTCTAAGCTCCATCTCAATTTAATGCTCCATTTTACATCCAGACACGCCTCACTGTTTTTGTTCATTCCCACTTTTCCATTTCTCACTGCCTAAACCCCACTGCTATAGCTGATTAGTTTAATTCAGCCTAAATTCAAACATTCACTCCATTGCAAGCTATAGACTAGTACATGCACAATGCAGGGCTCTGGGACCAGTAGTATATATGTTTTTAGAGGGAAAAACTCTTCCAATGGTGCACAGATAATACAGAATTCTGAAAGGTCTGTGTTTCTATACAGACATTTGGGGCAGAAAGAGGATGGCAAGGGGGCTGTTCCGGAGAGCAGCCAGAGCTCTGACTTCCCCACCAATCTTCCCTCCCCCAGTATCAGCTGTTGCAGTAAAGAGGGATGAGGGGCTCTACCAGTGGGAGCAATTTGGGTTTCAGACATTTGAGAAGGAAATTATAGGGAAGAGGGGATTGCAAAGGGAAAGGCTCTCCAGCAGAGTTATTACTCAAGGAGAGCCTTCCACCTGGTTCCTCAGGGTGAGAGAGGGATTGCTCATGGTCCTGCCATGCTCCCACCTAGGCTCAGTGGGAGTCTGGATGGGGCAGCACTACACACAGCAACAGAGCATTGTTTCTGTCCTACCAAATTAATGAACTGCTGCTGAAAAGGGGAGATCAAAAGAAATAGCCCAGCTGTGCTTACCAGACCACGGCCCTGCTACCAATACCATGTAACTGCTTAATATACATTGGACTTGAATTACCTAAAAGTTGGTTTCACTGGTTAGATACTCAGACAGATTGTTCCTTTAATTCCACACATACAGACATTGTCTCTGTATGCACAAATACCTAAAAAAGTAGTTATGCAGCTAAGCAAGCAGGCCTGTCCCCTCTGTATTATCGAAAGATGAGCTTATCAGAAGTCAGGTATAGATATAACAGCCAACTTTTACGTTCATGATTAACATTTGGCCACATTCTTTACTCTGCACAGAATCTCATCACATCCTACCTGCATCTCAGAAAACATAAAACATCATAAAAAAGAATGCAAGCTACGTTAATGAAATTGTTTGAAATTTTAATTGATCACGTTTGTTCTGCAACAGTTTCTCAAAGGCTACGATGAAACACAAGAATCATTTTGAACGAGACCAAATAAAAGCTCAAATCCCAGAAAATATTTCTGCATTTGGAGAAGACTCACTAGAAAAGCCTAGTTTTAACTAGTATCTACAGGATTACCAAGAGCATTAGGGAACATCCTAATTCCTCCCTGCAGTTAAGGCTTTGAAAAGAAAGTTTTTCAGAAGTGTGGAGAACCTCTAATCTCAAGGCAATAATTGAGAATTAGAAGTTCTTAACATACTTGAACATACAGCTACACAATTATTTTCTAAAGAAATCTAACTTTAAAGAGCTATTAGTCTTATTAAAAATGAGATTGATTCTTACCACTGGGAGCTGGCACTGTAACTGCCACTCACTCAGTTGTTCCTAATTTATTGGATGAAACAAATACTGCAACATTTCATGGTTGATATTGGTTTATTGTCTAATATTGATTAAATTATTTACAGTCCTACTTTTCAATCCACAGCTTAGCACTCATACCTATGGCTTTTACTTTTATGTTTAGCACATCTTTGTGTCAAGTGTCAGAATTTTGTTTAAAAAACCAGGAACCTGATACCATATAGTTAAGTTTCATATATATGTTTATGTTCAAACATACTAATTTTCAAAAACGACGATTTATAAAAGAAGAGTCTGCTGGTAACTTTCTTCCAGCTCATGTTTACCACAGATTCTACCAAGCTTTTCCTATTTTAGGGTGTTCCTTTTAGAGTGTCCTGCTGCCTCCATGTGGAATCTGTTTCCCCCCTCAGCCCCCCCCACCTCTAGATTTAATGCAAAGAAAAGAAAAAAAGAAAAAATCAGTAGCTGACAATTCTAAGCAAAAATATAAAGCGCTATAACATTACCTAAGTTGCCTTTTACTGAACTAGGTTCTTGAACACTCTAGGAACTTTGTGGAAATTTAACCAGTCAGTGACGACAAGGCACGGGATTTTTGTGCTCAGAGACCTCCAACAATGATGTTTTTTCCCCAGACTGGAAGTTAGGGACCGCTGTTAGGATACAGCAAACTGTCTGATCCAAAAATTCACAGGTATCCAATTGCCACTTAGAATAGAACACACCAGATTTTATGGATTCTTCTGCCACAGACACACTGCAATTCTATAACAAGAGTTTGCTTCTATGGCAAGAGAAAAAGAGGTGAAGTTACCCTTACATATACCCAGGGATGATGTAGCAGTGATACAAGCTATTCATTATTAAAATCCTCACAAAGCTGTCACGGTCTGTGGTAGCTTCTGTTCCATGGTATTACATGAATGGGAAAGTTATTTTTCACATATGACAGAAGTTTAGTTGTACATGAAGAAAGCTAATTTTGGTCCACTTGTCCAGCTTCCTAAGGACAGCATATTGGAAAGGTGACCGCTCATGGTTCAAAAACAAAAGTTAACAAAAATAATTTGGTATTTCATTCCTAAACCTGCATAGTGTCATTATTTGTCCTAGGCATGCACCTTTTCATTCTGCGTGTCCACTAATTGTTGAGTTTTTAAGCCTTCAGCTTGTTCATGATCTTCCTTATCTGCATCATCTACTTGATTAGGTTCCTTTTCTTCTGCTTCTCTTTGATCAACACTTGCATATTCCACTTGTTCAAGGTCTGTTCCATCTATAAGTTCTGCCTGTACTTCTTCCATCTGTATTTGATTTACGTGCTCAACATGTAACTGCTCCACATGAACTTCAGCGCCTTGTTCTGTATGAATGTGTTCGACTTCCAAGTAACTAATTTGCACCTGTTCTTGCAGTTCATCTATCTGTGTGCCTTTCACTTGATTGTCCTGTATGAGATCCTGGTGCATCTGTTCCACAGTCACCTGTGCAGGATCCACTTGTACCTGAATTACTGGTAGGACATGAACTTGCTCCACTTGTTCTATTATAGTCATTGATGTTACTGGTTCAGCTTCCACAGCTTCCACTGGAAGAACCTCTTCCGCCACTATTCGTTCTGAGATATTGTGCATTTCTTTGAGATGCCTTCTCAACTCACTGCCTTGCATAAACCACAAATCGCACAAAGTACAGTGGTTGGGTTTGTCACCAGTGTGTATTACCAAGTGATCTTTGAATTGATCCCAGCTGTTAAACACGCTGTTACAAACCTGAAACAAAAGACACAGTATGTTAAACAGTGCCAACAGAAATATGACAAAGTATAGTGCCTATTTCAGATCATGGCTTCACACAATTTTGCTACTTGGATTAAAAGAAAAGTATGTTAGTGGTAAAAGCTGAGAAGTCAGCTTCACATGAACAGAAGACCCGGTATTATTTCTTTTTAAGAAACTATGTGCTACTTTGAGTTGTGCCTACATAGGACACCTACAAAATTTATAAGTCAGTACAGCATTTGAAAGTTTTCTTATTTTAACCTTATGGGAAATTCACATACAGTATCATGACCCAGTAAATATCTGGTGCTAGAGTTTTGGGTGGAAAGCTATTTATGTAATAATACTGTACAATGAAAGCGTAATACAAACTATCCTTTTACTGACGTTCTAGATGCAATAACACTAGCCAGCTTTTCCTTACCAGCTTTCATTTGCTCATTGCATCATGAGGTTTAGCTGGCTAGGCTGAACTCTCCCATTTTGCCATTTCAAAAAACCACTTGAGTGATTTCAGCAGATGAAATTCTCTTGAAACTCCATCCCTTTAATTCTCTTCCAGCTACAAGTACTGCCTCAACTGCAGACACACTATTTTCACAAAGCATATGAGCACACTTCCTTCCCTTCAGCTGGCACTAACAAGGTAAGCAGCCAGAAAGAAACACACAGAGACTGCAGAAATGAATGACATACCAGGGTAGAATAGAGAAAAGAGTAGGGTAGACTCAGGTTCAGAGTAAAGAAACTGGCTCTGGAGTGCTCATCCACCCAAGTGTTTTTGGCTGCAAAGAGCACATTCCAGCACCCCTTCACTGCTGGCAAATAGTTTTGAAAGAGAATGTTCCATCTCATAGTTTTTGGCAACAGCATAGGAGGATGATGGAGCATTTGACAGGGATTAACTCAAGAAAAGGTCTGTGTAGGGGAGCTAAATATCTCCATTTTGCTGTTGAATCCTGTTAAAACGGGTTTGTGATGCTAGTGCGGTGCTTTTTTCCCCCTGAATCTCATGCTTTAGAAAGAAGTTGCACATAACAGTTCTTAAAATACTAACCTTATAGATCAACGTTCAAAATTACTTTGTCATACATAAAGGTAACGACTATTGGTAATGCCCGATCACATAATTATTGTTCTTGCCACATGGAGGCTAATTCAGTACTCGAGGCATACACTGAAGAGCACCAAAAGTACTCATCAAAGAAGCACAATTTTGTTTTCTCCTCTTTGTTCAGTGACTCAATATTTATTTATTGAACACTATTCAAATTTAGTTCTAAAAAGAGAAAAATTCAAGAAAAACGTATCCAAGAATCGCTGTAATTTCTGCAAGCTGAAGAAACACTGATCCACATTCACAACATCTGTTTAGAGGATGTGGTATCAATTTAGAAAGAGAAAGCTGTGACACAAAGCAATTAGACCAAAGGGTCACAAAGGCAAAACACTATGTTCAATGAATTATTAGGTACAACTTTGTGTTATACAGTAATTGTTGCATTCAGAACAAACTTATCTTTAAGACAAAGGTATGCTCCCAAGAATTAACCAGACCAGCATAACAACTAAATAATGCAACAGCATCAATGAAACTTCTGATTAAATGATTTGATTAGCAACACCAAATTAATTCCTCTCCTGCAGTATTCAATACTTTCTGTGAATAAGACCACTCTCTCTTTTGGAACAAATAAAGCCAATATCCAGCAGTTTTCTTCGCTACACAACCTGATTTAACTTCAAACCGCAGCCATTCTGTGAACTGAGTAAGGTGAGAGCCTTAAGGGAAAAACAGACAGACAGAGAAAGGGAGGGGGAAGAGAGAGAGGAAAAATGAAAGAAAGTGAACAAGAGAAAGAAAGAGAGCGAAGAGGGGGAGAGAGAGAAGCATGTTCTTATTTCAGACAGTCACAGCAGCAAAACGGCAAATAAAAATGCTACAACCAACCTCAGCTATTGTATTTTTTAGCTTTTCAGAATCACGTTTTAAAAGCTAAGTAAGATTTATCTGAACAGATTTTCAAATGTCAGTTACGTACAGTGACCAAGTACCCTAGCCACCCATCTACAGCATTTATATTTGCTCAGAATACATTACAGATTGTTTTCGTAAGTTGGAATGACTTCCCAGACAAAGTCAATATATTGTGTAACAAACAGAAGAACAAAATAGGAAATAAAATAACACTTTGTATTTTGGACTTTAGTGAAGCATGCTCACAAGCAGGAAAGGCCTAGGTCAGTGCATCAAGAACCTTGAAAAGTAAGATCAGCAAAATGCAGACGAACATTTACCTACCCTTAAGAATCCCTCTAATTGTAAGTATTATGAGGCTCCATATCAGTAATTTTGCATTTTAAATGGAACTACTTAGATATAAGAATTTATTGGCATGTTGTGGTTAGCTGTAATCCTTGTATTTATTTTACTAGAGGTAGCTCTTGGGAGATATAAGCCCACTCTCATTGCCTTTCCGCATCAGTGCTGGCACGCTCCCTCAGCACAGCAAGGTAGTATGTAGCCTCAGACTCCATTACTTCCATTACCCACCTGACATTCGTACAGCTTCTTTCTTCCCTTTTTAGCTCCAGCTCCAGACTGACAGGCCGTCAGGTGACATTTGAGCGTGCTATTCCTAGCAAAACGTTCATGGCAGTTTGGACACTCAAATGGTTTTTCACCTGTTAAGACAGATACAGGGATTTGTAAGTATGTAAAACCAGCAGTCTTCTGTCAGCTCTCTCTTCTTCCCCTGTCTCCCTTTTGTTTACATTGATAAATACTCTGTAAAGACATGGCCAACTGGATTATCCTCCAGAAGAAGAGAAAAACATTGTGTGTAAACTTTATTTATGTAAATAAAAGGGCAAAAACCTAATGCAGAGTCATAATTCTCATGTAGGGAAAAAAAAGTAACAATTACCAGTGCCATTTAAAGTACATTTAGGTTGTTACGGAAATTAGATTATTATTCTGATGAAATGTCTTAAAGAAATAGCAGTTATTTCTCTCTTTTTGTCTAATAATCACAGAATGTTAGGGGTTGGAAGGGACCTCTGCAGATCATCTAGTCCAACCCTGCTTCCAGAGCAGGTTCACCTACAGCAGGTTGCACAGGATGGTGTCCAGGTGATTACTTTGCTATTGTAAATAATATTTACAATTAAAGAATCAAAATTAGTAAATATATGAAGTGACACATTAAAGAAGGAAGTATTTAAATAATACAGAGTTTTATATTCAAGAACAATAATGGTTTACGCTTGAGAGCTGAAACTGAGCTCCAGAAAGGGAAGTTGGCATGGAATGACCACATAATAACAATGCATCAGTATTAAAACAAACAAACAAACACACACACACCCCCTACCCCTCCAAAATACGGTGAAGAGAAAACACAGAGGGACATAAATGGGCAAAAGGAAGATAAAAATTCCTCTCACTTTGCCCACTTCATTTGAAACCTGGTACCAAACACAGAAGTCAGCTAAGGATAACAGCAGGGGAGACTGAAAACAGGTCATTTTCTCTTTTTCATCCAAAGTAGTATATTGTTATTACTCTCATCAAGTAGTAACAAAGAACAAGTTGTGTCTCTGTTTACTAATTTCATCATGCACAAACACAATGAAATTTAAGGAAATAAAGTACAAACAATGAGGAACAGTGTATTTCTTCTGAAAGTCTGATAATTAATCTGTGAAGGTACTGACACCAACATCACTACTGAAACAAACAGCTTAATGAACTCCAAAAGAGGCTCAGACATTTCAGTGAATAACATAAGAATCTATCCTAGCTAGTTTGAAAGCCCTCATTTTCAGGAATGCAGTAATTATTGAATATTAAGATGGAAAGCCAATAAACCTGTATTTTCAGAAAGATACTCAGAAATGCCTGATTAGCTTTTCAAAAGAAATCGACAAATAGCCTATAGTTCTCACTTACATACTTAAAGGCTACAGAAAAATGTTAAGTGGTGGGGAACATTCCCCTTAATGGTTCCAAAAAGCTATGTTTTTGGAAACTGTTGTACATGTAATGCAGAGGATGCTGAGCTGCCATCAGTTTTGCAGCTCAAAAATCATGGACTTTGCCCAAGCAACCAATGGATACTACAGGGAAAACTCACACCACAGACCCTCACCTGCCCTGGGATCTGGTCACATTTAAATAGTTACTTGGAGCAAGACACCAGTCAGGGACAGATTTATCCTATTCTTACTCAGATTCTTCAGTAATCTCCAACGTACTCTGCCAAGTGTCTGAAAGTGACAATTCAAAGATAATGGTGGCAATATCCAAAGACCAAAACCCGTCACCTGGCCTCTTGCACAGTGCAAATCAACACGGTGACCTGGGCTGCACCAGTCACAGCAGTGACAGAAAATAGAGTGTGCCAGCTGTCTTCTCTCTCTTCTCTGAGAAACACACTGGTGAGATGGGAGCTAAACTCCTCTGCTAAAGGTGACAACGTGCTTCTCCTCCCCGGCGCGTCATCCAGCTATGAGTTTAGTCTCATCTAAGCGCGATTTTACAAAGAGAGATGTTTTTGGATTGATCTAATGATGATCTATATCTAGCTATAATGAGATTTCACTTGCCAATTCTGCCACAGGACAGAAACTCTGACCGGAGATAGTCCAATATTGTCCTGGTCCTTTATAATCTGACAGTCACTGGAAGGAAACTGCCCCAGATAAATACTTTTAAGCCAAAGAAATTCATAACAGCTAACACAGTGACTTTCATTTGACTAATATGGAAGAAATACCAGGGAATTCAACCATAACTGTAAACATACCATATATTTATTTAGATTGGTTGCAGAGAGAAATAGTAAATCTAGTTATTACTTTTTTTCCACAAACACACCAAAGGCAGGCATTTATCAAATGAACTTCTTAATTTATTCAAGTTACACAAATAGCTCCTATGGAAGATGTTATTTGCAGTTCAAAGTATGCATCCTGTAAAACATATTTCAGATTTAGCAAGAATAGCAAAGACCTTGATTAATTTTTACTTAGAAGTTTTTATACAAATTACTTCAGTTACAGGGTTTTCAGACCAGGGCAGATTAATTCAGCTGCTTGGAGCACATCATGATTCCTTCACTTCCACCTTCACTCACATGAGCACGTACACACTCTCCATAAAATGACAAAAAGAAAAAAATAATCAAGAATGCCTAACATTGAGAAATATTCAGCAGTCAGAAGTTCCAGTAAAATCAGAGGGAGTCAAAGCTGTTCAGTGTCTCTTTCTGCTAGGGAGTATAAACTTTGCAAAATATCACGATTAGACCAGCATATTGAGAGCAGTAGCTTCATTCTAAGATTAACTTCTGCATGAGGAAATTGCTCTTCTTGTGTAAGACAAATTAGAGCTATTGAACTCAACGGATGCACATTACTTAAGTGCAACCACGAAGAATTTCTGTCCTGTGTGTTAAAAATGGCAAGTGAAACCTCATCTTCTCATGAAGGGGGAAAAGATAATAATTAGACCAAAACTCTTCCCTCTATATAAGTTCTGGAGATGACTTTGTTAATAATTTCAGACATACATGACATGCAAGACATTTTTGAGGTATTTTTTCAGACACTCAGAAGCTGCCTAAGGCACTATACACAAGTGAGAAAGAAACTCCATGGATGTCCTTCCTTTCTTTTATTGATACAAAGATAATAGCCATTGGTGATGTCAAATTCCTACATCAAAATGAACTACCAACACTGATAAAGTGTCCATTTCTTCCTCAACTGCTATTTTCATGTTATTGCTGGTGTTGTGATTAGGGAGCAGCAGGATCAGATACTTTTTAGGACATTTTATCACAGGCCTTTTAATTACACTTCAGCATTCAACCAGTGCTACACAGAATTCAGAACTTAGAAAGCCTTTGGCTGAATGGGAGTTTTTCCACTGACCTTAGGAGACTACAGTTAAATGGTGATTATGTAAATAAAAGGGGAAAAAACCTTATGTGGAGTCATAATTCTCATGTCGGAAAAAATCTGGTTTGATTCAGTTGTACGAGGTTCAACAAGGCCAGGTGCTGCCAGGTCTTGCACTTGGGTCACAACAACCCCATGCAGCGCTACAGGCTTGGGGAGGAGTGGCTGGAAAACTGCCTGGTGGAAAAGGACGTGGGGGTGTTGGTCGACAGCTGGCTGAAGATGAGCCAGCAGTGTGCCCAGGTGGCCAAGCAGGCCAACAGCATCCTGGCTTATATCCGAAATAGTGTGGCCAGCAGGACTAGGGAAGTGATCGTCTCCCTGTACTTGGCACTGGTAAGATCCCACCTCAAATACTGTGTTCAGTTTTGGGCCCCTCACTACAAGAAAGACATTGAGGTGCTGGAGCATGTCCAGAGAAGGGCAACGAATCTGGTGAGGGGTCTGGAGCACAAGTCTTATGAGGAGCAGCTGAGAGAACTGGGGTTGTTTATCCTGAAGGAGGCCAAGGGGAGACCTTCTTGCTCTCTACAATTACCTGAAAGGAGGTTGTAGCCAGGTGGGGCTTGGTCTCTTCTCCCATGTAACAAGTGATAGGACAAGAGGAAACAGCCTTAAGTTGTGTCAGGGGAGGTTTAGATTGGGTATGAGGAAATGTTTCTTCACAGAAAGGGTTGTCAGGCACTGGAACAGGCTACCCAGGGAGGTGGTGGAATCACTCATCCCTGGAGGTGTTTAACAGACAGGCAGACGTGGTGCTGAGGGACATGGTTTAGTGGAGGTTTTGGCAGTGGTAGGTTGATGGTTGGGCTTGATGATCTTAAAGATGCCTTCCAACCTAGGTGATTGTATATGATTCTATGATTTTAAGCTTAAGGCTTTTGAAAATGCTAAACTGGAAGTAATTAGATTTCATGCGTTATACTTGTATCAACATATATTTAGAAAGTACTCTGTACCTCCCATGATATGCTAAGGCGCTTTGTTCCCAGAATCATTTGTCGCAACAGCAACCACATATTGTAATATTTGGGTTACTCTGAAAAGACTTTTGGTAAGTAGCTTATATTCGGATTGCTCATAGCAGAGAAACATTCCCTGTTTCATAGAGCATAAGTATTTGCCAAAGACTGTTTATAAACAGAACTTTTAGGGGGCTATTGGGAATAGACTGGACACAGTGTTATATATCAGTACTCAGCAGTCCCATACACAAAGAAATTTGAATTAAAAGGCTTTAACAACAATAAGAAGCTGCAAAAGAAATAGGTCTGCTACCCTCCATTAAATTCTTATTCATGACTGACATATTAAACAAAAACATTGGGAATATCAGGACCAGATGTATTTTCTCTGTATAACGATCAGTATCTGTTCAGATAGTAGACTTTTCAGTGAGATCAAGAAGTAGCATCTTAACTTCCCATACTGTAAAGAAGAAAGAAGGAGCACAAGTCACATTGTACTCAAAAGATGCTATCCAGATTTCAGAGGCTGATTTCAGTCAAAAAAGTTTATTAGTCACTAGAAATGTTTTGCTGCATTAATTAACAAAGAAAAATCAATTCATAGATGAGATGTCAAGAGCAAGGGTGAAACTTACCAAACAAGATGGTACAAGAGAGAATTGTTAGGGTGTATTCTATGCCTAATGCATTATTAGGCATACACTTAAAAGTTCTGTTACATAAAGAAACCCTCTGAACTGTATTCCTCTGAGAAGCTCATAGTTCAGATAATATTTCAACAGAAAAATTTACTGGCAGAATTGTGAAAATAAAAGTAGCTCCTCAGTTTGGTACTTTTGAAGAAGGAAACATGTCTTTAGTGCTTTCTGGTTTTAGGTGCCTATTTTTAACCACTTCAATCCTTCAAAATTTTACATCAATGGAAAACAAAACAGACATGCAGACACTCTAGCATTTTAGAACTAGAAGCCCCATATTTCTAGTGCTCAGGACTCGTATGTTCTTTTCAGCATATTCTGTGTTTTCCCTAAATATGCAAAAACCCAAAATGCTAGAGCCAAGGTCAGAAGGACAGGACTAGGACTATAGCAATATTCTTACCTGTGTGCTTCCGGAGGTGCTCTTTAAAATGGCCGAAGTGGTCGAACTGCTTATCACAGTACTGACATATATGTATTTTTTTGCCAGGTCTTTGCTTCTTGCTGGCACCACCTTCATCAAGGTGGTAACAGGTGAGGTGCTGTTTCAAAGCACTCTCTCGTAGGTACCTTTTATTGCATATGTCACACTTGTAACTCTCAGTAGAGTGTGTTTTCATGTGTTCCTTAAAATGGTAAAACAATTTAAATGAACGGTTACATTTCTCACAGTGGAATAAATTGTTCACGTGTGACAGCTGAAGTTCCACAATTTCAATACCTTCTACCTGTTTGCACGAGGGATCAGTTGCACTATCACCTTCTTCTTGGATCTGGCATTTTCTCTCTCCCTGACGATACTTGCTGGTGATATCTGCCAAAAGAGCCAAAGCAGATTCATCTGATGTACCCGTCGTCTGTATGTACTTTATGGATTGCTCTGCAGAAGCTACTTCTTCAAGTGTTTCGATGCTGTCATCTTCCACTTCAATTGTCCCTTCTGCAATCTCAACCTCAATTTCAACAGGCTCCGATTCTGCAGACGGCAGTGTTTCTGTGATAACATTAGAGGTTTCAGCTATCTTCCTCTTTTTTGGTTTACTTTTGCCTTGTGCTTCACTTGATTCTAAGGGTGATGAATTTTCTTTGTTCCTGAAAAGCATTTGCATGAACATGGTTAAGATCCATAAGCACTGACATAATGATTCCTGCCCAATACTGAGCTTCTGCATCCAACACTCTTCTAGTTGTTTCTCGAAGAAGCTGAATGATGAGTGACCACATAATCTGTGTGCATGTGCTAATTTGACCTTAATCTGTACTCTTTAGAGCTGTAAAATAGAATGGTTAACGCTGCAGAGCATTGAACATAAGGCTACTGAAGTGTTTTGAACAGCTCTGCTTGAATGATAACAAAGCATCTATCAAGAAGAAAGCCCGGTTAACCTAATGATGTAGGTTTATCTAAGAAACTTGTGAAATTCTGTACTTGGAAAGAAAGCTTCCCTGAAGGATAGTTCTTTGGCCTAACTACTCTGAAGTAAGACTCAAGTCCTTCTTTCGCTGTTCCTCATGGAGTGTGTGCAATTGCCTGCAGCACTGACAGCTTGTTAGAAAACACTACAGCTATGACTTCACACAGATTATTGTAACATCATGTACTTCAGGAAAGCACACAGCTAACAGCTGAGGTAAAAATAAAAGCCACTGGGATGTGGGAAGAGTATTCTAGTTTAATTTTCTGGGCTTAAATACGACCCCCAGCTCTGTTCCTGTTCTCCCTGCATCATACACACACAAGCCCCTTCCTCCAAGATGTCAGGGATAGCATGCCATTTCAAACAGTGCCCCCGGCACTTGTGTGCTGGAGGTTGTGCTACTGATTATCAGTTTTGAAAAGGAGTGGCTATCTTCCCCTCAGATCAGACTGATAGGAGTAAGCTGTGCTTTTACCTTCCTTTGCCGCCTGACAAATCCTTTCACATAATCTATTCCCTATCACTGTCATGTTTTCTAGTAATAGGAGAGGTAAGGCTTTGCGTGGTATCTTTAAGTCCTGTGTCAGAGATGCGTTGCTAACAATCTAACGCAGGATACAGCTTACTAAATTGCACCTTTCTCTATTCAGACACAGGAAGACAGAGCAGCTAAACTTACTGTTTCATCTAGCCTGGATTTCTAATGTCTAGAAGGTGACAGTTTGCACATTACTTCAAGGATCTCCAGGATCACGTATCAAAAAACCAATCTGCTCAGCAAAGAGGAGACTACCATCCTTGACTGCACTGTGTGAAACTTTCAATCTTAGAATCATGGAATACCAGGCTGAAAAGGACCTCAAGGATCATCCGGTCCAACCTTTCTTGGCAAAAGCACGGTCTGACAAGATGGCCCAGCACCCTGCCCAGCTGAATCTTAAAAGTGTCCAATGTTGGGGAATCCACGAACGGGGATACACACATACAACACAACCGCACTTTGAGGAATGACAGCTGGCTCTTGTCTTTCTAGTCTTGACTATGCACTGTGCAACTCTTCCAGGCATTGTACAAATAGTTAGTTCTATAACCATCCCTACTTCAGCTGAAGTTTCTGAAGCCTTTCAGTCAAAGCTCCAACTGAGGCACTGTATCACAATTCTACCCCACTTACTATGGTGGTGAGAACAGAGACTGACAGTGGTACTCAAGTTTGTATTTCTAACCAAAAAAAACCCAAACAAGCCCCCACAAAAAACTTTTTGAGATCTATGAACAATGGAAATAACTCTTAATAATAGACTGGCTTGCGTGTGTGCTCATTAAGCAAAATATTTGTTTCCTTGTAACAGAAAAATTACAGCGTTTACCAGTGATGCATAACCAACAACCTGCATAACATTATACAATAGTGGGAAATAATTGCAGGCTGGACAGTTTAGCTTGATGGATGGATCTGAATCCTAGTTCAACAGCCCTACCAGTCTACACTGACTCAAGGCGATACTGATTAGAACACACTTTTGCAGTTTCAACTTTCTTTTAAATTCCTCAAGCAGACAGCTAAGGTCTGCTTTTCCTCCTGAATAAAAAAACGCAAAAATCTTTTGGTGGTATCATGCTTAATCTTAATATTGTCAAAAAAGGTGCCTGTGGGGTTGCAGGGTAGGACCAGAAATGCACAATCCCATATCTTTCCTGTTTTAAAAAAATACATACTTATTTAGCCGTACCACTAATCCAATGAATAAGCACAGAGTAAGTTAATTTGGAAATAAATGCTGATGTTGAAAACCAAGTTTCCAGTGTACCATGTTGTGGAGGTTTTTTTAAACAAAATGTTAGCTGGCTACTAGAGGACGCTGGGGTCAATGCCACTCTCTGTGGCTAATCTGTCTATGGGGAGTTAAAAAGGAAGCAACAGTCTTTCCTGAGCCTGAATGCAAAGACCTTTCAGCAGGTCTAGAAGAGAAAGCAAGAATAACCTTAATGCTGGGAGCATTTATTGCCCCTCCCTCTGCTTCATGCTGGCAGAATGGTGAAGCATGCAGAAGGAATGAGAATGTGAGAGCGCTTCGTGAAAGTGAAAGGGAAGGAAGAGGAAGAAAAACAGCTTGATGGGACTGGCACCTGCTTTTGTCAGGTTGGAGTTTGGCAATGGAGTACAGTTCCTTGTACGGGATAAAAGGTGCCACAGCAACTTTTGATTAAGTTTTGATCCTGCATGAAACTGATTATAACAGTTACATTCATTCAAGAAGACTGATAGGTTAATTTTATAGAATCATATAATTGTTATGGTTAGAAGAGACCTTTAAGATCATCATGTCCAACCATTAACCTATCACTGCCTTTTGCAGCAAGAAGTTTTAAGATCACTGTTTATTCTCTCAGAAATAGCAGAAAGCTGCACAAAGTCAAAAAATGAGCACAGGCTTGTTAATTTGGTCTAATTACCTGAGGCACATTGCCACTGTACACCCTGCCTTTAATCGGGTGTAGGCAGTCAGAGACCTGGTATTAGCTACCACAAAGTCACACTCCTACAACGTCTGCAACATTTACCAGCCGTGTTACTTGCCATTGAGCTCCAGCCCAAAGAACGGGACATTCATTTTTTAGCCTGTTTAATTCTGACCCATATCTTCTAGTAGAAGAGTGTATCGTCCCACACAAGTTTAGGAGGTTCCAGGATAAGGAACAGCATTGCAAAATACTGGCAGCCAGCTCTTGTCGAAGGATTCTTGTTACTCTACATTTCATTGTTGGGAAGAAGAAGTAGTTTTTGTGCTTACCTGATTTCAAGTGCTTTGATCGCTTCTAACATCTGTAGATACTCAGCTGCTTTCCAAACATCATTTGCTTCTTCCTCACCTTGGACCATTAGTTTTGCTGTATAGGTGAACTCAATTAGGTGACGAAATGCCATGTTACTTACACCTGTATATAGGCAAGAAAAAGAATACTTTCTTTTAGCAAGTCCTCAGTCTCATCGATATCATGAATCTTGAACACTTGTCTGCTCGTCATTTTGCGACAGTACTGTAACTGCTCTTAAAACACTCCTGTTGGAATAAAAAGTCTGCTATAGAATCGTGAACTGGAATAACTAAAGAGTTATGCCACAACGAAGGCAAAAGGAAGGGTAAGATGGACAAAAGCTGTTTGAATAATAAAAAGTATAGATTTAAACACAAAAATACAGTCTCTCTCTCAAGAAACCTCTGAGCAGCACATTCTGGAGGGTGAAATATTGCTCCAGGAATTTGCTCCCTGCCTACCAGGCAAGTATTGCTCCGTGTCTGTCTTGTTCTTGCATCGGAGCCAAGGCATTTGCCATCAGACATCACTGGCAGCCTTTTTCATCTGACTAGAATGGCTGTCGTCTGGGAAAAGATTATATGTCACGCTGCTAGTCCTAAAAGCACACAAGGTCTGCCTGACCTCCATTAGCCATGGACTGAGGGGAAGGAAAAAAAAAAAAGAAAAAAAGAAAAAAAAAATCTACAAAACCTCACACTTTTCCTGCCCAAAAGATTTAATTCAAGACTGTTCTTTTTCTTTTTAATTTTTCTTCAGGTGAAGTGGGTTTTTTCCACTGGTGGTAGCTGCCTTAGGACAACTGAAGAGATGAGATCTAGACAGCCAATTGATATGCCCAAGCATGTATGTAAGCACGTACCAAGGATACTACATTCATTTCCAGCTTGGACAAACAACTCTGAAGGTTTTTACTTGCACAAATCAGATTACCTTCAATCTCCACCAAGGGCTCCTGAGTAAAATCTTGGAAGAATTTGTAGAAGAACTGGCTACAGGCAGCAAGAACAGCCTTATGAGCTTTGAAGTGGTGACCTACAAAACGAGACAAAAAATTTTGGTTTAGCATAACACCTTCCTCACTCATAGTGCAGAATAAGTGCAGATGCAGAAAAGAGCCCACCCAGTCTAGAAATGTATTCCAGCAGCATATAGTCACTTAGTACGTCTCCTGGTAACACGGAATAGTACTGCTGCTAGCCTGTCCCATCTCATGCAGACCCTTGCTGACACCACTGACCTTGCTGAAGCTCTGCAACTCAATCAACTGGAGGACTCACTCACTCCAGTGTTTCACTTTTTAGATACTTAAGTTACGGGAAATGCCTATGCAAACTTTTTCCTGTATGTCTTGGGCTCATCTCTAAGGTTTATCCTTGTTTTTTGTTGCTCTTGCAGACTGATGTAAAAACATGGTGTAAAAACAGCTTTGAGCTCAACACATGGAATTGGTAATACCAGAGCAGGAACAAGCATTCATGTCAGTCTTGTGCAAGTGCTGTCAGTCAAACTACCATAATTCCTGAAAAGTAATTTTTAATTTTTCTGCTTACTTCCTTCTTACCTGGGCTCTGTAAGACCCTTTTCCTTCAAGTGAGTTCTTGCTATCCTTTTAAAGATCTTAGCTAAGTCTGTCCTAGTGGACACTGCCTACCTTCCTTGAAGTCCTCATCTGTTCCAAGACATGTTTGGGATAAGAAGCAATCTGAAGTGATCTATCAGACACCACCTTTTCGAAGGAGATAATAAGCACTTATATCTCCGTCATCCTTTTAAACTAATACTTATGTCCTTAGAGCACATGTAAAAAGAAAAGTGAGTGCTTCTACCCTACTTTAACTATATATTAAAATAGTAGGCAGCTACCAGAGAAGCAAGAAGTAAATCTTATTTCAGGGTGGTTTGGCCTTTAAGCAAATAGCTTGAAGATATTTTAAGCACAATATTTGTGCTTAAGCACAATATTTGTACAAGTTCTCTGCATGCAAACAGTGAGCTCAAGTCAGGCAAAAATATTTTAACAATGTTTTGGAAATCCTTGGACAACACGTTAAATACAGCACAGGAGTTTCAAAGTGGGCTTCTATCTGAAAATATTTAGCCCCTTATTTGGAAAAACAGAAGGAAAATTATTAATCACTGCTGGAGACTCTGTTCACCCTGAGATTTTAAATGAAGCTCTGCAAGAACTCGGAGACAAGAATCTGTCAGCAGCCCAGTCTGACAGCTGACATGTGACAAACCCAACAGCTTCCCAGCACAGCTTTCAGAATTCTCCGTATACCAACTGGTTCTCAGGCCTGTACGTACCATCGACAATTAGAGTGATATCTGTAAACTGGTCCTGCTCACGTTGTTCATTCAGTCTGTCCAAAATAACCTTATAGTGTTCAGGGAATTCCTGGATACATTCCATCATTTCTTCGGCTTCCATGGCAAAAGGACTAGTCTGCAAAAGATGTGGTATGACAGTAAGAATACCGTGCCACTCAGTATCCACAGTCAGTTTAGTATACTAACACTTTTCAGGGATTACAAAACCAACAGAAACACTAAACTGTCTTAGTAACAAGTTTACCTGATTTTACCTGACAGGTAGGAAATGGTAGGGTTAATGATGTGGAATATTGCCTTATTTATGCACATGAAAAAACAGTCAAAGTGGTTAGGTGTATTTCTTTATTCTACAGATTCAGCAGGGACCCACCTCCCTCAAAGCAAATACTGCAGGGATGCAACATCTCCACAGCCATTCAACACCACCACAGCAACGCAATGTCAGAATCTTTAGAGAGTTACTTCTCACAAAGTTCTTAAAATTTTTGTACTTAAGTCACATTTTGCACCTCATGAACACAAGCCGTCTACTTCTTCTAAATAAGGATGTAATAAAGCAGCACTTTTCAGCTTCTGAAGACATAGAAGTTCCAGGGATTTAATGTGCTGTCACACCCAAGAGCAAAGAGCATCTTATTCACCCAGCCTTCTTACAGTTCTTCCCCTGCAAGGTGAAATATTCTGTACCAGCCTTTTGAAAGAGACACATACACTTGTAATCTGATGGCCCTTCCTCCCTTTCTTACACAATAAACGTAGCTGGGGGTGGGAGTTGCAGAGGTTCTCAAACCTGAAGAGGCTTAGCATAACCCTGTGCCTGTGGACAAGATGCCGATCGATATTAGTCTGCAGCTTATGCAAAAGAACCTCTGGAGAGAGTCCAAGTGCTTCAATGAGTGCATTTCACAAATTAACTCCAGGCAAAATAACTTCAGATCTGTGCAGCAGCACTCATCTTCAGCACCCACATTCACATGGCTCACACTGAGAATGCCACAGGAAAAGCAAAGATATTTCAAAGTCACATTAGCACAGAAACATCGTTTCTTTTCACAGTCTAACTCACTTTAAGGAACATGTGGTTTCTGAACCACTCTTAAAGGAATACGGGACCTACCCTTCCCTGTACTGTTGCACTTAGTATGGACAAAAGGAAGAGAAAGTCAGGAGATCAGCTAGGATCAAACCAGACATTAAACACCATCCAGAGATGGAAATGAGCAGGTTTGGAGCAGGTTCTCCCTGACTCCTGGTGCAGACTCTTTTTGCTTGGAAAGTCCTGAGCACAAAACTGTTCTTTATGTGTACTAACCACACCTGAGCAGATGCCGCCGCACTCCCCAACTCCCCTGTGTGGCTGTGTAAATTCTACCTCGCTTATAACCAATACACGTCAGTATACGGGGTTCAATAGCAGTAGAGAGGAGAATTACACAGTTATGACAAAAGCAAAGTTATTTTCTTATGACTAACATGCATGAAGTAAAGAAAATCGTGGAATTCTTATTTTCACCACAAAACACACTCTTTCTTGCACCTGTCATGGTGTCAGTTGTGAGAGACTTAACATTTTTACCAGCAGCTGGCACAGTGCTATGTTTTGGATTTGGGATGAGAAATACTTTTGATAGTGCACTGGTGGTTTTGGTTGTTGCTAAGCTCTCAAGAGCTTTTCTGCTCCCCACACCACCCCGTTAGCGCATAGGCCGGGAGGGCACAAGAAGTTGGGAGCGGACACAGCTGACCCCACCTGACCAAAGGGATATCCCAAGCCGTACAACGTCATGCTCCACATATAAAGCTGGGGGAAGAAGAAGGAAGGGGGGGTTGTTTAGAGTGGTGACATTTGTCTTCCCCAGTACCCATTATGAGTGATGTAGCCCTGCTTTCCTGGANCGGCCCGGGCCCTGCGCTTGGCGGCGCCGCCGCTTCGTTAGTCCTTATTACGTCATCAAAGCGCGCATTAAATCGATCCCTTTTCAATTCGCGGCCCGGCCGCGGCCCGGCGGCGCGGCGCCCCGCGGGGNGTTTTGCTTTGCTTGTGTGCGCAGCTTTTGCTTTAAACTGTCTTTACCTCAATCCATGAGTTCTCTCCCATTTACTCTTCTGATTCTCTCCCACATCCCGGCCAGGGAGAGTGAGCGAATGGCTGGGTGGTCCTGATTGCCAGCTGGGGTTAAACAATGACAGCCTCTCAGAAAAACTGGCCCAGTTTGTCTGGGAGAAAATGGAGAAGTCATTTTGCCAAGAGCATGAAAAAAGACGAGCAGAAACAATCTGTTATTGAAGTCCAGCCTGACCTGCTATCACTGCTTTGTCAAGTGGATGCTGAAATACCTACCACGGTCTTAAACAGGACAGAGAAGATTGGCCTGTGAGGGCGAGGGGGAAGGTGAGGTGGAAGGAAGCGGATGGTGTTACCACATTCACTTCAACTCATCTGTAATGAAGGGTCTAAGACAGATGACCAGCAGCTCCCACCTGTCTTCTCTCATATGGTATTCCAAGTCAAGTCTCATGTGGGAAGTTTACTTCACTGTTTAATTCTTCTTGCCAATTTTTGACACATCAAAAAAGGACTGATGACTTGCCATTAAAAACATAATTCCTTAAAGGATGAACAAAATTTTGACCTCCAACTCTCATGATTTCCACCTACCCAAATGCAATTTACTTCCAAACTGTATGTTTGTAGTAGTATCTTACCAAAAACCCCTCAAAATAGTAACCTCCCCACTACCAAATCTAATAAATAAAAAAAAGTAAAAACTGTAAATTTATCACATATCCCAATGCCGTTGCAACATTCACTGTGTATTCTCACTTTAAAAACTCAGTGATATTGCAGCAAAAAGCCCAACAGAACAGCATATATTCAGTAAGAGCATGACTGGTTTAGAGGAAGAAGTCAAAGGTAGTTGAGAAAACCAGGAAGCCAAGGAAGGCAATTGGAAGTGATCCAAGTTGCCACTTGTTAGTAGGCTCATAGCCGAGTGATGTAAACTGGACTACTTCTGTTGTTTACCTTGATTGTCTCGGAGTCAGCTACTGATTTAACCTTATCAGCTTGTAGCAATGGATGCATCTCACGTGACGTGTGACGTGCGTAGGACTTGCAGATCTGTTCTTATTACAAATTCCCTCTCCATGAGGCCACCTCATTAGTACCACCCTCCTGCCCTACGGCAGGAACTCCGTGCGTTTCAGGCACAGGGCATTTGTTTCCTTTGCCCACAGGGGTGACACACGAACGAGAGGAGGGGAAGACAGAGCAGTGTTAGGGCGATCCAGGTGACCCGCAGGAGTGGGCTGACCACCGGCCGTGCCACCGCCACCTCAGGACAGGGCGCTCTGCACAGCTGACAGTGACGCGAGAGCAGCTCCTGCCCTCGGCGGCGTGTTTCCGCTCAGAAGCCAACCGCCGCGTGGCGAGGGGGCGAGCCAGCCCCGCGCCCCCGTCCGCCGCGGGAAGGCCTCGCTCCCGCCGAGGCGGAGGCGGCCCAGGCACATGCCGATGGCGGCGGGGCAGAACAGGCCCCTCGTCGTCGTCGCCCCCCAGCCAGGCCGGGCCCACGGCGGCCGCGCGCGTCCCCTTGGCTTCATCCCCGCCGCCCCACCGCCGGCCGCAGCGTCCCGCACCCCATTGGCGGGCGGCGATGGCAGTCAGCGCCAACCCCACCAATCGGAAGGCGGCGGCAAGGCCCGCCCCAGGCGGAATAACCAATCAGCGCCCGCCGAGTCCCAGGAGCGGGAGAAGGCGGAAGGCCTAGCCGGCGCCGAGTGCCCGCCGGGCACGGGCGCTCCCAGAGCCGCGCGGGCGGCAGCCGACGGGAGCGAGCGTCCCGCGGGTGCGCCCCCGACGAGGGGACCCGGCGGGTGCCGGCCCGGGCCCTGCGCTTGGCGGCGCCGCCGCTTCGTTAGTCCTTATTACGTCATCAAAGCGCGCATTAAATCGATCCCTTTTCAATTCGCGGCCCGGCCGCGGCCCGGCGGCGCGGCGCCCCGCGGGGT
>VZSF01000512.1:100720-140792 GCA_013398295.1 Chionis minor
GCAGTCCGTCTGTGCGTCGGCGGGGCGGGCCGGCGTTCCTCCCCCGGCGCTGGCACCGCCGGCGCCGCCCAGGGCCTCAGCAGTGCCGGGAGCCCCGGCGGCGGTAGCCGTCGCGCCCCGCGCGCCAGGAGGGTTGGCGGGGAGAGCGGCCGTGGGCGCCCGCCGGAGGGCGGTATGGCGGCGGGGAGGCGGCCTCGGCCGCGGCGGCGCGGGGAGGGGCGCGGCTGGTGGCTGCCGGTGGCAGGAGGATGCGGTTAAATCCACGGTTACGATAAGGTTAAACACCGTCGTTTTTCCCAGACCGCGAGCTGGCGCGTTCGCCGGTTTCCGAAGGGAGCCAACAACTGCCTTGCAAATGGCCGTCGTGACCGCGTTCCGGCAGCGTTTGGCTGCCCGCGCTGCCAGGTCGGAGCCAACGAACGCAGGGGTGCGTGCCCATGGCCGAGGGGAAGCGCACCCATCTCCTCTTTTGGGTGCGCTTCGCAGGTGCGTTGCCATATTTTGGGCGAGCGGCTGTGCTTCTTGATGCCATCTGCCAGCACACTCCGGAAGGCAGGTGGTGGCGGGGCACAAGCACCCCCAGCCCTTGCCGGCGTGAACGTGACACTCGCTGGATTCTCCCCAGCTCTGCTTGCTGAACCCGGCCCTCCCCATTCTGTGGCCACTCTTCCCGTGCAAGGTGTGGGTACCATGTTGTTTTCCTTTGATAATTTAAATGGAATGGTACTCAAAATGAGTGCCATGAAGTGGTGTCAAAAGCTGCCCTGGAATACTGCCCAGCAAGTCTGCCGTTCCCTTCCGTGGTGCCCAGCTCTGCCCCTCCAGCTCCAAGGCCCCACAGCTAAAGAGGAAGAGGGCTGGGCAGCACCTCACAGCTCCAGCAGCGCTGCTGGCATATTTGGCAGAGGTGCCTGAGGAAAAGACAAGAAGTGAACAAGCGGCACTGGCTGCAGCCAGCCCCTCTGCTGTCCCCTCCGAGCACTGGCAACATGAAACACGCATTTCTCTTCTAGGCCAGAGTCTTCAGGGCTATCGCTAGCCAGCCAGGCTTCGTGTGGTGTCACCAGCTGAAAATGTGTTCATTGGAATAAACCAGTATAGTAATTTAACATGTCAAAACAGACACAGTGATCATCCCTTTGACAGCCTCTGTGTCAATCATGACAATAGAAGAGCTGCCACACGCAATGGCGGTATGTTCTTAGGAGAGCCACGTAATTCGTGTCAAGAAACTTGTTTCTGAAGGCCATCACTTTCCCTTGGTGCCACATCTACATGATTACATTTGCTGTGTTCATCCTCCACTAAAAGGGTAAATGCTTATGAATTTAGGGCAGCCATTCAGCATAGAAATCCTATAACATCAAATAAAACAAATAATAAACGTTCAGTCAAGTTCAAATTAACTTTTATATACTCTTTAATACACAAACTCTTACGACTCCTTGCGGTGTTTTATAATACAGTAATACAAGAAAGTTGTACCAATACTGATGGTTTGTAATGTAATATAAAAAAGTGTCCCTTTTATTTCCTTATATTATTGCCTTGCTAATGTAACCATACCATTGTTCTTGCTAGTAGGTCTGCTAATACAATTGTTTTCAACCTAGGAGTTGTCTGCCCCACGCTTTCTTGTTTTCTGGTGTACGGCAGTATATGAGGAATGTTGGTGACTTCTGCATTTAAAAAATGTGAAGGTTCATTTAAAATCATTATAGACCTGATTTTTAGTTGAAGAACTTAATCTCTAATTGCTTGTGATGAAAATATTGCTAAAATTATTGCTATAGGACCAAAATAGAACACAAGAATTAAAAATTTCCATTCCAGCACATTCTACCTACCCAGACAAGGTTGGTGCTTTGCTTATTTTTCATTAATTTATGGGTTTTACTGACCATTTGCCCCCCCCCCCAATTTTGCATAGTACTTCTTTCTTTACTTCTTTTCCTATGCCTTCACCCTTCTAATTTACTCTCAAGTTAGATGGGAGCTTTTAAATGAATGGTTCATAATTTGGTGTAATAGCTTTTCAAATAAAAAATTAAACTGGTTGAGCCATAACTTTTCAGGTTCTCCTTTTCCTCTCTTCTAGAGGTGAATGAGATTAAGTGTGGTGGTGAACGGAGTTCGGTCCGGTTGGCGTCCAGCCACAAGTGGTGTTCCCCAGGGCTCGGTATTGGGGCCGGTTCTGCTTAATATCTTTATCAATGATCTGGACGAGGGGATTGATTGCACCCTCAGTAAGGTTGCAGGAGACACCAAGTTGGGCAGGAGTGTTGATCTGCTTGAGGGTAGGAAGGCTCTACAGGGAGATCTGGACAGTCTGGATCGATGAGCTGAGGCCGATGGTATGAGATTCAACTAAGGCCAAGTGCTGCTGGGTCCTGCACTTGGGTCACAACAACCCCATGTGGCACTACAGGCTTGGGGAGGAGTGGCTGGAAAGCTGCCTGGTGGAAAAGGACCTGGGGGTCCTGGTGGACAGTCGGCTGAAGATGA
The DNA here is from genome assembly GCA_013398295.1 of Chionis minor. Lineage (NCBI taxonomy): Eukaryota > Metazoa > Chordata > Aves > Charadriiformes > Chionidae > Chionis > Chionis minor. The sequence continues at coordinate 103,226 of VZSF01000512.1, forward strand.
GCCAGCAGTGTGCCCAGGTGGCCAAGAAGGCCAACAGCATCCTGGCTTGTATCAGGAATAGTGTGGCCAGAAGGACTGGGGAGGGGAATCATCCCCCTGTATTTGGCACTGGTGAGGCCCCACCTGGAATACTGTGTCCAGTTTTGGGCCCCTCACTACAAGAAAGACATTGAGGTGCTGGAGCGTGTCCAGAGAAGGGCAACAAAACTGGTGAGGGGTCTGGAGCGCAAGTCTTACGAGGAGCAGCTGAGGGAATTGGGGTTGTTTAGCCTGGAGAAAAGGAGACTGAGGGGAGACCTTATCACTCTCTACAGTTACCTGAAAGGAGGTTGTAGCCAGGTGGGGCTTGGTCTCTTCTCACAAGGAACAAGGGATAGGATGAGAGGAAACAGCCTTAAGTTGTGTCAAGGGGAGGTTTAGATTGGGTATGAGGAAATATCTCTTCACGGAAAGGGTTGTTGGGCATTGGAACAGGCTACCCAGGGCAGTAGTGGAATTGCCATCCCTGGAGGTATTTTGGCAGTGTTATGTTGATGGTTGGGCTCGGAAGGTGTGCTTATGTGCAGGATTGAGTAGATAGCTCTTTTCCAGAAGCAGTTGATTCAGGTTGTAAAAGGCGGCCAGAAGGGGCCATTAGGTTACCTAGCGCAAGGCTATCCACCTAGCAGCCTCTGACCTGCACCCAGCTTGCTGGAGAGTTGCGGCTGGCTCCCCAGATGGTTTTGAAAGCTGCTTGGTGCACTGCTTACACACCCAGATCTGCCCCGATGTTATTGCACATCCGGACCAGATGATTCACCCAGGTAGGTGCAAACTTCAGCTGGTTATAATGTGGCCTTTTCTGGTCCCTTCTATTAAAACAAGTCTTATGAAATCACCTGCTCGTTCCCGTAGTCATATCAATCGTTGCAAGAAATCTCTGTATCAGACGACTCAGCATGTCTCTATTGCACAACAAGTTGTTATGAGCATAACAGGGCTTTACTGTCGGGCCGAGAGCAAGCCAGATCTCTCCTGTTACGCAAGAGGAAAACATTTCTGTAGAGCCCCTTTGATTGGTATGCCTCGTGATACAATGCCAGTGACCGTTTATGAAGTTTCGAAGGAAAATAAATATGGGTTGTGCCTCTGACAGAGAGTTGCTCTGTTAATCCTCCTCCTCTGTACTATTTCAAGAGAGAAGGGAAGATAGAAGGAATTAATGAAAGTTAAAACAATAGTGGTAACTGTAAAATGCAATGCTTGAAAACTGTAACATGCTGAATTGTAAATTGATGTTAGAAATCCTTAAACCTTACATCTGTGACACAAAGATGTCAGCTTGTTCCTTTGTTATCTTTCTATTTTCAGAGGAAATGCAGGACAGGATGTGCGTTTATTCAGTATTATCTGCTGCCCTACAAGCTCCACACCAAATCTTATCTACTGTGTGCAAGTTTCATATTTTTGTGACCCCACAAAGGTCAGCTGACTAGTGAAATTGGGGAGGTCAGTGAACACTGCAAGAGAGGGTGGTTGAATTCTAGCAATCTTATCCAAATGTTTTCTTTCAAAATGGAAGAAGAAGCAAGTCTAAGAACTTAGTGTCTATCAGTTTCATAAACCATAGCGATTTGGATTCTGCAGAATTATGAGAAGCACGCCTAAAAGAATTGTATAGTAGCTTAGTGCTTAAATAACACTAGGTATAAAGTACTTTGCTATTTTTAAATTTTATCCCAGGATATAGAATCATAGAATTATAGAATGGGTTGGTTTGGAAAGGTCCTTCAAAGATCATCTAGTCCAGCTCCCAGTATAAATTCAGCAGGCCTTGGCTAGGTCAGTACTTGTCTGGAAAACCTCTTAAGGAAAACCTGTTAAAAAGTTACCTGTGTTAATTGTTAAGGTAAGTATATACCATGCCATTTTTGTGTGGGTATGCATTGTGCATCGTGAGTAGAAATAACATACATACACATTGTTTATAAAGATTTTGTATATGTAGGTATTACCTCTTCAGAGGTAACCCGGATTTTCACAAGCAAATCTTCTGTAACTTGATTTGCGATGTGTTTTTGTGTTGTGCTTTTTGATAAGCAACAGTGAACTTAACACATCAGGACACGAAATGTGGCGATTTTTCTAGCTCTCTTTAATCATGGAAGTCTACAGAGTCTGGAAAGGACTAAAGCTAAACTGACAGAAAAGTTATTGACCTAGCCCACTAGCAGTGCTGCGGTTCCATGTATTGTATGTGCAGAAACATTAACAGATAATTTATATTACTATCAGGCCATGTAATCTTCCTAGAGAACTATAGACCTATGGACAATATTATTGCTGGGAGAAATTATGTCTGACTGATAGGTTCATTAAATCTTCGCTATAGATTGAAGTTTACTTCAGAAACTGGAGACAATCAGGGAAATGTTCCACGTGCAATTAAGATAGGAAGAGCAATAAAAAGTTAGAAAGATGGACAACCTAGAAATAAATCTTGCCAGTATGTAGGTGTCATATAATTGCTAGCGATGACTTGAAATTATTAATTTTTCTTCTGGTCCTGACATTGTGACAGACTGGAATGCAGCTGGGAGCAGTGCAGAGACAGCAACTCCATGGCTTCTCAAAACAACCCTATGTGCTGACACATTGAAGGAAGTTGGTGCACCAAACACTTGTATTGTGAGAACAGGAGCTTGTGGAGACACCACAACTACCCTCTGTGATAATGTGGAGACATCATGGTGGATACATCATGGAGGGGGGAACGCTGTGGAGATACCGTGGCCATGCTCTGTGAAAACACCATAATATCGTATATTCAACAATCGATAAGCTAAGATCTGGGCCAAAGGTCTGAACTTTGCTCATTATATGGTCATTATAGTACTAAAACACACCTCTAGCTCGGAGGGTTCACGCCTCCAAGGTGAGACCACCCCCCTTTGAGTCTGCGCACTGAATTTTAGCTATGCTATACCTTTAAACTTGAAGCGAGAGAATTTTGGACCAATCATAATAAAGGTATATATGACAGTGGTCACGTCAAGCTCCACTTGTAAGCCAAAATGCTATAAAATAGTTTGGGAAGGGAGCAAAATTGGCGGGAAGACTCCATCGCGGGAAGAAACCTCATTTCCCAGGTTCAGGACCAGCTGGCGAGCTGAGCCTCTCCTCCCCCGCACTGGGACGCCTTTGGGTAAGATTCGAACACTCGGTTACCCCGAGTGCGTCCCCGGGACACTCGTATATTTCTATACAACTGCTTTTATCCCATGCGTGTGTATCTTAGTCACATTAATCTCTTCACGTACCTTGCAGACATTTCTGTCACCAGCAAGCTAAAAGAACTTGTGCATCTGTTGCTCTAATAAAGTGTGCTGCTCGTTAATCTGGGCATGAGAGTTCTTGAACGCAACCACATATTTAGGTGTGGCCGTGAGATTGCAAAGGAGCATGACCGGACGAACTGTGCACGCGTTAATAGTGCATCTGTAATCGTGACAGTCCAATAAAGGTATTGGGTGCGACCGGACTGTTAACGCCACATTGGGCATCAATCAGAATCTAAGCCCAGCCGCTCCCCAGTTACTGAGGGCCAGCTGGAAAGCAAGGGGGTTTATTTTCTGCCAAATTACTCCATCTCTTAACACAACAGAAAATTGGCATCACGGACAGGATTGCCATGGATAAAATGCTGCAAAAATACATCTCTGCCCCTTCCCCAGGCTGGGAAAGAGTGGGCTCAACAATTTTGGAAGGATGAAGAGAAAGTGATAGAGCGCATTGAGCAGTGCCAAGCTGCTCAGAAGGGTAGAGCAAAAAAGAGCAAGGGTATCATCTGTGCAGTTTTAGGAGCCTGCACAGGAAAGGGTTTTTTTACTTTGTCATGGTTTAACCCCAGACAGCATCTAGGACAACGCACCCAGTCGCTTGCTCCCACAGGCTGGGATGGGGGAGAGAATCAGAAGAGTGAAGGGGAGGAAGAACTCGTGGGTTGAGATAAGGACAGCTTAATAAGTAAAGCAAAAGCTGCGCACACAAGCAGAGCAAAACAAGGAATTCATTCGCCTCTTCCCATCAGCAGGCAGCTGTTCAGCCATCGCCAGGAAAGCAGCGCTCCATCACACGTAATGGGTACTGGGGAAGACAAATGTCACCACCCCAAACATCCCCCCCTTTCCTTCTTCTTCCCCCAGCTTTCTTTGCTGAGCATGACGTTGTACGGCATGGGACATCCCTTTGGTCAGGTGGGGTCAGCTGTCCCGGCTGTGTCTCCTCCCAACTTCTTGTGCACCCCCAGCCTACTTGCTGACGGGGGGATGTGAGGAGCAGAAAAGGCCTTGAGTGCTTATCAACAGCCAGAAACATCAGTGCACTACCAACACTATTCTCATCCCAAATCCAAAACATAGCACTATACCAGCTGCTAGCAAGAAAGTCAACCGCATCCCAGCTGAAACCATGACATCCTTCAAGAACTTTTTTTTTTCTGGCACAGTCTTCCATCCAACAAGTCCGTCTCTCATGGGTGCAAGACCACGTTGACTGCAACTGTGCCGATCACAACAGCAGCTGAAGTACCCCCTTTGCAGAAACATTGGTGGAGCAGCACTGTAAGCCTCCAACAGTGCCAGAGCCACTGACTGCACGGTGATTTGCCTGAACAATGGAGAATAAGGTCCTACATTTGGCCTCAGGGCAACTAGGTATCTGAAATCCCGCATGATCCTTTAATTATATATTTTGTAACTTACCTTGGGCACATATCTGTGTTAAAGAATCAACAAAAATTTTATCATTAACTTAAAGTGTTTACAAGCAAGGCATCATGAAGTCTTTGCAAAAAGGGGAGTATAATTAAAAAGCATTTATTGTTAATTATTACTGTTATTGCAGTCATGGGATCACTTATGCATTTAGTTTTCTGGTCTGGCTCTCCTGAATGCCAGCTAGCTGTGCTGGAGAGAATGTTCTGCAGTTCGATTGCCATGATTTTTAAAGTGCTACAAGTTTTTTTTCACTTCACATTCATTTTTTGTTTCCTTTTCTTGAGCTCTTACAGGAAATTTGGCAATGATCATGATGCAGGATCAGCACAAATCCCTACTTTGTTTTTTCTTCTTTTTTTTCCCTTTTTTTGCTGACAACAATAAGTTCAGAGAGTTCAACTTGCAGTTTAGAGAGCTGGTCAAAGACAGGTGTGGGAGCTGCTCAGCTGTTCCGCATGAGACACCGACTCTGGGCTCTACAAAGGATATGACCGCCTCCTTAAATCCAATTCTGAGGACTTCTACATTCCTGATATGTAAATAATAACTAGTAAATAATACAAGGCATACCTGAGTAATATTTTGAACATGTCTTCCTGGCAAGAGACAGGCATTAAAAAATGAAAGTAGAGGTCAACTGGAGATGAGGGCTTGCCAAAGTAAAATGCCAACCTGGGACTGACTTCTCCTGTAGTTCTACAAGAGTCTTCACAAATGAGCAGCCATGCAAATCTCTATTGACTGGAGAGATCTTGAGGCCTAGTGTGGTGACTGTTTCTTGTCAGGACCAGGACTCACTCACTTTTCAAGTTCCACAAGTTGAGCCAGTCCTTTTAGAACAGGTTGAGGAGACTCAAAAGTGGGTACTGCTGTTATTGCCTGTAATCAGAGAATGTGATATGAAGCCTGTTCAGTGTGGGTTCTCAGACAAGACAAGAGGTCCATCCAAACACATGTGAACATATGAAATAATGGCAATTTCGCAGAAGCGGCCATTAGTGGCTCCTTGAATTTTGCAGGGCAGATTTTTTCTTGTCTTTGCTATTTACAGTGATGTGGAGTAGTGCGATGGCTTGTGCAGGTGACTTCCACAGGTATCACCAGACAAAATGTCATCATGTCGTCTCTACTCTCACTTCTCTTTCTTTCAAACACTGAATTACCTCTGTGTTGCATTCTGCACTCTTTTTTCTGGAATGCTGTAACAGTTCTACTACTCTGATTTTGACTTTTCCCTCAACCAGCCAAAACCTAGGAGGTCAAAGCTGTAGGAAAAATAGGAAGTCTGACAGTGTCACTGTAGGGCTAATACGTTTGTCAGATATAATGGTCTCCAATCTTTGCTGGCCCATTGTCAACCTGATACAGAAATAATATTCTGTATTCAAAATTTTACTTTGCCTTCATTGTTACCTCCAAGAACTGCATCTGTGGAAAATAAAATGTAGGACTGTAATATCAAAATACTGGGGACTTCCGTTATATGTATTTAATCCAAAACACACAAAAAGAAATGTATGTTAATAATCATCATTTTCGGCAAAAATGTGAACTCTTCAGCGGAATAGGAAGTACTTGGAAATCTGAAGCTGGTAATGGTCTTTCTATTTTCTTTTTTTTTTTCACCAGTTAGTATGAATTTTTAATAGCTATATTATATACCCTAGTATTGAATCTCTTCCAGTCTATTAAATCAATAAGCATTTAGCACTCCCAGGAGGTGTGCAGTTATCAGATGACTACAGGCATATGCGTTACATTCTGAGTACAGGTTGCAGACAACAAGTAGCTATATATCAATAACTGGTACTGTAGCTGCCGAATGTTTGACAAAATACTGTCTGCTGAAGGCACAACTTACAAGCCAGTATAGCTTTGTTAACAGGAATGAAATGTAGGCAGGGGCTGAATGCTGCTCCCTGTTACTGACTCTTTAAATAATGGCACTGACAACAGGAAAGGTGTTACTCTGCTTGCATAGCAGATGATGTTTCCTGATACAAATCAAATAGAGATCTGACTCTTCCAGACTTCTGTCAGTATTCAAAAAACAGGAGGCAGTCAGTCTGTTCAGGATTGGATTGTTGTGAGCATATGTATCAGCACAACTCTCCCTCTGCTTTTACATAGAACACATTTAATAAACAGTTCAGTTCTTCCACCAGTCCTCAGAAGGTCAGTATTGCTTTACAATATTTCTTCATCTATGGAGACCACTCAAGGTACTTATGTTTGGTGTTCATTATGGTACGAGGAGACCCCTTTTTTTGTGAAAATAGTTTTTACTCATGGTGGGAGTAGATGGCTATCAATCTCCTGCGTGCTGCAGCACCTAAGTCTATTTTGTTAAGTGAAAGCTGTCCTTTAGACCGACCTACTTTTGTATTTCACCTGCAAATTGTTTCAGCAGTTCACAAACAATTTGCTACTTAGAGTGCTCTGATGCTGAAATGGCAGCTGCTTTTGAATTTCTGAGATGGACAGAACAGTAAAAAATGGTTGATTTAGCCAGTTACACCTTCATTTCTGGTGTTGGTGGCACATTCATGCACTCTAGCCCTAAGAAGGGCATGTAAGATTTATTTCACAGTTCAGCATTCCAGGACTATGCTGTCTGAAAATAAGTATCATCAACAATCAGCCTTCAATATCATGTGTTTGAAGCCATAAGTATTTTAGTTTTTCAGGCTCCGTTTAATGTAAAACAATCTCCATCTTGCACTCAGCTGTCTAATCTGTCCCTAAGCTCTCCTAATATCTCTTGCAGACCATGTTTGCAGCCACTGCTGCACTCTCAGGAAAATAAAGCAACATAGAGCCGCAAAAAAGAAATTTTAACCAAGAATATGTCATCCATTTTTTAATCACAATTCAACAGTTTTTGAAAGAGAACTCTTTCATGCAGATCCCTCTTACTCATTAGCTGGACCCAGTTTTCACTCCAATTTTCATGTATTTTACAACAGATAAGCAAAGAACAGACTTGAACTTCCTATAAGGTTCACTGTATATTGTCACTGAATTCCATGTACTGTGCTGTCATAATTTCCATTCCCTGGCTAGGGTTCAGTGCAGTGAACTGTGCTTGGCTGACCTGTTACAAATCATTAACAAGGAATTGCGTGTATAGGTGTTTCTGGTGAGAGGACTTTAAAGTCACCTCCAATGAACTGCTGTGGATTTAGCTGACGAATCGTTTTCGTCCACATCTCCTAAGGACAGTTATTGGGTATAAAGACTTCAATGGGAATCGTATGCATTGCTGATGATAGTTATGAAGGTATGATTATGGTTACACCCTCCTGAAAACTTGGTCTGTTAATGTACGGAGAACTGTCTGAACACAGAAAAATCAAGGGTTTTGTTTAACTTTCTTTGTACCCATCGGTCCAGATCTTTAATCACTTTAGTTATGCATTGACTCAGTGCACCATACTGGAAAGCCTAAAGCTGCCTGCCGAATTGCTGGTGTAACCGCATCATTGCTGTAGAGGGAAGGATAACCGACAGTTGTGTGGGACGCGGCACCTCGAATATTGTGTTCATGGCTTAGTGGTGCTTTTGGCAGTGTTAGGTTGATGGTTGGACTCGATGATCTTAAAGGTCCCTTCCAACCTAGACGATTCTATGATTCTAGGAGATCTGTACGGATACCCTGCTTTGGACGTTGCGTTATTATATTCGCTTCTTCCTAATTTACTATCCCCAACACCAGGAGCCTAAGCCGCGTCACACCAAACTGAAGGAATTTTCAGTTTTCTTCTGTAGATCACAGGACTGCCAAGTATTACCAAATACATTGAAAAATACAAAAATGCAGAAGATGTTGTACAACTATGATCTTTTTAACCACCTGTTGGGTATCATCGGGTGATTCGTCCTTCTTTCAAACAATAAGAGGACCATTGGTTTTAGGCCTACTGAGATAACATGGGGAAGTTGCAGGCTGATAGAATTATTGCAGGATAAATGCAGAAAGTAAACAGAGGCAGTAAGGAACTCAGAATACATGTAGGCGTTCAGCAAATAGGGTTAGTTTGCATTTGTAACCAGTGATTTAGGGCACTTCTGATAAAAAAGATTTTCCCTGCTAATTACAGTGTGCCAGGTTCAAGTAGAGAAAAACACTTCATAATTAAAATGGATTTTCCAAACAGAAAACAAAACTCATCTACTAGATCACAGCTCCTTTAAGTCTCGTTTTGTTTTTCAGTATACAATTGCATATATCAGCTATTCCTTTGTCACTGAAACAACCTTCAGGCCTAAATCAGAGGATGTCAGCTTTTGTTGCTTCCTTTGAATTCTGAGAAGTATGCATTTAGCTGTCTTACACTGCTCTGGATCTCACGAGAGGAGCATGAGACCAATACTGCAACACTATCCTGCTTTCTGGAGTTACTTTAGCTGATGAATTTGGGGTTCTAATTAGTTTCCTGAACTCACTGTAATATATCTTCTTAGCCTTCATGTGAATTACCCTGTATTGACAGCATTTAACGAAGAGTTTAAGGCCTCATAAACAAATAGAAATTTGTTTATGTCAGCATTAAGTAAGCCTCAACAGCCTGATTTTGTTGTGATTTATTCCACTATAGAGTATGAGTAACTCCGCCGAGTTGACACACTGTTATAAAATGAGGAGACGTGAGAAGAATCAGTAGAGACTTGTGATCTGCCAGTGGACTTTGAGTTCCCTGTTTGTGACATCCTTCAGTCACAAGAGCAAAACAGACACTGAAGTCCTAAGGTCTCATCATAGAATTTGTGCTGGATCCATGTTCTGCCTCCGTCATCTCACTATTTGCACATCTTGCAAACCACTACAGCAGGCTTTGCCAGAATATAATTACTGACAGCCTCATAATTCCATGTCCGTTTGAGATTTTTTTTAAAGAAATGTTACCATTGTTGGTAACAGAAATAACAAACATCAGTTAATTTCCAAAGAGACTGTTTTTTCTGTGCTGTGATGCTTTGAAAAGTTTGAAACAAGTCAAAAAAGGAGATAATTTATGTTCAATAAGAAGGGTAGGAGGCTGTTACTGCCACCAGGACCATTATTCCCCACAAATAAGAAAGTAAGGGAGTAGAAACATGATGGTAATTATAAAAATTATTGTTTGAAACCAAAGACTTGTCCAAATTAGAGTTCATAACTGCCTCCTGCAGTGAGATTGGAACATACTCAACAACGAAGCAAATACTTGCAGTGGAAAGCAAAATTAGATTTAAGACAATTATTTCTTTAGAAGCTGTGGACAAAGGCCTACAGGAGCCTATGAATTCAAGGGGGATTAATACAAGAAATTGAACGGTCAGACTTTCAGATTGTAAATTTAACATTTGTTCTACTGTTTCTAAAAAAAAAAAGGGGAAGTGGATTTATTTCCACTCAGAAAGAGTAATGCCTCAGACTGAAGTTTAAACATATTTAGGATTTATACATTTCTAAAACAACTGTATTAGACCTATCTAAACCCACAGACAATATTATAATATTCCCTACCACTTGCTTGAAGACAGATGAATGGTTTTCCTCAATAAATCTTGAGGCAGAGCAGTCAGGTAAGGGGAATGCTATAAAGCAAGATGCTTGCGGCTTATCACTATGAATGCAGTTAAGCTCTCAATATTATGAAGGTTATACTAAATACAATTAATATAATAATAAATAATATAATAAATAGTATTTATTGGCACAGTGCTAATTGCTAACAGCAGCTGGTTCTCACCCCTCTGTAAAGGAAGTGAGAGTCTGCAGGTGTTTCTGCACACTGTATGGGAGTAAATACTAACTTTTCAGTAGTAACCACTGGACATTTCCATCCTCAGTGTGCTTTCCATAGCAAGGTAGCTGTTTTATAAGTTAGCTGCATCAGCCCAGTTTACTCCGTCTGGACCTTTTATTCTTCAGTCCTTGCCAACTGCTCGTCTCAGCAGCACTCAGTGGTATTACATATAGCTTATAGGCTCGGCACTTGTTAATCGAGCCTTGTGTGCATCCCTCTGTACAGAGCTGAAAAATAAATGGGAATAGAATATTGGTCTTTATTTGATAGCATCTCCACCTGTGCTGCAATAATTGGTAAGAGACCAACTGTCAGTCACTACTGAGCTGCATTTTATTCCTATTAATAGATCCGTACCTGCTTCATTTCTATTTGGCTGATTCAGTGCTCATTTAGGAATGGACAGACATGATGCATACCAAGTGCTTGCTTCCAGCCAACCTTGCAGGGCTTTATTAGCGCTGAGAATCAACACCCTATCCCAAGGCAGGAGGCCCAGCGAAGAATCTATCATTTGGAAGAGTGGGGGACATCGTCACAGTTATGAGGGCTTGGTCCCAACCTGGCAAAGAAAAAAAGGATGTGTTTCCCAAACAGTATAAGGAATGTGAGCACATTCCACCTTGTAAAAAAAAAATCAGTCCCAGTCTGAAGTCTGTCTGCTTTCTGCATTGTGTCCTCCAAGACTGTTGAAAAAAACTTCAGATCTTTGTCCTTCTTTCCATTGAACTGAGCATAGGACTTCTACAGGATAAACTCCAAGATGGCTGGTTCCATTTCTCACACCTAACAAGAAGCATAAAGCTCATCCCCGCAGGAGACCATCTCAGGCATAGAACTAAGCAACATAGATCTCGCCACCTTAAACTCTGAGGGCTGATCAAGTTTTTTGGCAGTTATTTCTCCATAAACACACTTAACATGTAGATTGAAGGAAATCAAGCTCAAACAAACTGCGGTCCAAATAAAACATGCTGAGCATAAACAGTTCTCTCACTGAGGAAAAGAGAGTGAGGAAACAGTTTAATCTGAATGTCCACAGATACCCCGGTGACGGTGGTGTTAAGAAAACCTAGCAGAGGAATACAGACAGTTATGTGGCTATTGCCAGTTGGTAGAGCTTCATGGCTTTCACGTTGATTTAAGTGGCTGAAGATCTGGGCTCTAACCTTCAGAAGCTGGTAAACTGGCAGCTTCTACTGAAGTAAGTTTTAAAGCCAAGTGATGTAATCGAGAACAGCTGGGCAAAAGGAGCTCTGTACTGCACATGCCCTCAGACAGGGCACACCATTCTCTAAGGCAAATACCAGATAAAGCATATGAGACAAAAACCTGCTAACTCAGCGTTTTTATAAATAGAGAAGTACCTTCCCCCTCTCACTGTGGTTACCACTGTGTTCAGAAAATAAAGACTCTTTGGCCCACCCCCCTCCTCTGACCGTACCACTCTCTCCACCGGACTGGGGTGACTGACAAACTGCATAACCTAATATTCAAAGTCATTATATTAAAAATACCTTGCCGTTCCGCACGATAAATGGTTTCCACTTGGAATTAGTTAATGGAGACATATTTTGGCTACTTTTGCTAAAGGGGCTTGCTTTGCTTGCAAGGTCGTTCCAAATAAGCTCCCTGAACTTTGAACCGTATCTGCAAAGTGAGATAAACAAGAGCTGTATAAATACCACAGCCCTTTTCCGCACGCTGTTTTCTTCTGCAGTGGAGTGAAGCGGAGCTGCCAAGGAGCGGGGGGAGGAAAGGGTAAGTGAGCTGGTTTTGCTATGAAAGAGCTTCATGACTTAAGATTTGGCAGAGCGTCTGCTTACTTCTTTGGCTAAAAAAGGCTGACTGTGGAAATTTCCGCTGGAAACCAACTAGAAAGTTGAAACGCGAAGAGAACTGTAATTCAGAACATCGTTCTCGTCTAGTTCACAGGGCGAGACAGCTGTTGCTGGGTGCTGTACGCCAGTGCTGCAGAAGGCTGTGGAGTGACAGAAAGATCTCGAGATGTTACAGGAGTTTCATGTGTTTATTAAGGGATATAAAGGCGGGCAGCTTTCCAGATGCATGGAAAGAGTAAAACAAACGGCCCTGTTGATACCTATTGGACCATAGCTTAATCTTCAAAGTACTGCACCTAAAATGCTTTTGGTAGAACTGCAGGAAAGAAACCTTAGGCACAGATGGATTTCACAAATGATGTTGGCTGTGCAGCAGCTGGCTCTTGTTTTAAAAGATCGATTATTAAAATGTTTTGATTTTTTTAGAATATGACAAGATTGATGAAATGCGTGCTATTTATCAGAACTTAATATTTCCAAAACATTGTGTGTTTACTGTCAGACTTTGATGCGAATGGTGCAATTACACAATTTCACAACCTAGGACATGTTGGGGAGCAGTTTTGTATTCTATATATTTCTCCATAATGTTTCCTGAATGTACTAAGCTGAAGTTCCTATGCTAATGGCATCAAAGGAAAAGACAATTACAGAATTTCTAATATGCTTTGATTTTCATAAACATTAAATAGACTAAGTGTGGGTAGGAGATTTTGTAAGATCTGAGGAATTCTGAAACTCAGTTTTCATTTCCTGTTTTTGCAAAACTGTTTCTAGTGCCTGAATTCTTAGGAGATTTTTTTCAATGGGATCCAAATACTACAGACTGACTTGTAAAAATCTTCAAGTCTTTTTTTTTAAATTTCTGCCAGGTTCTGTAATACTTGCTGTTTACCCAAATACACTGTTGGTGCGAGTACTTTTAAGTCAGTGGAAGTACTCTGGAATCTGGAGTGAACTGGTCTAGATTCTTACTGGTGTAAGCTGGCTGATTTCAAAACACAAGAAATGAGGCTGCTTGAAAATCACTGAAATGTTAAAAACAGTCAAGAAGACATTAGAAAGAGGAAGGAACAATGTATTCTGATTAGTAGCATTAGAAGAAAATCCAGTTATTCTGAGTGCTTACTTTTCAGCTGCTTACATACAACAACAACAAAAAAAACAACTGCCTGTTTATTTATAGGGCAACTCCACTGCAAAATGAAAGAATGTGACCAAGCAGAAGCAAAGAAGCTCAAATTTATTCTTACATTTTTTTTTAAAAATGAGTGGAGCCAACATCCTGCTGTGTTTTGTTATGGGAATTTCAGAGTCTGAGCTTTGCTTAGGCATTGATCTCATTGTGTTTATTTTCTCTCTTTTCAGATAAAGCCCAGCCATGTGGGCGGGGCTGGGGCTAGTTCTGGCTCTCTGTCTCCTCCCAGGAGGAGGGACAGAGATCCAGAACTGCAAGGAGCCCCCAGAATGGCAGATTGGGGAGGAGAACCCAATGCTGAACTCTAGGGGCTCGGTGACGGTGGTGGCTCTCCTCCAAGCTAGCTGATATTTGTGCCTGCTGCAGGCTTCCAGGTAAATGTAAATCTCTTTCCCAGTTTTTGTTAAAACATGACTAGTCAATTTTTTAACGAGGATAATCCATATGCCCAACTGCAGATGCACTCAATGAACTCTAGCTTCCTCAAATGCCCCCATCCCACATGGCGTCTGTGGCCCGGGGACCAGGTTAGCTCTCAGCAGAAGCGTTCTTTGCCAGTGGCTCAGATTCTTTTTCTCTTGACTTAGTCCTGACTGACAGATCATCTTCTCCAGATTGTATTTACAACATAAAAGCACGGTGAACCTGACATGAATGAAACCCAGAACACACAAAAACCCAGCAGAAACAGTCCTCAAAACAATGCTTCGGTTAGTAACAGATAATTAACATAGCAAAGATGCTGAAGCCAGGAAACATCATAATTCTCTGACTTGGCTAGAACATCTGAGACACAGAGGTCTGTGAACGTTCATTTCTCACGTAAGGTCTGTAGGGCAAACGGCAAGTCAAAACATAGGTCTTTAATGTGCTTTCCCAGCTCCTGTTCAGAGATCCTAGATATAAAAAAACATCCAGAAGATAAGGTAAAGACTGGCGTTTTGAAAAAAAATAGTTGAAGCATTCAAGGCAATTGTCAGTGTCACAATTTCATACAAGACCTGCGATGTTGGTGCTCTGTTTTCTAGAACCTACTTCTGTACAAATAATTAGCTATCATGACAGCAACAGCAGCAAGAAAATAATTTTGAGCTGACCCAAAGAGGAATTGCATACAGCCATTATCTTGGATTCATTTAGTGATTTTGAAATCATTTTGGTTTAAAAATTCATAGTACTGGTTTCAGAGCTTGATTTTAATCACTGTAATAACATCTTAAGTTTCCCCCTCTAGGCTGCATATTCATATAATAATAGTCTTTGCAAGTTTTTTAAGAACTAGATTTGAAGAAGTGGTGGTAAATCTCCGGCTCCGTCAACATTAAAAGTGGGCTTTGTAGTTGACTTTCAAGCTGGTTGGGTTTGATTCTGTACATTTTAGAAAGGTTTTAAAGAATCCTTCAAGCTCTAGACTGTCTCCTGAAACTGAAAAATTAAGAGAGTTTTCTAGAGCAATTCAATAGGAGGGACACAAATGACAAGGAAAAAGACCCCACACTGTACAGCAAGAAAGCAGCTTTCTGACTACAGAGCAAATAAAGACTTTTGTGATGGGATGCCAAAGGGAAGGACTGGTATCTGCCTGGACAGGTCACACGCACATTCCATAGCCATCCTTTTGCCCCAGTTGCTGTAATATCCCTTATCTGGCTATTACAGAAAACAGTTATGTCAAGATGAGTGTGACAGCTATCAGCCCTTTACTGCAGATTTGATTTCTTGATTACTTATCTTCCTGCTTTATTTACAGTACGCATTCTTTAACAAACTATGTGACCCAAACCTCGGCATTTAAATAAAGACATCAGATAAACTAAGTGTGTTAGGCCAACGCGAAAGAACTGAAATAAAAATAACACTGCATTCAGTCTGAAATCAGATGTCTGCTAGAGCTAGTACTGCATTCTACTTAAAAGGACAGGACCTGTAGCATATTAGCTATTGTAGAGTCTGGTTTGGTGACAGTATAGTTGATAGTCATGGCAAATGGCAAGAATATTTTAATAGTATCAGACCGTTGCCATTAAAACTGGGAGAAAATAACGTTCACTATAATAAAAGCAGGATGGACCATATTAACTTCTGTTGAACATGGCAAATATTACGATTCTCTCATGATTTTTGGTCTTGCTTCTCTACATTCTCCACTAGATTGGAGGACCTGCGAGTGAAGTTAGAGAATGAAGGATTGGTCAATATCTCGTATGTGGTTGTCAACCATCAAGGAACTCCTTCCCAGCATAAATTTCACCTACTGAAGGAGAGTGTTTCAGAGTATATTACTGTCTACCAGCAAGATGAACAACAAGCTGATGTCTGGACTACCCTAAATGGAAGCAAAGATGACTTTCTCATCTATGACAGGTCTGTATTTAGAGGGAAACGCAGGAAAATATTTCCATATATTTAGAGTAATGCTTTGCAAATCTCTCTATTATTTGATTGATTTGCAAATAACCTGATTACCTCACAACAAAGACATCATAATCAACTTCTAAGTTGCATTAAGTAAAGCACTTGCATTTAGTGGGAAAAGGAAGCTACAAAAGAAAAGTCTGCTTTTCCTTAAGTAAGTTTGGGATAAATAAATTTTTCTTTACAATTACTGTGGATTTAGATTAGTATAACTGTGTGTAGCATAGCCTGATTCTGCTCTCACACTGTTTTTATTTTCAGACAACCTCATTACATACATGCATGTGACAGCAGAAAAGCTTTCTGAGTTCTCATGAAAACGTTTTGACTGGAGTTGTTGAAAATGTCATGTAGCCATATGTAAAAATTAGTCTTTGGGTAAACTTAAAACTTTGGAAGAAAACAGCTTTTTGATCATAGGATTTTGGGACATGTGTCTTTTGGCAGAACCAGTAATAACTCTTTAACTGAAATCCTGATTTTTCGGTTTTGACGTGATGGAAATTATTCGACAAGTGCTGCTCCTTTGATTGCACCAGTTGTGTGGCCAAGTGCGTATCAGAACACTCAAGTACAGACGTGGGGCAATAGGCAGCATAACAATCCCCTCACGCACAGCGAACGAGCAAGGCAGGTGCACCGCAGTGCGCTTTCCGATCAAAATACATGTTACGTTGCATAAAAACATTCTTTGTAAGGATGCAACAACCGTGTGGCGATTTGTACCACAATGCAAAGAGCCCTCCTCGTTAGTAAGATAGGTCTGTAATGAGTGTACCATTGCTAGTCTAAATGCGACTAAACTAGAGGCTTCTGCCAGTAGTTATTTACGTCAGCCAGAAATTGTGTGTCGCACTCCCCACCGATACAGTTGAGCGGGCAAATGTTTGTAAGGCAGATACTGTTTTTTGCCTGTAAACTCCTTGGACAGAAACACTGTCTGTGGGACTGTACAGCGTGGGTGGTTTGACCTGAGTAACATAATTTATGGTAAGAAGAGATGTTTAATGTTAAGTATGTTTATATACATGTAACCACAAAGTTCTTTGTCTCCTTAGATGCGGCCGTCTAGTGTATCATCTGGGTCTGCCCTATTCCTTCCTGTCTTTCCAATATGTAGAAGACTCTATTAAGATTGCATACTGTGAAAACAAGTGTGGAAACTGCTCTTACACGGTATTTTCTTCTATCAGTCTGTATATACTAGGAAAGGAAACTGGGTTCGACTGTTACTTAAAAAAAAAAAAAATTATTTCAGTGTGATTAATCCAAAAAGACATGATTTAGAATTCACACGTTTCCCGTGTCTTGACAGAGAGCTTTTAAACATTACTCAAAGTGAATTAGATCTAATTTAAAATAGACTGATTATCTGTATTCCTGCCCTTAATAGAAATGCAAATCATTTTCAGAAACCCAAATGCAATCTTGGAGGCTAATTCTGTTTCTGAGGTTACATACAGCCAGTAAGCAATTAGCTACTCTAGATTTTGGGGATGGATAAGTACTTAAACAAACAGGAATTTTTTTAAAAAATTGGGAATCTGATTCGAGCTGGTTTGAATTACTATTCCTTTTAGTTTACATTTAAACCCGGCGTACAATAGTTACCTTAAAAAAGTCATCATACAAAGTGACAAATTATTGTTTACGTTATAAAAGAAGGTTGGTTTTGTTTTACATACAGCTGAAGATCAGAACTAATTCAAGGATTATCAAGAAATGTACGTACATAGTCATGAATGTTCAATGAGAATAACCATGTTTGACTCCATCATGCAGTTTTACAGCTAAATGTAGGCCTCAGGCAGGTCAGATGTGGGATCCTAGAAAGAGTACTTTTAGTAACAATTACTTGAATTTTTTTACATTAAGTTTACCTTAAGAGCCCTGTGTAGTTATCAATGGTGTTGTAAAACAAGGTTCTTTTTGATAGTCATATCTTTCTTCAACAAAGTAGCGCAAGTAATTTAAAACTGGGTTTCAGGTTCTGCAAAAATGTTAAGGTAATTAATATTTTACAACAAGTTTAATTAACTATAAAGCCTTCTATTTAACGCAAGCTTCTGTTTTGCAGGAACCTGGTATTGATGATATGTGTGAAAACATCACTAAAAATGCAGGTGAAAAGCTAGCAGAGATAGACCCCAAACCAACTGGTCAACATTCACATCACCACAACGGGCAGAGACATAGACACCACCACCACCACCACCATCGTGAGGGCAGTCGTCATTCCAAAAATGATAACCATCAGGTTCCTTCTGAAACTCAAAGACATCATCCTCACAGTGGTCGGCGTCATAGAGTTTTTGGTCAAAACAGACATGATCAGTCAGGTAGTCATGAACAGGTAGACACTATTCCTCCAGAGGAAGGAGTGGAAATTACACAAGATAAAAAGCTATGAAAAAAAGGGAAAACCATCTGTAAAAACCAGTTAACTTGAAACTGGCAGACAGCATCAGACTCAACTTCTAGTAGCTGATGCTGTCATTGTCGACACCTTTTGTTTGAAGAGCTAGGAAATTCTGTCACTTGACAGTGTCGTGGAGCACTTCCAAATTCTTGCAGGTGACATGGCCAGCTGTCAACAGAGGACATCACTGAATCCTGACAGTGACGTCTGCTCACTGCTGCCTGACAGTCACCGGCAGCAGGAGGAAGTGAAACTAGTGACACCTGACAGTGACAGGAAAATGCAAGAAACTGAGCCTGAAAAACAAACTAAGCACCTTAAAAATGCAAGGGATTCCCACTACCTAAATTTATATAGTTGCAAGAATGGAAAAATGGACAGATTAAGTCCTTTTATTGTCCCCAATTGAAAATTATACTGACAGGTGTGTAGAGTTCAAATATTGCAAAGAAATAGACTTTTAGAGCAGTGATCTCAGAATCACACAATACCTGTCAAATACCATCAGTGAAAAGTTTCATAATTTAAAGGAATTTAATTGACCCATAGTGTGTTTTTCAGTTGCACTGGGAAGGTGTCTGCATTCTTGATCAATTTGTCTGTCTTGTTTCTCTTCTAACATTCTGCTTGCGTTTGTGAGGACAGGGGCATAAACTATGACCTAGGGGCTCCTGCCTGATGTTTAGCAATCAAGAATAGAAGATAATCAAAACAGATATTTTAATCACTTTTTATTAAGGAGATGGACTATATTCAGAAGTTGTGGTGTTTGGTTTTTTGTTGTTGGTTTTTTTTTTTTCTCTAACCTGGGGATAAAAATTATGTACAAGAAAAGCTTATTCCTAAGCAACGTGCCAAAATAACTTTTTATCTGAAATGTAAGATAGAAGCAATAATTACGTTATTTTAAAGCAACAGATTTATATGCTTAACTTTTGTCACTTAGATACGGTATTGGGGTCCATTAATACATACTGTTACAGCTTGTAAAATCCCACTAAATCACTGAGATCATGCCTAAAGTGAGAAGCAGTGTTAACAACTCTCCATGCAGAATCAGTATCAAAAGGAGAACAAATTTAATCTTGGTTTAATGTTTATCTTTGTTTATAACAGTGCTGAATTTGATAAACCTGTATTGATTAGTAAGGTAATATACCACTTAAACTTGTGTAACTTCTCTGCCTGCAGCTTAGCATTCCTAACCTTTGATTAACTGAGTTGAAGTAAAAACATAGTTGTTCGAAGGATTCCTGGATGAAGAAGAGAATATTCAAGAAAGGAAAACTGCTTTGAAAGTGTACACCATAATTAATGATGGTTTAATAGGGAAATTATTATTCCTGTGAAACCTGAATCTTTTTATTGTGAATGCTGATTAGCAAGAAAGTAGCCCTGAATATACACAGAATGCATGCCTTTGGAATATTTGACAAGAGCGTTTTCAATAAAAAATACTCTACATTTCTTCATATCCTGTTTTTACTTTCAGGTGCGTAGTTTGAAATACACTGTTTCTGTTTCTCATTGTGTGTACTATGAAATACTTGATGTCATTTACTCAAAATCGCCTCCGTTTGAAGTGCAGGTCTTGGCCTTTATTAAGGCGTTGCTCTAAGTCTCTTACGGTGTTTCGGAGAATTTCAATTTCCTTGTTTTTCTCCTCCTGGAGATGCTGTAGCTTCTGTAAAAATGCAAGCGAAGGCTTCATTGTCAAGCATCACATAGGACTACGTAACAATACAATATGCAACTACTAATGAGAAATATTCTAAAAAAAGTATTTTTCTCAGTATTTTGTATCCCCAAAATTACAAAGATGACTTCATCAGAATCCTATTTTTCTGACATACCGAAGTCCCAAGCCTACAAAACCAATAATGCACATACATAGTTTATATCGCAGTCGGTCACGTCAGTTCTAAGTTCCCAGGGCTTTGCTGAAGAACAAACACAGCAAAACCGCAGGGAACTACTGCTGGAAACAGGCTGTAACAGCACTTGGTATCTGCGGACTACAGGCTCTTAAATCACATACCCTTCGATAGATACTTTGTGGCAAGACAGAAGCATCTGAAAATGATTTTGTTGTATTATTCTGGACTCTTGCTAATTTAGCATTGAACTGAAAGAATCGGGAGAAGACAAAACATTAAGAACCAACAGGAAAAAAAGTATGTTAAATAATACAAGTATAATTTTCACTTCTTTTAATTGGATTTTGTTCCCGAAAGTAGTAATAACAAGCTTATCTACTATTGGACAATGAAGCTACTTAAGTTTATTTTTAAAAGAATGCAATTAAAAGTTACATTTCTTTAAAAAAAAGCCTCAAAAAATTTCAAAAAATAAATAGGACAAATATGACAAACCAAATACACTTAGATGAAAAGACAACTAGTAAAAAAAATATTTGAAGGCTCCACAGCTGCATGTCTGCAGGATAAAACGCAGAGGATGGTAAAAACCTCTGAAACCTCATATTCCAAGGATAACTCAGCCCGAACACTTTCACATTGTTTCTGTAATGAGAGTGTCTTAAAACCTGAGCCATGAAATACATACTCAATTCTGTGACTCGAATCTCTGCAAGATTAGAAGTCTTTAAGCTCTTGGAAGTTTACAAAAAAATATATCTTCCCAGCATTCAGAAATTAAAAAGAATACAGACTAGCAGAACACATTGTTTAATTTATTTTTTTTTATGGCTCAAGAACTAGCAAAATTTTCAAAGTAATTTCATTTAAAACCAAAACACAGCAAACTTCAGTCTCCCTACGCCGTAGAAAGAACTCGATTCCTGAGCAGAAGTGACTCAGATGTCATTATGGAATTGAGCACATGCCACTGATCTTTGTAAAGACAATAATTTTTTAAGCTGCCTAGATTCCATCACATTACTTTGTTATGTACTCTTACAATTTTTCACTAGTCTGTTCTAAGTTTACCCAATGCCTTAAATTATCTTTATGACCTAATGATCTTTAAAGCTTTGTAATGCATACCTCTACCTGCAGTTTAATTATTTCATTCTGCTTCTCTTCATTTTGAATTTTCAGCTGTCTAGTTAGCTCTAATATTTCCAGTTCTTTTCTCTCTCTCTCTTCTCTATATTCCTCTTCTTTTACTTCAACTAGTAACACGGTAACACCAAGTATGATGATTATGGAAGATGTTTAGATGGAAAAATAACATAATTTCCCAAATATTAAAACTGTCTTGAACAGCAGGTCTACATTTCACAGGAAAACAATTTCGTTCAGTGAAATTTCATCCCCAGTGTCTGTTCTACCCGTCTGGCAATTTCTGCTCATCCTGTGTTGCTGTACTATCGCCTCACTGCCACTGTCTACTCTCTTGAGCAAAGATAAAATTCAATCAAACACTGAATACTTCTAGCTTTCATATGTTTCTACTAAAAAGTGAAATTTGTACTTATCCTAGATGAAGTATAGCTCCTACAGGTTACTTGTTTCACCCAATGCTATAGCATTCAGTCTTAAGAAAACTTACATTTTTTTCTCATATCACAATTCAGCTGTGTTATTTCTGATTTGTGGTCTTCCTCTTTGTTTTTAATTTCTATCATAAGTTTCTCAATCTTATCTTTATATTCCTGCAAATATAAAAAGCTTCATAAAAATCTTGAGGTTTCTGTACTCGGAGCCTTCTGCAAAGCACAACATTCATGTAAAGATGTACAGTACTCTATAATTCAGCACTTGTTTTATCTTTGATCTAGTGAAGTCAAAACGCCCAATTACTTCTTACACAATCCGGCTGAAGTCCACAGATTAAAAATGTAGCAGATTTCATTGTATTACAGCTATTGATTAATATAAAATCAGAAATCGTACTTAATAGGAGAACAGGCGAATGGAGATGTAAGATTTCTTTCCCCAATCCAGGATCTGATACAATGCTGCAGTTAGTTAAGTGACTACAGTTTTACCTTTGTGGATTTTTGACTGTAAGATCCTATAACAAAAATCGTATTTAAAGTACGTTAAATTTAAATGTTTAAATTTGTTAATATTGCTTATACCAAGGATTCCATAGCTTCATGCTGGCATCAGCAGTGGCACTGCTGATGTCAGTGGTGACACTGATACCCAAGTGAAGAGTTTGAGCACACCTATTGTAGGTCTGCTCCAAAGGAATTACCAGGGAACTGGCTGTAGCTGCCAGTGTAGAGGTGCTTACTCCAAAGATCTCAGATCCTTCTGACAAGCAGGTAGCCGCTCACCAGAGCAGTGCTCCGAGGCACTCACAAAAGCAGTTACTGATCGGTGGTAATAGCATATATGGACATACCCAAGTAAGCACCTTCAGAACACCACTAGGAAGTTCCACCATGCCCACACACGCATATGATGTATAGAATCATAGTTTTCTCATGTCTTTCAGAAGGAATTACTTATTTTATTCTCAAACTGTCAAGATAACAGCTCTAGTGGTATAAAAATCTAAGTTTAACTTATAGTTGGTACAAACGCAGGCAAAGCAGTGAGATTCCTAATCTTACGTAGGTAACAGATCATCAGTCGTAGCACAGAGAAATAACACAACTTGTGAGTAGCCCTGCTGGTGTTACCTCTTTACCAAAAAAGAGTGGCATAGATAAAAAGAAGACACATGGTAAATGGAATTTATTGTGAGACACGGATAAAAAGTCGAGACCTATTATTTTTGTAGCATTTACTCCCCAAAAAAATACAGAAAAAATTCAGACAGTTCCTGTTTCTCTGGCTGTACAGCAGGCATTGAGAATATCAAAACATTATTTCCATACAAAAATGTATTTTAATGCAACAGATTACATGTTAGAATGTCAAGTTGAATTTAAAGATAAACATGGCTAAAAAAAATAAGTGCATCTTAGGTTGAACCAGAGTTCTAAGCACTTAGTAGTTTTGACCTCCTAGCGCCTCCAACACATATTGATACTGTCGTGAGAATGACTCTTCTCTTTTTACACATGATAAATGCTAGGAAAAGTGCAATAATAATGGTACCAGTAGCAAAGCCAAGAATATAAATATATATGAACTGCTACAATAGAGATAAAATATTATTCCTCTACCTAAAGAATGATCATTTGTGACACACCTGTTCACAAGCCTTCAATTTCTCTTCCAAGATGTGAATGGTACCCTTCAGTCTGTCATTTTCATCTACATAAATATAAAAATTATATGAAACACTGAAAAGTACATTTTGACAGTATTACTAGCATAAAAGCAGAATAATAAAAATTACTTTCATTTTTTGACTTCTCTGAACTTTAAGAAACTTTTTTGTAGACATGATAATCATCATTTACAGAACTACATAATCTCAGGGTCCCATTTTTTAACAAGAAAATTCATAGTTTAATCACCGAATCATAGAACGGTTAAAGTTGGAAGGGACCTTAAAGATCATCTATTTTCAACCCCCCTGCCATGGGCAAGGACACCTCCCACTAGACCAGATTGCTCAAAGCCCCATCCAACCTGGCCTCGAACACTTCCATAATTGCAATATTTACCCAGTTTTACTACTTCGAACTGTCTTTAGCCTTCTGATAACTGATGCATTCAAGAAATCTAGATCTTTGACTCAGAAAATAAAACATTACTATCATGGCTACAACAGTTTTGAATTGGAAGATGCAACTTTTTAAGTACTTGTTTCCCAAAAACTTGAAAGCAGTATCTCAAAAACAGAATTTAGAAAAAGCAGATAATTTTTATTTTTTATTATTACTGTGCTAATATGCCTTGAACACAAGGGGTATAAAACTAACTACATGGTGTACAGCTAAACTGTAGTACAAGGATATAGCAAATATTTATATATCTTATTCTAAGATAGAAAGTAATTGTCAAGTATTTATGGATAAATAAATTTTAGTTACATTACACTGATGAATAAGGCTCTTCAGTTTAACAAAGTGATAAAAACTATGCATAAATGCTTTAATAGACTACAGTCCAACAGTTGAATACTTTCTCACTTTTTGTAAAATTGCCTGTGCTATGTTAAAATAAATTTTTAGTCCAAATACTGATTAAAAAAACCTCACTAAGGCAGAACTTCTTTTACATGTGGATTCTAAGTAGGATAATAGCAATAGACATTCATTAAGCATATAGACCATCAAAATCTGCACAAGACTTATTTTAGATACACTTTTTTTCCTTTCTGTTTGGCTGCCAGTGAGTTTCTCTCTCTGAAAATAACAGTAAATATAAACAGAAAAATTAAATGCCTGCTTGCTCTAAATTACAGTACAGTATATATAAGAACATTTTTGCTTTTACCTTTCACGTTACATTGGTTTTCAATGGTTTGTGTTAGACCCTTTATCACATTCTGTAAAGTAGTACATTCTAAAAGAAATGAAAAATCCAGTATTTTTGAATAATTTCTTCACAATTTTAATTTTATATTTTGTTTATAAAATTTTCTCAAATATTTTACAATCATCTTGATTAAATACTAGTCTAAGTCATCTTACTGACTCTAGAAATAAGCCAGATTATTATTACATAGTTACTGCTTAATTTTAGCTTTTAGTTTGACAATAGATTAAAAAGAAAATATCAAGCAATACAAACAGCTTCATAAACCTGTTACATTTCTGTTTCTAGTCAGAAAACAAGGATGTTATTGTTTTCTGGGCAACAGTGGTAGTTTTCCATATCAGCATTCCAGCAATTTGATGTAATTAATGAAACCGAGACTTACTTTCCTGACAGGATTTTTGCCAAGATTCTTTTTAACAAGACCAACTCTATCCATTCTTCGTAGTTTCTCACCCCCTTTTTAGTTCATATTAACGTTCATCTTGTGGCTCAACATAAATGTGGAGAGATTCAGAATATGCCACTATATTCCCATTATCTCATTTTAAACAAAATATGTGAGTGTATGTATGTTTATACATGCAACTTGTTATCAGTTTACGTATTTGTATTTCACAATTTTATTTTTTAATTTTGTTTTTAATATTTTAACATCATACAGACTGTCTGTAATACAACATTTGGTTTTCATTAAATACTATTTTTATCCCATATGTTTCTTGTAACGTTATCAGTAAAATTACAGAAGATTCAAAGACTGGGAAGACTGGGGACACTAAAACTGAGGTTGCTTACTCTTAAAGCCTTTCTTTCTGTTTCCAGAGTACCACTGCATTTCTTAAGTGGCTTTTAATTTCTGCAGCAGAGAAAGTATGCTAAATAACAGTCATCTTGTAAGACCAAAGCTCTCTTGAAAACTGTAGATCGTATAATTAAAAACTGTATTACAAATAATGAAGTCGGGAAGATGAATTAAGATCCTGGCTCAGAGATTCAGTTTTCCACTCAATCTTTTTGACCTTTATTCTATTCTTCCATCAAGTCTGCATTTCATGGCGCAGAGTATGTTAGCCAGCTGTATTCTCCTGTTCCATGCTTCCAAAAAAACAGCAGAGGGAGCACGAAGAGCACAGAAACCTTGCCTGCCTCAATTCCTGGACTGGATCAAAAGCGCTGGTGGAAAAAATCCCACTCAAAGTCGGAAGCACTGGGTTAGCATGCCCATTTGAACCAACTAGTTCTCCTATAAATTTTCTCCCATTTGAAAATGTATCGAAACAAATCCAAATGCTTGTAATTCATGCACAATTTAGAAAGACATCTGTGCATTTGAGTAAACAATTGGACAGCAGCTGGTCTCACAGTGAATTACAGCTATTTCAGTGCAAGCCAATCTCTTATCCAGTCCCAAGAATATCTGCTTATCTTTCTTATCTTAAGGACATACCTTGGCAAATCCCCTATGTAATTACAGTTCTGACTGGAAAAAATAACTGGGAACCCACAAGTTTTGCTTGCCTATATTAAGGAAGAAAAAGCAAAATTTTGCTAAATGGTTGCAGCTTTGTGGGTCACTGGTATAGCATCTGTTACGGATTCTGTGTGGTTCCTTCCCTGTAAAGAATACTCCCTACCCGCAGAAAGACTAACTAGCCTAAGTGCTCCTTTTCCATATTGAATATCTATATTTTATTGCCATTTCCTCCATCTGCATTTATAATTGAAGCTATTGGCTTTTTTATACGGCAATTACATCAACCACTTTTTCCTTTTAGCACCTTTGAAACACTAAGTCAACAAATACGCAATCCTGAAGATGCTAAATAGAGCCACCTTAAGTGTTCCACAGACAATAATGTGATTGCTTTCTTTTTAAAAACTAAAGTAGATTTTAGTTCAGAATTGTAGCCTGCACCACAAGAGTCCGTTTAGTCACCACAGAAAAGTTTTACAAGCAGAAAACAAGAATGCCAGACTTGTGTCTGTCTTAAGTGGACCTGCAACGACTTACACTAAACAAAAACTGTGGTCCTCAATCTCACCTTTGTATTGAGACAAAACAAAGCTCATTTATGACCTTTAAGAACATGCATATGCTTTCCTAGTTGCTCATCTTTCCCCACCTTATCTTTGGTTCAAGTGTGTCACTCTCCTCTCTTCGTTGTGTTAAAAGTTTCCTTTCTTCCTTTGCATTTTCTTCACAATTCCCAGTCTTCTTTTACATTAAACAGTTCTAGAGAGAGGCTTCTGGCAATCAAGGATATCAATGAGCCCTCAGGTTCTCACTTCCACTTGTTGGAGATTTCTTGGGGTGCAAAATGCTATTCCTATTTCTGTTTCTCATACTAACAGAGTTCTTCAGCCAGGTTAAACTCCACTTCCCCACCCCACCATCACTAGCAGCCACAAAACCCTTCAAGGTAGGGGGAAGAATAGCTTTTCCTTCCAGAGTGCTTTTTCTCTCTGCTCCTCTGCTGTAA
Organism: Chionis minor; assembly: GCA_013398295.1. Classification (NCBI taxonomy): domain Eukaryota; kingdom Metazoa; phylum Chordata; class Aves; order Charadriiformes; family Chionidae; genus Chionis; species Chionis minor. Next base: position 130,478 of record VZSF01000512.1, read on the forward strand.
GCAGCATGTTTATTTGGAATCATATATGAACCATTCATCAGCATGTGATCTCCCACGTTTTTTCCTTAGCTGTTCTGTGAACTGCTTTGTGGTCTACTGACCTTACATTCCAAGGCTGAGTTTTTTACCTATCCTGTAAATTCATTTGCTTTTGTGTTAAATTTGTAATAGGATGAACTTGAGAATGGTCTTCAACTTGAGAATGTACATACATTAAGACTGTGTGTTGACACTGCTCATCAAGAAATTGACACAGCAGTCCTGAACCCAGAAATTTCAGTTGCCTGAGGATCAACTCTTCAAATGATGCTTTCAGGAAATGTGGCTGAGCCAGGTTCTGGGAAACAGCTTGGGACACAAGGCTAGGAGAAATCTTGTTTTGCAAATGTGGTGGTTTGGCTTCATCAGGCAACAAAGAACCACCACAGGGTAGCTTGGTCTACTCCCCTCAGCAGTGGGGGAGAATCAGAAGAAAAAGGCAAACCTAGCAAGTTGAGATAGAGGCAGTTTCACAGAACAGCAAAGGAAAAAGGAAAACAACAACAGTAACACTGACAGAGGATTGTACCACAGTGCACCTCCCAGACCTAGGAGGCCCCAGCCCACTACCAAGCTTCCACTTTCAGCCAGCTCCTCAGGCCAGCTCCCCCCCAACTATGGGCATGTTGTCAGAGGTATGGGATACCTGTGTCTGTCCAGAAATTAACCCTGTCCCCGCTGGATCCAGGACAGCAAGGCACAGCTGGCAGTATCACTGTAGAAAAGCCATTCTCACAACTAGAGTCTGTTAAGGTAACTGTTGCTAGAGTAAGAACGGAAGTATCAATGCTACATTTTGTCTCCTCCATCTCCTCCAGTTCTGCTGAGGATCCCCCTATAACCCCACCAATAATAAAGATTGCGGTTTTTAATCCCAAAGTGCTTTGGCTTTCAGAAAGGTTTTACAAAGAATAGAACTATTAGATGCAACACTTTTAGTGCTCTGATTCTGAATACACAGTATGCTATTACCCCTTCTGAAGGGTCAATGGTGAATTTGATAAAGGCGCAAGGCTATTTCTACCCATTTCCAAAAGAAAAAGTAAAATGCTTTAGAAATAGTATATACTTACTACAATTTATAATCACTATACATAATCACAACCATAATGTCCTTTTGAAATACTTTTAATGTTACAGTCACTGCTGACCTCCAGTAACATGGTAAATGTTTACCTGACGGTTCCTCTGACAGCATCCACCACAGGTTATGGCAATCTGCTGCCCAAGATGTTTCATGAAACTCTGTTTTCTGATCACCATTAATGAATACAGTTCAAAAATATAAAATTATAAGCACATCATGCCATGATACCTGAAGTCTTTACCTTAGCGGTAAGCACGTTAACCTAATAGAACAGCCATAACTGTATTAATTTCTAAATACATTCTATTCCTTTGGCATCTGTCATTCACTTTCTACTTCCTTATCATCAAGTAGCTTTCAGAACCACCTCTTGGATGTCCCATGTTATTACAAGTTCCTGCTTTTCACTTTTTTTTTTTTTTACTGATACTAACAGCACTGCAATCCCTCTTACTCATTGACCAGAATCTTCCAACAATTCTGCATCCTATTTATATTTGTACTAATTTGTACAACTACTATGACTTCAGTGTTATTGAGATTTGTTTTTTCCTGACTATCCTTGCTGCTAAAACTTTAGTTCATATTTCACGCTGATTGCTCTGGTATTTTTACTTGGACTTCTGCCCTCAACATTTTTTTCCCCATCATATGTTTCAAAACAACTCCAGAGGTCGTTGTCTTCAGTTATATCAGCTTAACTATCTCCTACAGTTATTTCACTCTTATCTCATGGAAGTGAGGCACTACTTTTTACAAATCTCAAATCTCTCTTCTGACTTCCATCTGTTTTCAGTCAATTCTACTTCCATAGTCCTTGTTGTAGTCATCCCAGCTGCTCTGATTTCCTGAGCTGTCTCTCTCACTTTCTCTGCTTTTATCCCAAAAGTTCTATGTCAAGAATGTTTTCTTTTTGTCCACCTTTTCCTTTCCCCTTTTCAAATCTAATTTTTTATAAACCCTTTCCTCTCTGTTTTGTCAATAATGAAGCCTCTTGATCTCTTTGAAGAAAGCTAGAAGAAGACTTAGAAATGGCTGCCCCTCCTTCCCTTGGGCACTGCTTTTAAGGTGAGGCTTTTGCCCTTGGCCTACCTTTAGCTACGCAGCAGCTGTGTTGCAGCCACGTACCATGTAGATCTAGACCCTGGCCATGACGTAGGGAGTGACTTCCTGGCTTGATTTCAGACCTGTCTCATCACTAAGGACCTGCTAGTGACCACTAGATCATGTCTGGCCCTTGTTACCATTTCTAAACTTGATCCAGACTCAGCCTTCTGTCTTGACCTCGGACCTGTTCCATCATTACATACTTGTTTGGTAATGTGGACTTTTGGCTGACCCTTGTGCTCCTCACTGGGCCAGCCTGACACGGGCACAGAGGGAGTCAGTCTCATCTGGTGAAAGCCCCTACCTCTGTGGGCCTTGCATGATTGGTACCTGATTCCCCGTCTCTTGCTCAGCCCTGACAACACTAAACCTTGCCACCTTCTCTGTTACCTTTTCTAGGTCTGGTACATCTGTTTTGCAATGTGGGGACCAGAACGTTACATGAGAATCACAGACTTTACAGGGACATGATGTTTGTTTCTCTATTTCTTCCATATCTGTGCCTATCACTGTGTTTGCTTCTCTGACTACTAACATTTTCACAGAACTGCCTAGAAGGACACCAAGACCTCTTTGCTGAGAAGCAGCCAACTAGGACCAACCATTGTTTATATAAAATGCCTCCTATATGCACTGCTACTGGTTTTCATCTCCCCTTTTCATCACTTGTCATTCTGTATCATCAGATTCTTGGCATAACTGAATAGATTATCATCATCAGCAAACTTCACTTATTTACTCAATAATTTTTCCAATTCGTTTCTGACTATGCTGAATTATTTTAGCATAGATCTAAGTGAAGATCTAAGTGAAACCAACTGGCAATCTCACTCCTCTGTGAACCTAAGTTTACTCCTACCCTGTTCCGTAATTTAGCCAGATGACTTCTGAGAGACCAGTGTTCTACAAAAAGATGCACCTTTCAGCAACTCTACGAACTGCAGAACAGGCATCCACAAATCTATGTTAAGTACTAGGTATTTCTCTTTTCAAATACCCATCTGGAAAGATACACTTCTAGAACTAAAAATAAAATAAAATAATATAAAATCTTAATTTAATAGCTTTCTCTTTAATTCCTCCTTTATTTGGCAACTTTTTTATTATGACGTAGAGGCTTATAATTCCAACCTGTAGAATAGTAAATGTTATTTCATTAGTTAGCTTCCACTGAACATTTTGAATCCTCTTAATATTAATAAGAACTATTATTACCATTCTTAACTATTAATATGAACTATTATTACCATTCATTACTACTTAGCACCATAATGACATCTGCTATACAAAGTAAAAGTCATATGACGTATGACCAAAACTGATCACATGAACAGTTGTTAATTAACAGATCACAGACCGCAACACAAGTACAGGCCATGGAATAAACTTACAACAGTGGTATGAGCATAACTGAACTCAAGCTTGAAGGATTACGTGCTATTCCTTACACTTTGTAACTCAGTTGGAAATGTCACTGAGATAAAATCTTGATGGTGGTATTATAAACACAAAATGGGTTGTCACATTGTTTAATCTGACCTCTTCAGAGATTAAATCTCACACAGGTAGAAAGTATAATCACTCTGGAAAGCTTTTCAGTCCTCTAGAAGTTAAACAAATGCCTAGGCAGAACTGCGATTCGATCAATACCCAACAAAGGTCCTTACAGAACTGATTTAAGTGAGCAAAATTCAAAGAGGAATAATAAAACTTCAATATACCAGCAAGGTACAGGGAAAATATATTCCAAACACCAAACTGGGCTATCAGATTGTCCTTAAACAAACCAAATCACACAAGAAACTAAGAAATACAAGTCTTTTGTGTTATCTCAGAGCACCAGCCCCACCAGTCTGACATGCCATCTCCAATTACAGGCAAGTGTTGACATTTCAAAAGGCAACAAAATATGTGTTGGGGAATGCCTCTGGCTCATTTCTTATTGGGCAAAATGCTTCTGGTGACAAGGTGAAAGATAACATTTGCTCTATCAATTCGAACGGAGCACATAGTGTCAGTGCTGACCTTACTTTTCCCAAATGTTGACCCTGTTGTTCTGCACAGACATCTAGCTGCTTATGGATTAACATAAATCACAGGCTAGCACTTTAAGGAGAACTACTGATGTTAGTTTGCATAAAAATGATGGCTTTGTACCCTGTAGCAGTTCATTAGAAGCTCAAGAGGACTGTATGGATGGGAATGGTAAACATTTGGGAACAAAAACATCATCAGGTGTACCAAGCTTATCTGATCCTCTCCCTCTTTCCCTGCCAACACATGGTTTCCTTGGAAAAGGAGGTAACAATCAAAAAAGAAAAAAAAAGATGAAGAGGGAAAAATGAAAGAAAAAACAAAAGGAAATTTTTTCTTTTGTAGGTACTGCATACACTCAAAAATCTCTTAAGGTGGATGGATATTAACATCAAGTGGTACATAGGTACTTTAATGCAGTTCTCAAGATATGTCTGTGGATTAAAGTTATCTGGTTTAAACAAATGAGATGGATTTCATTACATGATCCAAGATGAAGCATTACTGTTCTTCACACAGTATCTTAGATCCTTGGTATTTTATTTCTGTATTTTATATGACTGAAAATAATGGAAATATTTCTCAGAACTTCCTGAACATATGCAAAAAACCCCCCTTTTTAAAAAAATAACTTACCTTCTTTTACTGATTCCTCCTTTGATTGGCTTAATGTTAACAACCTGTTACATTTTTCCAGCTGAAGAACCAGTAGGTTATTTGCTTCATTAATTCCTGATATTTTCTAGAAAATTGGGAAAAGACTACAGTTGTAGCAGTATCTTTTGATTTAAGTTTTAAATCTTGAGTTTTAAATTAATATAAAATTTAACAATTTCACAACACTGCAGTCACAAGCCTATATTATTTGCCATTCTGGCAATTCCATTATAGAGAAGAACTGAATGCTGAAGTTGAGAGCCTGTGCTATTGCAAGTTTACCCTGCAGAACTAAGAATGTTAACTTGCATCACTAATTATAAACTGGTTTCTTCTCAGTTCTGTAGTTCGCAGTCTGGATCAATCCTCAGCAAGGTTCTGTCTGCTGCAGGGCATATGAAGCTGTCAGTGCCCTTGCTGAGCACCAGCATGAGTAATGGGTGTGCGCAGGAATTGGCATAATATCCTTCTTCCATGAGAAATGATACATTTATTCCAGGTGTCCCTTTTATATTATCTCTAGTATGGATTTACTGATCAGGAAATCACCAGGGAGCTGGTCAATGCAGGTCTAACAAGAAATACAGTACCAATTTTCCCCAGTGGATCCATCTTTTCAGAACTCACGTACATAAAGAGAGCTCAATGCATATGGAATGTAAAGACAGGTGTTCCTGCTACGGCAATGACATTTTTCTAAAAGAAGGAACAATTTCTGAAAGGATAGTCCAGCAAAGCTGTGTAATACTGTTATCTCCAATAGCAGCTTCCGATACACAGGGACACTTCCGCGCTTTTCCTAAGAAGACAAAATTGGCCTCTGCACCGGTAAATTTCTAGCACAGAAACAAAGGCTTCTCAGACTCCCCAGAAGTCACTCGTATCACTCTGAGATACAGTGAATACAAACGCTTTTGAAAATTGATATTACAAGGCATATTAGTAAGAACAAACTGGTATCACTTGGAAGACATTTTCACTTGAAAAGCTTATTAAAATGTCATAAAATATTTATAGGTAGCAGCTTCAACATTTTTTACCTTCTTCACTTACCTTTTCTATCTCTGAGAAGCTATCTAGAAGTTTGTCAAGGTTCACCACACTGGTTTTCTTCATAGTTTGTTCATGGCTGTGATTCATTTATTTCTGGACTATATAATCCAGTGATCACTGTGTACATAAAAAACACATCTATGAATTCATGTGTTTCTTATTCATACTGTGTCAAAAGATTTCATATGCACAGGTGTAAGCATAACATGGTACATTTTATTACTTTTTTAAAATTAAAACTATTTTTGCATGTGAGGCTAAACTTCAACTAACCTAGTATCTTGCATTTCTGGGAAACACGATGAATGTCAGAAAGCCCAAGCAAAATCTATCAAACTGCTAGATGATATGGTTGGATTTGGAATTTTTTGCTGTAATTAAAAAAAAAACCTGAATTCACTTACATAGACACAATGATGCAATTTTACCTAAATATATTAGTGGTCTGCACATAGGATGCTTTTAAAACACTCGACCAATTTTTCTTTAGATATGCTGCTAAAACAGATTGGTCTTCCTGTCCTCACTTTGAAGAGTAGGAAATTCAATCAATTGAAACAATTAGTCATTCTCTACTGTGCATGTTTTAGAGGCAACAGGTGAAATTTTGTTACATCTGATTAACTTTAAAAATGTTACATAAGTAAGTGAGATTTTACCAGGCACACATTAATGCTGAGTCTAGACCTTTTACCTATGTAGATGCTCTTATACTTAGGTACTCAGCCTTCAAGTTACTTACACATTTTCTTATAAACAATTTGCATTAAGATCAGTGATGAGGCACTGCAGCACATGAACTTTGCTGTATGAGTAAAAAGGCAGTATTTTGAAAAGCACCCATAAAATTCCAGATTATTCACACAATTTCTATTTTTAGTACTAATTCTACTTACAGAATCTTCAACATAACTTTACAAGAAGGATCTGTAAATGTGAATGCCTCTAAAAATACTGAAACTATCTCTGAACATCAGGTTCCATGAAACAAAAACTCCAACACCAGGTAAACCATGTATGCCAGCCAAAATCTTCACTAGTATGTGGTCATGTATGAACGCTGCCTTTTTAAAAATAACAAAAGTTTGCAATGAGAGAGATGAACCAGAAGTTAGAATGTGTGCACTACCCAGAATACCCAAACTGAATGGGTTTCCAGGCAGAAATACTTATGGTAAAGTTAGGTGGAAATAGGTATGTAAATGAACAACCACTAAGCGGGAACCTAAATTACATAACTGAGTTATTTCCTCTGTCATTCAATATTTACAAGTCTTAACATGTATGTAACTTCTTCACCAAAGAAGTAAGAGAAAGATACTGGTTCTGTGTATTTAATACTAATTTTTCTCTTGTATCCACTGTTTCCTCACAGGAACTAAAACTAATGCATTAGCTAAAGCTAATTAACTTTTTTTTTTTAAATCAACAATTTTAAAGAATATATGTACCATCAAAGAACTAATGCTTCTAAGGTAGATTAGTGATTTTTTATTAAGTTATCAATCTTAATGATTTCCAAGTGTTACTACAATGCAATGATTTGTTAAAATGGAGTTTAATATACTTATTCAGGACATTCCATTTTGTAAAATGGTTATGTACTTTAATATTCTCTTAGTTGATAATCTGAATGTACATTATGAATGCCAAGCCCTGATCTTTCCAGTCCCTATCACAGGCAGTATCTTATCTGTTTGCCAATCACCAGTTGTTTTCACCATGCTCTTAAACCTGCGGTTTACCCTCTGAATTTTTACTGAAGATGGGAGTTCAGGGAGCTGCCATGGTGTGTACTGTTTTGTTTGTGTGTTTCCCTATTCCATGGTATCATTTGTTTTCTCAGAAGACAGGATGTGCTCAGCACTTGGCAGTGTTAGGCAACAGTGCCACTGGGAATGAAACTCGTACTGAACTGAAATAGTAATTTAAAATTCATATGTTGCATTATTAACATTGTATTTTTTCAAGCAGGAAAACTCATAATTTCTATTTTTTTGTATCTTATTATTATACATGTTATGTATTCTAAAGACCTTTTTGTTAAACCTCCCACCCCCATTTTGAACTATGGTATTTATTTCACTAGGGGGAAAATTTAAAGATTTAAAATGTATTTTTGACTGTCATAAAACCAAAACCTTTAATCTCTCTTTAACCCCCTGCTGCTCATGCCCTCCCTGACTTTGGAACTTAAGGTTTCCTTTTTACTTGATGTAACAGTGAAACCTGTTATAACCAAAATAAAATTAGTAGATACTAATTTTTAACTACATATATCAATTGAATACTGTAAACATCCAGTAACAGGCACTTCAAGTAGTCTCATCGTTTTTCTGAGCTCCACCCTTCCTTAAGATAGGCACCTACATTGGCTCTAACCTTGCTTTAATTACTTACTCTTTGAAGACCCTGAGCACATTTAGAACAGTTTGCAGATCAAAATTACCACCACCCAAGCGGCACCCTCAAGTGGAGCGAACCCCATCTCCACATCCGACTGGGAGGGGTGGCTGACACACCAGAAAGCCATGATGCCATTTAGCACAACCTGGACAGGCTTGAGAGTTGGGCAGAGAGAAACTGTATGAAATTCAACAAAGGCAAGTGTAGGGTCCTGCACCCGGGGAGGAATAACCCCCTGCAGCAGTACAGGTTGGGGGCTGATCTGCTGGAAGGCAGCTCTGCAGAGAGGGACCTGGGAGTCCTGGTGGGCAACAGGATGACCATGAGCCAGCAATGTGCCCTTGTGGCCAAGAAGGCCAATGGCATCCTGGGGTGCACCAAGAGGAGTGTGGCCAGCAGGTGGAGGGAGGTCATCCTCCCCCTCTACTCTGCCCTGGTGAGACCACAACTGGAGTACTGTGTCCAGTTCTGGGCTCCCCAGTTTAAGAAGGACAGGGAGCTGCTGGAGAGGGTGCAGCGAAGGGCCATGAAGATGATTAGGGACTGGAGCATCTTTCTGACAAGGAAAGGCTGAGTGAGTTGGGTCTTTTTAGTCTGGAGAAGAGAAGATTGAGGAGGGATCTCATCAATGTTTACAAATACTCAAAGGGAGGGTGCTGGGGGGAGGGGACCAGTCTTTTTCCAGTGGTACCCAGTGACAGGACAAGAGGTGACGGGCACAAACTTGAACACAGGAAGTTCCACCTGAACATGAGGAGGAACCTCTTTCCTTTGAGGGTGGCAGAGCACTGGCACAGGCTGCCCAGAGACGTGGTGGAGTCTCCGACTCTGGAGACATTCAAACCCCGCCTGGACGCCATCCTGCGCAACCTGCTGTAGGTGGCCCTGCTCTGGCAGGGGGGTTGCACCAGATGATCTGCAGAGGTCCTTCCCCACCCCAGCATTCCACTCTATGAGTCTGCGATTCACAGAGGACAGGGCAGAGGCACCACCCGCGCCGCTGCAAACCCCACCGACCGGGCCCAGCGACCCCTCTCCCACCTCCGCAGCTCGCCCACGCACGGCGCCCCGGGTAGGAACAAGGCCCTCCCAGACCCCCGGCCGCACAGCCGCTGGCTCCTCCGGCGCGTCGGCGACGGCGCTGCCGACAGGGGCGACACCGCACGACAAGGCCAGCGCGCCCCGCCCCCCCCCCCCCCCCCGGCNACACGGCACCTGAGGGGAACGGGCGCACGCCCAGCCCGCCGGCGGGAACCCCGCTGCGCCGCCGGAGCGTACCACTACCGGCCCTGCGGGGGGGGCTGCGCTGCCTCCCTCCTCCCCCCCTGCCGGCACGGTGGTGGGCGCCGCCGCACGCGGCCGAGGTGCTCGAGGCAATGGAGGCCGCCGGCGCGGCCCGCCCTGAGGCGAGGGGAGGGGAGGGGAGGGGAGGGCCGGCGGGAGCCCCGGCGGGTGGTGGTCTCCCGGCGCCCCTCGCAGACTCCCCACGGGATAACCGTCCCCTTGGCAGGGGAGCCGGTGGCGGTGCCGTCCTCACAGAACCCCACGGGCAGTGCCGCCACTTGCCGCCTCACCAAAAAAATCCTCTGAGGCCTCAGCAGAGCGACTGTTCCGGCCCTGATTTCACTCCTCCGCGTAGTGTGTGAGTTGTTTTATCCAATGGCACCTCACATCGACATCAGTTTCGGCTGAGGGGAGAGTTCAGGTGTGAAAGAGCGTTCCTTCGAACAGCAGCAAATGGAGGTGCGATGGGAGTGCTTCTGTGAGTGGCAGAGGGGTTGATTCCCTTCGTCTCTGGTTTCTCAGTATTTATACTGCGTGTGTAACTATGGCTACCGAGCAGTGATACTCGCTGGCCTACCACTCCTTTTCCTGAGAGAGATCACCACAAAAGGCTTCTGAGAGAAGCTTCTGAGACACCCACCACCCACC
>VZSF01000512.1:140814-264145 GCA_013398295.1 Chionis minor
CCCTGAGGCTGCCGAGCCGACGGTCAGCAGGGCTGGCGGGACACGGTCTGCTCTGCAGCCTGGCTGCTCCCCGCGGGCCCGGCAGGTAGCGGCACTGCTGGTGGCCCAGGGCTGTGCTGCGGCTTTGGGTAGGCTGGGAAATCGATCCTTTATGAAAAGGAGCAGGTTACGTCATTATTTTGTTTCTGCTACTGAAATCTGATAGCAAGCCCTGTTAAGATTATCCTCCCAACATATTTAGCATCCTGCCAGGCGTTTGAGGTTTTTTTTTGACAGTAGGGTTTTTGCAGGACGGGTAGGGACCCATTGGGTTGCTGGATAACATCCCAGGGAAATCAGAGGCAAGCAAGCCCTGTGATCCCACAGGAAAACAAAACAACTCTCTCTGCGACACCTTATTGCCACTTTACTAGGTATAAATTGCTTCTGTTCTAGGCTGAATTTAAGTTGATGATCAAGACATGCCAACCTCTTTAATCCTGCTAGGAGTGTCTAAGGTAAGGTTCACTATCCTGCCTTACCAAGGAAACAAACTGTGCCGAGGCTTTTGGGTTCGCACCAGTAAATGTTGTTACTGTAAAATAAGCTTCTTAGCTTAGATACCCTTACTGAAAACATCACAGAAAAAAACATTAGCCATTTTGTCATTTAAATGATCATAACTAGGTTTCGGGGTTAGTAGTGCTGATTGAGTGACTATTAGTCATACTTATGAGAATCACTGAATAATTTAGTTTGGAAGGGACTTCTGGAGCTTGCCTGGTTCAGACCCCTTCTCCAAGCAGGTCCAGCTTCAAAGATAAAATCTGTTGCTCATGGCTCTGTCAAGTTTGGAATATCTTCAAGAAGAAGATTGTATTATGGCATATTTTGAAGACGAATTGTTTTACAGGCTTGGACTTAGACAGAAACAACTGTTAATTTACTTTATGGACATAGATTATTTTTCAGAAACAGGTTCTAAAATTGCATTCCTAGAGCCACATCTGCATGCTAGAATAAATCCTCAGAAACGCTAAATATGCTGTAACATTCTCAGATGGTCTGTTTGTTTTGTTTTTGTTTTTTTTAATAGAGAAGGAAGTTGTTACATTTTGAATGCTTGTTGATGTTGTCCTCAAAAGCAGAACTGCCTGCTGTGCAGATCAGAAGCTGTGGGAGCATGCCTGAGAACATCCAGAGGAATAACAACCTGCCAGTCATTGTCACAAACGCTGTTTGCAGGCAACTGCCTTATCAGAGTATCTGAGGGTTGTTGTCCACTGGGACATTGACATAGACAAGGTGATGAAAATAATTTTTGTGGATAAAAGATCTGCATCTGAGATACAAGTGGGGAAAGGACACGCTGCCAAGTGTGGCATGGTAACCAATGCTAGTAGGGTTCTCCTGTCATTTCCCAGGAAACTCAGTACATGCTGCTGGTGTTTTCTCGTTCACTTTCCGTGCTTTACTGACCAATTTTTATGAAATTTGTCATACTTTCAGTTGTCCTTGTAAACTGCAGCACCCCCAAAAACCTATTCGAAAGATTTGGTACTTAAAGAAATCCAAGTTTAATAAAATTATTTGATAGCAAAGACTAGATCTGTGTTTTAGTCAAAGTGAAATGTCACAGCAATAACTGCTTGTCTTAGACCCAGACCCAGAAAATGGTGCACCATCACCGCTGATGGCTCTAAAGATAAAAAAACCCCGAAAACCTCTGAGTGGCGAGGATTTTAATGCACAGTAAACCACAGTGTGTTGCACAGACTGGTTTTTGTGTTAATTATTTAGTGGTGGTTTTGTTTTATAGATTACATTCACAGGAAGTCAGGGTATGAAGACTGAAAATCAATTCTCACGATTAGGCAAAAATGTTGCCCTGCGGCCACATGTTATATTTGCAATAATGCTATGCTGAGTGACCCATATGTAAATATGTAATTTAACCCCTGTGAAGGTGATTAATATGAGCAGACTGCAAAAAAATGCAAAAAAAAAATCTAGAGGGGAAAAATATATGACAGGTCTTGACACAGAAATACATGGAACAAAAACCTGTAAGACGGGAATAGAACACTTACTCTATAATAGGTTTAGGAGTCAGCAAATATTCTTTTGCTTTAGTTTTTAAAATATTGTTGCTGAAGTAGTAAGCAGTTTACTACTGCAAACTTCCAAAATATAAGAGTTTTTCTATAATTCATTTAGTGTTCATTTTTTTGGTTGGTGGGTTTTTTTTTGGTTTTTTTTGTTTTTTTTTTAATGGAGTAGTAACTTCTCTGGTAAGACAGTTCAAGAGTGGTGGTCACTGAAAAAATACCTGACATCCACCTTGTCTTAGGCAAGTAGAGAGGTCTTTTCTGGCAGAAACCAGCAAGTAGCTGGGTGACGCTGTATTAATACAGTGCAACCTACAGAGGGTTCCTAATGCAAATGGAAAACACAAATGCCTTTTATTGCCATTATGAGCATCCCTGTAAGACAAACTTCTATGCCAAAGACCAGTGACACAGCTGTCCTAGCCGTGTTTTCTATTCTGTTTCTCACAAACAACATCATCTACATACATTTAAAATCTCTTATGGCTAGGCACAGGCTTGAGGAATTTTTTACTGATCTTCACGTTACTATTACATTTTGATGATCTTTAATAACCTTCCCAACAACCCCAGCCACATCAAAAGCCACGTCACATCAGCTGCATTTAGAGGCTTGCAAGAAGGTTTGCAAGATTCAACACAGTTTGCAAAATGATTGTTTTTCCCTTTGTTCTGAAGAGCAGATGGAAAGAAGAGCATAGCTTTTAACCTGCTCTGGAGTGCTAGAGCACGCATCACAGTGTTTAACACACTATAGTGTCAGGCTGCAGAGTAACTTAGTACAATGAGGGGATAAATCATGCCCCTTGGGCACCAGCATACTGTTTGCGATGTTGTATTCCTCTTGCTTAAAGGATTTATTTTTCTGGTTTAGCAGATGAAAGCTGTCATCCAGGACGGATTTTTTGGTATAGAAGCTCCCGTTTCTGTTGCTTTCTCCGAAGTGTTCTGTGTTTGCCCAAAGGGTGAAAAAATACAAATATACATAAATACGTACAAATACGTGTTTATTAAGTAGGTTAATATACTACAACACATTTATAGATATTTAAATATATAAATAAATATATATGTGTGCAAGCAAATATGTCTGTTAAACCAGTATCATTAAAGTAACCTCAGTAAAAATAGTTGATTTGTGTTGCCGTCACTCATGCATGTTTGTTACCTAAGTCTTGGGGTAGGAGGTTTTAGAAAAAACAAAGAAAAAGGAAGAAAAAAAAGACTACATATGTGATCTTATCCTCATAATTTGAGCTATCAAGCAACATAAAAGGCCACTTAGTTTCAGCATGTGCTTGAGCTGTTACTTTGTTCAGAAACAAAACAGGAATGTTCTTCCACAAAGTATTGTTTTCCTCTGTACTTGTGCCTTTTTTCTTGGCAAAGGATGACCTAATCTTTACTTTATAGCTCCAGTAATTGAAAAAAATAATGGCTTAGCATTAGTGTTTATGGTATGTATCAAAATACAAGTTTGTTTATTTGTAATAGGGAGTTGGTAGGCAGTAGATTTCTGATGTTCTTTATATGAATTCCATATTCTTGTAACCTCAACAGGAGTGTTCTGTGATGCAGAATGAACTAAGAAAAAAAGAAAAAAAGGAGGGTAAACACTAGGTAAATTGGAAATGAAATGTCTTAAAATGTGTATCTTTCTCTGACCCGGTAAAAACCTGGATTTTGTAATCTCCAGAAGGAGTCATTAGGGTCATATCTAAAAATCACAGTCTTCTGTATTCGCTATGCCACATGCTCAACTTAAAATGATTTTGTTTTGCCTTCTGAAATAGCTTTCTAAATTACTACAGATGGAAAACCAGCTCACTGTATCATGCTGTCTACAAGTCTTTGGAATAGCCTGTGTTCGTCTGCAGCATAACTTTCAATAAAATATTTAGCCATATGGTATTGAAGGTAGACAGCATGTTCCAGCACTTTGTTGCATAGACAGACTGGTACGTGCTGTTTCCAAGAGGAAAAAAGCCCCTCATATGTCATTAGAGCCTAAGAGACCTTTGCAGTCATTTAGCTTGTCAGAACAATATTTTTGTTTTAAAAGTCTCAACCATCACCCAAGCAGGAGTGAAAACATTGATTTGTAGCACAGCTTGTTTGCTTTTTGTCTGAGAGATGCTCATTTATGTTGACCTTATTTACATTTTCTCAAGCATATACATATGTACTCACGCCTAAACAGAAATCACATACCTAGACTAAATAATTTAATGATACTAATAGAAAAGTTTAGTCTATGCTACAGGGAAGAAACTGTCAACCCACACACAGGCAGATTCAGATATTCTTATGCCCTGAGTTCTTCAGTAGTCAAGTATTCTTCATTAGAGTGTATCAGTATCATCCACTTGAAGTCAGTTTCAGAGAGAACATAATTATGCAAATGTAGGTTGTTGATTTTGATGATTTGCTTCTGTAAAACTTGAAGTCACTAGAATGATCTTCTCCTCAAAAGATTTTTGCTTTATGAATTACTATTTATACTGCAGCCATGTCAGCATTCCAATGATGCTAAAGCTCTGTCCTGCAAGCCACAGTGCGAGCATACAAAAAAAATTCTTTTCTTGGAAGCATTTGACAGAGAGATATTCTATCCAGTTTAAATAGCATATGACAAAGGAGACTGATGAACCTTAAGGATGAAGAGCAATAGAGAAAGAAGGACAAAGTCAAGAGACGTAGTTGTATTGCTTCCAATGGCTTCCTAACCAACCTACCTTGCATTCCTTTGCTTTCCCGTTTGCATCAGATTTATCATTCTGTTGACATACTGATGGGTCAAACTGTTACAATTTCAATGTTAAGCACAATTATAACAATTGTATTCTCCAAATTTATTTGTAATTCTGGATCCCGTGTACTTTTAAAGTAATGCTGAACTTGTGACCTAGTTTTCTTGTGCTTCTAAAAACGTCAGGGTGGTAGCGAGTGTTTGAACCACACAAACGTGTGCTGTGTCAGATTGGCAAGGAGCCAATTAAATACATCTAGTACACCATAAGAAAATACTGCTTTGTTAGGGACTGTGTTTTCCACAGATTATCAAATCTTGCTTAATTGATCCTGTCTGAAGGAGTTGATTTGGACAGCATTTTATTTGTTTTCTTTTGTTTCTTGCTTTTCCCTCCATTAACTATTAGCCTTTATTCTGGTCTAGTAGGTCCATGGTCTGTGGTCTAGTAGGAGATGTCCTTGGTCTAGCAGGAGGTGTCCTTGCCCATGGCAAGGGAATTGGAGCTAGATGATCTTTAAGGTCCCTTCTAACCTAAAGTAGATTCTGTGATTCTACGGAAGTTAAACAGTTGGGGACAGTCTTGTGAGAAAGGAATGCTTGTGTCTAAAGAATGATTTTCGATACTATGGAAGCAGGAAGGCAGCTTATAAAGACACATATGCTTCTGTTTTCCTTTATTTCTGCTTGTGACAGTGCTCAACTATCCGTGCCAGGCTAAAGGCACATGTTTTGCTTCTAAATAGTCATTTAATACATTCCTTAATGAAATAAATTCAGAAGGTTGTTATAATTGATTGATTGATGATTGGTAGAAATCATCTAATTAATACTAATCACTTTCTGAAGAAAGCGATGCAACTTTGCCATTATTTAAACTATAAAAGAGACTTAGCGTCTATAGAGGTTTTCATAAAACAGGTCATTCTTTGGCTAGTCTGCTCCTGTAGTCTGACTCTCAGTACAAGCTGTTTGAACTACACTTGAGTAAAAGTTTGCATTTTTAAATACTATAGGTTTACAGATCTAATTGCAGTTAACACAGCTCCTTGCCCAGAGTCGCACATTCTTTGGCTCAGGAAATTTCGCTTTAAAGTTTTTGTGGTATTTCAAGGTGCTAGCAAATCTTTCTGATTCCATCAAAAAAAAAAAAAAAAAGCCATGACAAAGAAAGAATTCTAACACATACGTAAAAAGTTAGCTTAAGGAATCCCACACAGCTACGCCACAAATGGAGGGCAGTGTGCTCATAATGATCACAATATCTCTGGGTAACAAGCATTCAGCACTCAGACAGCTGTTGAAGAAGGGTTGGACCCGCTCATTTGGTAGCACAGTTTTGCTTGGAATCGTGTTGTCTTTGATAAATTTCCAAGCTTGTGCCTTACTTTTCCAAGGAATGTACATTTAGTTGGCTCACAGAATTAGTTCCTGAAGAAGTTTTCCATTCAGAAGCGCAAGGTTGGTATTTCCTTTGTTTGTAACTTGAGATTGTAGCACTGTATGTGCTACACAGATAGCTGCTGTGAAATAGATCAGAAAATTTAACCTCTTTCTTAGTATGAGAAAGTTCTCTATGTCTTTCTGGTGTAATATCATAAGGTTTCAAATGCAAGTGAAAAATATGTATGTTCTGTTAATTTTACTGCGGAAGAAAAAAATGTGAGGAATCAGTTTCCTGGCATGCCTAGGCCTCAGGTGTGTCTTATGGAATGGATTTTATTTCCTTCAGCATGAACTTAGAAGCAGAACAAGGACAGTAGTGGAAGCATCATTTATAGCATCTGTGACAGGAAACTACAGAAAGTTGTCAGCTCTTCAAGTTTGCTTTTATTCCTACTAAGCCTTCTGCAGACTTGGAGGAGTTTGGAGTTTGGAGGAGTTTGGAGGAGGGGAGTTCGGCTATGTTCTCTCACAGAAGGATCCTCTGCCTTCTCAGGCTAATTTCAGGAAGCTGTTATGTCATTAGTCAGCTAAATCTCATATATTAGGATAAAGAAGATCACATGATGCAGAAGAATTACCAAAGCCTGTGGGGAAAAAAAGGAGACCTGTCAAAAATTTGTGTCAATTCACTAGACGCGTTGATTTTAATAACTGCATCTGCTTTCATTACAACTACAGAGTCCAGTTGTTGTCACCCATACCACTCCTACAGCTCCACCTACAGCTAATTACCCAGTGCTGATGCTGAGTCCTGGCAGCTGATCTACTGCCCTGGTTCGCTAACAACGCCGTTACTGTTTCTCTTCTCTTCCATCTGTTTCTGAATGTTGCTGACTGTAATGGCCCTGATTAGGGAAGGTGAGGAAATGCTTGCTCAATACAGTTACGCCCGAGTGTTTCAGTAATATACAAATCATGGAAATGCATTTGGGCCACATCTTGCTTCTGTGTGGCTGGAGGGCATGGTTTCTATGGGGGTTGGAGTACTGACTCGTGTGCAATTAATAGTGATCAGTCAGAAAGAATAATTTGTACAGTAAAATTGTATTTAAACAGAGGGAGATCCAAGAGAGAAATACATCCACTGGCATCTCCTCAAAGTCAATTTGCTACAAAAGCTGGTTAAATTCTTACCAATTTCACAGTCTTGGTGAGCTAGGATATTCTGAGTTAGAATTGAAAAATGTGTAATGAAAGTTGTATTCTGTAATGTTTACCTCTCTGCTTGCCCTCCAAGTTTGCATTGCTTCTTTGATAAAAATAAAAACATGCTTTAAAATTTTTCTCCCTTTTCCCCTCAAATCAGGCAATCTGAGTCAGGCACTCCTTTTTATAGGGTGTCTGGTAGCGAGCCCTTGGGATAGCGTATCTCAGTGCAGGAAAACAAGGTTGCCTGTGGCTACATGGCACATGGTTTTAAGTTTCTCTTTGAACCAGAGCCTTATTTCCCATTTTTGCAACTGTGCTGAAGCATACATAGTTGTATTTATTAAGCCGTGAATGACAGTAGAGTGTTCCCAACATAGATTGCCATTGTCAACTCGAAGCATTTCTAAAAGCACCTTTTTTCATCTTATTTTCCTCCCCATCCCACTGGGGGGAAAAAAAGTGAGTGAGTGCCTGTATGGTTCTTTGCTGCCAGCTGGGGCTAAGCCGTGACAGCATGGCAACTCATCTCTTCTTTAATGCTCCTACTATTTTGAAATAAAAACCACACCTTTGATAATGTTAATTTTCATTCCAAAAGAGTAAACAGCTCTGTTCATAATCTGCTGTCACCTCCTGTATTGTAAGTCAGGAGAAATATTTCAACTCAAGTATTAAAGAATAGAAGAAAGAAGAATTAAAGAAGAAGTCATTATGTTTGATAAAATTATTTGTTATCTTAACGGAAATTGGTATAGATGGTGCTGTTTCAGTCTGCTTTAACAGTAACCTTAAAGCCTTGGAAATGCACATTGTGTTTGACGGAGAAAAGAGACTCAAAACCAAACTCTTCCAAACCAAGGCATGCTTCTTGATGACACAAAAAGGTAGCCAGCAGAGCAACTTGAGTCCTCCTTCCTTTCTAGAAACAACATCGTTTCTGAATACAGATATTCATATTGACTAGCCTCTTCCAGGCAATATATGAGTAAAATGTCATTCCAAGAATGGGAACAAGCGCAGCCAGTTCACGTGCCAACAGCTTCAAGGCAGTGAAAGTTACTGGGTTCACCACCAAAATACTCCTTGCTTACAAGTGTCCCTCTGTGATATCTGTTTCTTTTCACCTTGTACATTTTAGTCATGGATTAAACTTGGAAAGTACAATTTTAGTAGGCATTTCTAAAAGAATAAATCCTGTCACTTTTACATTCATGCACGTTTGGCATTGAGACAATATCTGGCATTATTTCTCAATATGAGTAAGAGAGATAAAAAATTACTGGTCCAGGGGCTGTTTCTGTAGAGCACAGACATATTTTCCCCCACTCCAAAGGTGAAAGTAAAAAACCAGGTTGCTTTGCAACCATGTAGTATAAGCTTTTCTGTATCTAGCAAGGGCATCATATCTTGAAATAATAGGTTGCTCTGTTTTGTAGAAAAACAGTGGATTGCCAGTATAAAATGTAAAGTTCAGAGCCAACTGCAAGTATGATACTTGAATTTCTCTTCTGAACACCCACATGTGAACTGTATGCAGACTGCAGTCATTAGGCATGTGATTACTTGAGCTGCACTGCTGCTGGAGGAGGGAAGGAGTGCAAGCTGGCTTTTCACAGTGCTCATCTGGGACTTTGCTCAATCAGTTTAACTCATTAATCAACAGAAGGTAACTTCTGACACATTGCTTTCATGATTTGCTTGGCTTTTGTTGGCAGAGCGGATTGGAACTGGCACAGGTGAGAGCAGTGGGAGCTGGAGCTCCCCACGTGGCAGGCGTGAACCACTGATTTTGCTGCTGTTTCTTAGAAGTCCAGCTGTGAATCCTCCAACTCCCCCTGGAGGTTAGGCATTTTTAGAGCCTTATCAAAGGCATAAGACTTCTGAAGCCTAGTTTTTCAAGCAGGAGATACAAGCAAGCATATTTACTCATCATGATAGTTCATTTGCATTGAGCTCTGCAGAAGTTGTTCCTACAGAGAGTATAAACCATAAGAGAGCACCAATGCCCTTCTCTGGCTTACCTTGTCCAGTGGTTCAGCTAAGGTGAAATTCACATCATCATCAAGATGCCTTATTTAACAAATATATTTGGTTTCTGGACCATATTTTCTATGGACTAGCTGGTGAGGGGTCTGGAGCACAAGTCTTATGAGGAGCAGCTGAGGGAAGTGACGTTGTTCAGTCTGGAGAAAAGGAAACTGAGGGGAGACCTTATCACTCTCTACAACTAACTGAAAGGAGGTTGTAGCCACGTGGGGGTCAGTCTCTTTTCCCAACTAACAAGCAATAGGATGAGGAAACGGCCTCAAGCTGTGCCAGGGGAGGTTTAGATTGGCTATTAGGAAAAAATTCTTTATGGAGAGGGTTGTCAGGCATTGGAACAGGCTGCCCAGGGAGGTGGCGGAGTCATCATCCCTGAAGGTGTTTAACAGATGGGCAGACGTGGTGCTGAGGGACATGGTTTAGTGGTGGTTTTGGCAGTGTTAGGTTTATGGTTGGACTTGATGATCTTAAAGCTCTCTTCCAAACTAAGTGATTCTGTGATTCTGTAACTGTAATGGTAACTTAGATCTATCTGATACAAAGACGTTTACATTCCTGGAGCTGTTTTCTTTCACTGGAGATCAATTCAACTGCCAAACCATGGGCATCTACCATCATTCAGACTTTTAGGTAAGACAGAATCTCCACAAGACCCGTGCTGTTCTGGACCAGCACCTGGAAGCCTGATTACATACCTTCAATGGCACTGGACCTCTGTGTAGACAAACTGAATCACACCCTGATTCTCTTGGGAGGAAAGGGCTGACCCTTGCCTAGTTGGATTGCTCCAACAGCTCCTCCCTACCTCGAGAGAGAGAGAGGCAGTAGTACATTACGAAGTTACATGCTGGGAGATTTCCAGATACAGCATTTTCCATAGAGACAGACTATCTGACATTTCTGAGTTCATGTACTGCTAGGTTTTAACTACCACTATAAGTAACTATCAAGATTTGCCAGAATGTCTGATTTGTGTATTCAACTGTAGGTGTAAATCTTGAACTAGGGCAGCTTATTTATTTGCAACCACAGGCTGTTCCAGCCAAAGGTAAACGGGTCTGCTAAATTAGCAACACATGTCTTGGCCAGTTCTGAGTACAGCATGTCCTATCTTCATCTACAAATTTAGGTCCATGCTGCTATTTTTAACTACATACATATCAATCAAGGAAGACACTGGTCTCATTAGGCATTGCTTCTGTTCTAAGGAAAGCTGCATTCTACTTTATTCAATGAGAAATACTTGATTTCTCCTAGTAAAATCTCTATTTTCCATTAAAAAAAAATTATCTGCAATAAACCACATTGTGTCAGGACAGATCAAAGAATACATTTATTAAACTTTGAGAAAAACAAACAAAACACTGACATAAGGAAAGTTAAATAGAAACTGAAAGACACATCTTCTGACCAGCGTATAATGGCTTGTGTGACCAGTAAAGTACCAAAATGACATTCTGAGTTTGATTGAGGTATTTAACTATTTTTGGCAATAGAAACAGAGTAAGAAACTTCTTCCAAACACACACATAGGCATTGCTTGCATTAGTGTCTATCATCTATGAAATTTTATATGAAACTAAATAATGTAGCTGTTAGAAAAATATAGCAGCAAATTAGCAGAATTTCTAATACACATTTACCATAAAGTACATGCTAAACTTAAAAATCCCACCCAATAGTTGGGCCCAGTCCTGTAGCCCTTGGCCACAAAGAGAGCGTCAGTGAGTCCAGTGGGAGACATCACGAGCAAGACCTCAGTTCGACCTGCATTCCTGTACTTCACACACCTCTCTTCAGGTCAGAAGAAAGAAATGAACATCCCCATTTGAATTCTAAGAGGAACCCTGCTACGATGAAACCACGGCCTAAGAAGGTAACTTCTGAAGCTGTAGTAGTTCCTTGCAGAGCTCCATTAAGTTCTTAGTACACGTAAGAACAGAGAGAGCTTTCCCACTGAGTTTCAGTTTTCTCTCCTGAAAGTTTGCCTAACGCCGTCACAGGAGACGCTGTTAGGCTGCAAAAATGAAAAACGCTTTTGAACATTACTGCATGCGATTCCCATATTCCACTGAAGTATTTTAATTGTTACATCTCTAAAAATGAACTGCTGGCTAACTCCTGAAGTCCTTATTTTATTTTATTTTTTTTTAAATGAAGATTTTATGTGGCACAAACTAGTTAATGTAGTGATACCTTTGGCTGTAGGAGGGCTTCAGAAGTTGGTCAAATGTGAAGAGATTATGCTGCCAAGTCACCAGAGCTTATTCATGTGTTCTGAAAGATTTTCAGTGAAAGTATAGTTGCATGCTGTTTAACACTGTGGTCAACAAAATTTTCCTTATAAAAAAGTATATTGTTGACATTAACCAGAATTAGATGAAGAACGGATTAATTTGCCCAAATATTTTGTATATTTTAAAGTTTTCTATAAAACTTTAAACTGAATGTCTATTTCTATATTAGGTACCATACGAAAGTAATAGAATCAGTTACTTTAAGTTTCTACAATATTTCAAAATTTCTCTACAGGTTTCTTTGGAGGTATAAAATGGCTCTGTAAAAATCTATTTTTTCTTTTTGCTGCGAACAAATTTTTTATAAAACAGAAAACTTCTCTTTAAGATTGCAGCAATTATATGCCTTAGATGGGTCATCATAACTGAACTACAATATGTAGTGTAATAGAAAAAGTTTATGTTTTTATGACTAAAATATTAAAATATATTTTATTAATTTATATAAATCAAAATAGATGTGTTATTTATTCAAGCTACCTTTGTTTTTTCACCTATATGTTCAGTTCCAAATTACTGATATAAAGATCTCTGCCAACAGCATGTTTTTTTACTAAATTCTTAGACTTTAAACCACCTGATTTTTAGCTTTATCAAAATGTATGGTTTACTGTACATAACACAGTAATTTCAATGTTTAGTATCACAAAAATCAACACCCACAAGAACAAGACAGTCACTGCCAGTAAAATAGTCTCACGACAAATTCATAGATAATATTTACAGGACACTATAGGAATATTTTGATGAATATTTTATGTTGCAACATTTCAGATAAAATCATAAGAACCACGAGAAAATTTTAGACTTCATTTTGGTTTCAGCGTACAAGCCCAAGTGGACTCTCTGCGGTGAAATACTGCACACGCCAATTCAAAGGAGGGCTACGGCATGATTTTGTTCAGCTGGTCTGTGCTCACGTAGCCGCAAGACACGTTGAATTCCTTGTCTGGCACCGGCAGTGCCGTTGCATTGAGCACAAGGCCTTGTGGAGAATGAACGATGTGAATAGACGTATAGTCTGGGACAGGCATCTCTGAACTTGGGGTTTCTGCTGTCGAAGCTCCAAGGTTGACGCCGGTAGCGGTAAGGCTCTCTGTGGTGACGTAAGCGTCCTCGTTACAGCTTTGCTCCTGAACACGTGGCTCGTCCTCTTCGTGGGAAGTCACAGAAATACACTTTTTCACATCTGCCTCACAGAAGTAGGCGTTGTCCATGGTGAAGTTTTGTTCTGGGCAGCCTTCACACTGTGCTCTCCCCACCTTGGGTTTCTGCCCCGGTGAAAGCACAACGCTGCCTGCTGGAGTAATATCACTCACTTGCGCATAAAAGTCAGTGTTTGTCAACGAATTCTGGTTACTTAGCTGGGTATGGACTGATGGACCAGCTGAGTCAATGCTGTCTGCAAAAGGTGGCCACGGCTGGCTGTTGTCAGACTGAGTACTCGTATGCGGCTGTTGGGTGTCGATGTCAGCAAGGCTTGGAAGTGACTCATCGTTATCTCTTCTATCAAGGCACAAGAGATCTTCTTCTTTTTCAGTTACCTTTTTGAACTGATCAATATCAGAGATGGCATCGCATGTGTCGCTTGCGCTGAAGTCTGTCTCTGGAATATCTGGTTCACAGCAACTGGCCCGTCCAGAATCATCATCCTTTGCTCCCAAGCAGCTGTGTGATTTCAGATGATCTTCGCTCAGGAGCCTGTCGGTATCCGAGACTCTGTTCTTTTCATCAGGGTCTTCTATGTCCAACTCAATAAACTCAACCCACAAGTCATCATTGTATAGCTGTGTCTTGTAGTTGTCATGGCTGGCTAAGATGGAGTTCACTTCATCTAGCTTTCCTTTCTATAAAGCAAGAAAAAATGAATGTTATAAAGGAAGTAATAAAAGTGCTTGTGCTTTTTATGATGTTAACTTAAGGAAAGGTAACTGTAGCTAAAGTAATAATTGCAAGATTTTTTTAAAAATTGTTTTATGAAAACTAATTCTGCTGCAACTCCCCCCATGTCGTCATTTTTTCCTACAAAATTTTTCTCCTTGGGACAGAAATTGTCACCTGCTGCTACTACAGGGCTTCCCACTGTAGATTTTAGAGCACAACATTACCTTCAAGAGATCTGGGTCAATCCCTTTAATCTTTGGAACTGGCACAGGAGGAAAAATCAGCATTTTTAACCTGGGGAAAAAAGAAAAAGAAAAAGAAAAGAGGGCTTTTAATTGACAGTGGTCCTTTTTGAGGAAGTTAGAAAGAAAAGAGGCTTACATTGCATTTATACTTAATTACTTCAAAATGGAAATATTTGAAGATTCAATTTCAAAGAGTCCTAAGGAAAAGAATGATTGCTTTCTCTTATTGGAAAAAAACCCCAAAAGTTTCTACAGCCTTCCTTCTTGAAATCACATTTATGTGGGAATCCATTTTCGAGTCCAGTCTTTGATAATTTAATGCTCTAAAGAAAGAGAGTAAATTCCTACAGCTCTGTCAATAGTTTCCCTTTATACATAATTTTCAGAGGAATCTGATACAAGCCTCCATGTGCAGAGTGGCTTTCCCAAATTTTTTTTTTTTCATGGACGCACTAGTCAAAAAATTTAAATAAGCGGGGAATAAAGGGGAATAGAAAAAGGGACTTGGTAAAAAAGAGTGAATTACTTTAGATCTAATAAATAAAACAGAAACACAATTGCAAAAATTTAGGCTAGTATTTTGCCATGTCTATGACAATCCTGCTTTCTGAATTACTAATGTAACAAGTAATATATAATAACTAGAGGGTTTTACCCTTGTAGAGAAAGGACTAGTAACTTGCTTATGCATGTACATACTGTGGAAATACATATTATTCTAATCCTTCATAAAGTGATTTTCTAATTCTTTNCCCAGACAGAAGGATGATTTTCCATTAATAATAATCCAACTATATCAGGTCATGTCTATCGCCTCCATTTTACCTCCCTGCTTCTTTTGCAAATAGATACAACTGTTGTTCCCAAAAGGAAATTCTACATTCTCTTTATACTGGATTACTTTCCTATTTTAGAAAGTAAGCCGTGGGAATGGTAGGTCCATACCCAAGTATTAGTTTTGCTGCATTGTTAGTGACCTTGGTGAGGTCTGGAGAGGATCAGAGGGGTCTTAAGGAGCGCTAGAGAGAAATTTAGGCACCTTCTGCTTAACTATGGCAAGCCTAAATTCCCCAGCTGCTTTTGTTTTTGGCAGACCCTCAAAGTTCTGCCCAGCAAGCCTCAATGAGAGCCAGAAATCCAGTAATTTTCCACCGAATCCTGGAGGGGCTGCGTTAGCTTTGCACTGGCTGGGCTCTCAGCGTACCAGTTTAAGACTTGCACTTACAACTGAATCCAAAAATCAGCTGTTCTGACAGGATTGGGCACTGCTTCTAACAAAACAAAGGATTTTACTACTCGCTGCCTGGAGAAATCATTCAGAAGGGAGAACTACACTCTCCTCCTTTCCTAACCTTGCATAATTCAAACCTGCCATCTCTCAACTCTAAAAGCGTATGGCCTCGCCCTGTGGCACCTGTCCTAGGGAGCCTGGTTCAGATCTTGTGAGATTGGAATTGATGAAAATATGAGTTGGTATCTTTTCAGGTACAGGAGGAAACTGAGCCTGGCTATTTTGTATTACGGGAAATCTACGCAGCCTGCTCCTCTGCAGAAGACATTGCCACTCCTAACGCCACGTGCACCGGATTGAAGGAAAGGGTGCAGGCCCAGAGGTCCAGAAAAACTTCCCAAGTGAAGGGTCCTCAGTGGAGAAAAGCTTTCTCTCATGATTAGCATAGAAGATAATAATGAACTGTGATCAGAGATCAGCCCTCAGGTTCTTGTGTGACCAAGGCACTCCTTGCTCGCTGTGCTGATCTTGGCGAGCTCCTGGTCCCACACGTGAGTTGTTCTTGCCCGGTTCAGACACACCTAGCTTTTGTCACGCAAAAGGATGTATCAGGAGCTTTGCTCCTAACTCTGGGACTGAGATGCTATTGCAGGGAGTGGCTTCCTGAAATTAAGCTCTGCCAAAGCACAGTGCTGCTTGCCTAAATTATTTTTTCCCAGCTGCTCGAACTGCACCGTATTGTTTCCATTTCAGTGACTTACGCTGTTATCTGCAAAACACCTCAGCGTTCATGAACGAGACCACTGACAACACGCATGTGTGCACTGGGGCTTGACCATGGTCCTGCTCCATAGTCTAAGACAGTACTGGTACATGACATCCAACCTGAACTATTCTGCCAAAACCTATCCCTGAACACACATATTAGGGGATTAATTATCTTTGAGACCATTTGGTCATTGCTATATATGTGTCATTGTTTCATTTTTATAAATGACACAATTTTATAATTTTTATAAATGACACAATCCTGTACTTTGTTTTATTTTATTCCTGTTATTTATAGGAGCTGCAGTCTATCCACAGGGACCAAATACTGCCCTGTGACTAAAGCTCTTTTCCTTGTCTTGATGAAGAAATGGTCAGAGATTAGTGAAATAGTATGAGATTAGTGAAATAGTATAAGAACAAAACCGAATATACAGACAGATGTTTGTGTGAAACTTTTGAACAGTATGTGGCTAAAACCAGTATTTACAAAATTTTAATGGACTAGAAAACCAATCCCCTTCAAAGCCTAAGTAAATTAGCTATGTAAATACTGTAGAATAAAATGTTCTGCAATTCAAAAGGAAGAGTAGCTGTCAACATAATCTGATTCCCACTGCTGAAGGCCCAGTAAGTACATATGCCACTGTTCATACAGCGTATGAGAATGGACAGCAATCTTCAAAATAGTTTCTAGTCCCCTAGATTTGAAACAATTGAAGCACACTACTTTTAAAGCTACAAGTACATAAAATCTGACAAAGAAAAACTCTCTACCTGGGTTGTTTAGACAGCAGGATTAAGATCACTGTTACAGCCAGCCCACATGCTCCGAAGATAACAACTAAGAACCATGGAAACTCAATTTCTGAAACAATACAACAAAAACATGTTAGAAGGAATCTGCATCTCTGTTGCATCTTTAATTTCAACCTTCTCTTCCACCACCTGGGAATTCCAAAGTACTAAAACTGATAGGAGAATTTTTGGTTACTTAAATGTGACAGTTCTGTCTGAAGCAGAAATAAAAATACCTTTTTGGTCTCAATAGTTTCCATACTACATTTGTGAGTCCACTAAGACTCCTTGCAAAAAGTTTCTAAGTATGAACAAGTTCTTAGTGCAGACAATATAAGCAGCAAAACCAGCCATGGGGAACATTCTGCGTGCTTGGGACATGCTACCAGTAGTCCTGACAGCATATAATGCCGCAGACCATGTTACTGCTTGTTCACCCCAGCTGAGAGAACGTTATTAATAGCATACTAAATCATAGGCAAACTATTCTTCTCCCACAGAAACTAAAATCTGGTGGTGTCAAGAAGCATACTACTCCTCTTTCCAAAGGCTGAACATTAATTATGTTGTGAAACATCAACTGAAAAAACAATTTCTCCCTTTTGTTTACTTTGCAGGTGGATACAAAGAATTTAGGTCATTAAGAAATGCAATTTGGTAGAAACGAAAAACAATGCCAATAAATGAAATGTTTTATCTTTTAAATACTGGCAATTCCATTACACTTAAGCTGACCCTGTAGAATACAAGGTATAGAGAAATTTATTCTACTGGCTGTAGTCGTAGACTCTTGTCAATTGTAAGTTTTCCATACAAACTTTCCACACAAACTTCACTCATTTCTTGGGCCAAGGAATGCTGGACAGAAAGCTTTAGAATTCTATACATGAACATAAATATATGTCCCTATGGGAAAAAAATTAAATAATTCAAGTACTGGTTTTAGCACTGTGCTCCCAGCTTAGATTTTGACTGGACATGTTTTCAGGCATGACTAAAGTCCTATCTGGATATGTCTGTGTTATACAGGTCCCCGTCTTAATGGAGAACCAGAAACTCCTTGTCATGTCAGTGAGACCTGCGAGTGTCCAGCTGCTTCAAAAAGTTAGAATCTTGCATTTGAATTCAACTACTTTAAATTTTTAATACACAGAAAAATCAGATTTTAATTCTGTGTTGCTAAAGGTGATACACAAAACCAAGGAAGGATAAATTCTCAATCAAATCAGGTAACTGCTGCTGTGTGAGAAGTATGGATATGGATCAACTTGCAGAATCTGGGTTGTAGTGATTGAAGAAAACTGTGCTTGTAGGGTAGCCTTACATTTTCATAGTATTTTAATTTTGTTCATATGAAGACCTGGACAACCAAATGCAGCTGGGGTTAATAAAATAATGCCACGTATCCAGCACATTAGCTGTTCATATAAATTAGGAATGAAAAGTAGTAATATGAAGAGTTAAAAAGGGGAGTCTAGCAAGATTTTCAAAGATAAAGAGTTATGGGTGCTTTTACTTAACACGTTCACTAACACCCTGGAAAGTGACATGAAGCACCTTGTTAAAATAATTTGCTGAAGAGCTCACATTTTGAAGAGTTAGTTTAGTAGTTCAGACCTGAGAATGGTTTAGGAAAAGGCACTGTCTCATTCTTTTAACAGAAAAAATGTGGTGCTCAATGGCTGTTTCTTCTTCAGTCTTTAATAGCACTTGAAAAAAAAGTACAAGACAGAAGCAAGAATCTGAAAAACACTCACTGTCCTTGAAAGTATCGGGCAGATCAGGAAAGCATGTAATTCGATAAAAAACTTAGAAAGCAGTATAACACTTCAATAGAAGTGACAATTCTTCTCTTCACTACCAGAGTGCTCATTTTAGATCAAGTATGAGATTTCAATGTATTTTAGGCTCTGTAACATGTGCAACAGCAGTTACTGTTTCTGGTTCTTAAAGCTATCTGTATTTTTGGTCTCTGATGGGCTGTGAAACAGCCTTGCTAAGTTTTCCCCTGAATTTGCGTATCGAACCAGTATATGGAACTTGTACATTCTCAGTATCACCAAGTGATTTCCATGTAGCAGGCTGAATTATCAATTTATTCAAACACATAACGTCAATAGTGAGGAGAAAAAAAACAACCCAACAACACGGAAAGACAAAAAGACAGCATGGTTATAAAAACACTTCGCTGCACTTTGCTTATTTACCTTCAGCACAATGAATGAATTCAACGCCTGTTTGAGAGAAAGATACATAAAGGATTTCACTGAACTCCCCAAATTTTTCGGAGGTACGTTGTCTTGATCGGACTCGTATCTCATAATCTCTTCCCATCTTCAGAGAGTACAGTGGAACCATTGTTGAGAGCCTGGGTTCTAACTGTAAAGACAGAAGGACTGTGATTTATTTGTTTGAGGTGTACTGGCAATTTTACACTGCTTCTTGATCTCTGAAGTAAACATGAGAAGGTGTTTTTGCAACTTGCAACTGTAAGGATACCACGAGAGGAGTTCAGAGAAAGTTCACACCATTTACTTTCGACTTACTAGCCATCAGGCTTTGCTGTGATTCAGGGGACCAAATGCAGAGAATCCAAGCTCTCTGTAAACACAGTCAGTGAAGAAAGGCAGCTGCCCTCAGTTATGTGCTGTAAGTAGGTGGTGTGAACATCTCCCACTGATCTTACAAAGTTGTAAATCCTTTTTACAGTTCTAATACAACATTACTGACTTCACAATGCCAAAAACCTTGTTAAAATAACATGGGAGTCTTAAAAGTAGTGCAACCTTCATTACAGAATTAATTTTACGAAGAAAAACGATTTAAAGGCCTTCTAACTAGATGTACTGCATCTTACAAATGTATTTATTGAGGGAACACTGCATAGCTGCCAAAATCTTCAACTATATATAAAATGTCATAATGGAGACTCTGAGAGCTGGCATCAGATTGTCAGTCTTGAGACTTCTATATTAACTGCAACATACTTAGATACTGCCATATATCTGTGTAGGAAGTCACATTACAGGTCTTAATACATGAAATCTCTCTCTTCTTCTATTACTCCTCTAAGAATATGTACTTTATCTTCAATAGCCCAATGAAAGTATATAAAAATAAGGAAAATGTGCTCAAACCAGAGATCCATGTGGCAGATGTTACATTCTACTTTTACTTCAACATCAAGGATGATACTGGCAAAAATGCAATGGCAAATGCCTGGAAAACGGCAGCCATTGGGGATTTGAAGAAAGCTTCAACAATATAATCACGGTAGCTGCATAATCTAAGCTTGAGACACATTCTGCTGGTGGCTACTATCTGTGAAGTTCTCTGATCCCTGGCAGCTCCAGATTCAAGTGTTCTGAGAACCAACCGGTTAGACTGTAGGGGAGGCAGTGAACCCAGACAGAATCACAGGATCACAGAATGTTAAGGGTTGGAAGGGACCGCCGGAGATCATCTGGTCCAACCCCCCCTGCCAGAGCAGGTCCACCTACAGCAGGTTGCACAGGATGGCGTCCAGGCGGGTTTGGGATATCTCCAGAGTCACAGACTCCACCACGTCTCTGGGCAGCCTGTGCCAGTGCTCTGCCACCCTCAAAGGAAAGAAGTTCCTCCTCATGTTCAGATGGAACTTCCTATGTTCCAACTTTGTGCCCATTACCTCCTGTCCTGTCACAGGGCACCACTGGAAAAAGACTGGTCCCCTCCTCCTGGCACCTTCCCTTTGAGTATTTGTAAACATTGATGAGATCCCCCCTCAGTCTTCTCTTCTCCAGACTAAAAAGACCCAACTCCCTCAGCCTTTCCTCATCAGAAAGATGTTCCAGGCCCCTAATCATCTTCGTAGCCCTAAGACAGGCTGCTTTTCTCTGCTAATGGTTGAGCACAAGATCATGGAGGACCATTGCTCTACACCACAAAAGTTTTTAGCATGGGAAGACTATCCAGTTGGAAAGTGTTGGGAAGGGAATGCGGTATTTACTTATTTTGTGCTATGAAGACATAAAGAAATAGTACACTAAAATTTTGCAGGTAGGTGTGGGTTTTTCTGTTTGTTTGTTTGGGTTTTTTTTTTTTTTCTGGTTCATGTTTCTTTTCTGAGACAATTAGTGAGGATTCTTAGGGATGCTGGACCACACAAAATTTTATGTACCCCAAATAATGATGGCACTAAGAAAAAGCAATATGCAGGTTGAATTAGAGCCCTGAAAAACAGGAGGTAAAATTACTGTAGCTGTGTACCTGAAATGGCAACAGCTGTTTGAAACTGTGAGCCAGATTATGGCACTGTCTCACGAAAACCCTCTATATGAACATGAGGATTTTATTGTTTTTAGGAAGTTTCTCAGAAAATAATTTTGATCCTCTTATCACTATAACTTGCTGTTATACTTTACTAACTAATGTTTCAGTCCTCTTCCAATTCATAAGCTCTCTATTTTCAGTTAGTAAATTGATTGAAAAAAATGAATGATATGCATGAAAAATCAAACAGGTTCATCCCAAAACAGCTAAAAAAATTACAAACAAGTAAGGGGGAGACAGTAAAATTTAAGTACTATAAATTATTTTTTGTATCAGTTATATGTACAAAGCATTATGCTATATTTAAGCATTCAAAGATTATCCTTTGTGTTAAAAACTAGTAGTAACAGTATAAATAGACATTTATCTCTTGTATATACAAAACACTATACTATATTTAAGCAAAGATTATTCTTGTGTAAAAAACTAGTACTAAAAGTGTAACTAGATATTTATCTCTTCAGTGCTTCAGCACTCGTTATGGAAGACATTTGTAGCAAAGAATTCAAAGAGTGAAATCGTTGCTCCAATTCAGAGTTTTGCTAATGTCTTAGGCCTGACCAAGATTTTGTTCAGAAATGTCTCTTTTGTACTCTGATAGTGTCTCATGGAATTATGCCATGTTTATGCTTTTAAACTGAAAGGCACGATAACATACAATATATACAGCTGCAGTACAACATAATTTATAGTACTATTTTTCTTGAGTCAAGTACAGTATTCAGTAATTCCTTATCTGTTTTCTGAAAGAAGAAACACTGATCTTCAAACCTTTGCTCTCCTGAGAAGGCGTCATGCTGGAATTATTGATGATACAAGAACAGAGCTTTATTAGGGTATTTATACAATCAATACCTAACAGCTTATAAAAAATAAAAGAATGACCATTTTTAAAGAGGTATCTTTGTTCCCACCTGCTTTTGTAAATCACATAAACACTCTGCAGATTAAGTTCTTAGGGAATATTGAATTACTGCCTAAACTTAACTTATTTTGTAGGTTTTAAAATACAGGGGCTGTACAATAAGTATAGCTTAAACCAGTATTGAGAGAAATTCAGACAAGTATTCGGAAGAAGTTATAGACATTATAGGTCCTGTTTGGCTGTAGACTTACTAATAAGGAGTAGGATAAACAGAAAATGCTAACATTGAGAAGGACCAGAGGGGGAGAGGGGTCCAAGGTCCTTCACAGATGGAGGCAAGCAAACCAGTTTGACTATGTTTCAATTGGCAAATTTGCCTTTTGTACATTAAGACAAATTTGTAACAGTATTATCTGCTTTTCCTTCTGTCAGTTAACTCAGTTCACATTAATAAGAAAGTAAAGGAAGGGTTCTGCTTTGAAACAATGTTCTTACTCCACTAAATTGGTTTTCAGGAAGAGTTCTCCACATGCAAATATGCCATGACACACTGTCACTTAGCCTATGCATTCAGGGAAGGTGGCTACAATTTATTCCCCCTAACAGGAAAAGTAACTGCATGGGAAGTTAACTGACTTTCAAAAAAGAAAACTTAAAAGACTGGGAGTATGTATATTTTATATTTTCATGGACTATCCATATAGTCATGAATTTCCCATTGCTGTCTGGTATAAAATCTGTGTGTCTTACCTATTTTGCATTATTGTTATTTGCTTATTGTATCAAATTTTAAACCATAGATCAAAGCTTTTCTTTCTTTCTTGTTTTTAATCTACTGAAATGATAATTATAAATATTAGAACTTTAAAGGTACCCTGAAGAATATGGACTGAAATGGTGACATTTTCCAAGCAAAATATTCCTGTTCCAACAACTAAAAATACCGTGCACTGTTTCAAATAGCTGAGGTTTAGGAAAACAACAGAGAAACATTTTTATCCTTGAAAAAACTTATATATATCTGACTATTGCTATACTTTCTAATCTAATACAGGGATTTCAGGGTTCGTTATTACTAGCCTGCCTGCCAACTATCTTGATGCATAAAGTTACAATGCTTGCTAGAAAACTTCAGAAGAATATAGGTATATTGTTTAAGACTTTAGGTACCATCAAATTAGCAATTGCAAACCTGTTGCTTTTCATAGTAGTACAAAAGTGTTAGGGATAGAGCAAGCCTGCACTGTACTATGATTATTGTATAATAAATATTTGTTCATACCTCCTTCCATTTTGTCTCATTAACTTCTTTGTACTGCAATTCATACTCCAGAGTAATCCATCCCTTCTGAACATCTGCTGTTGGTGGTGGATCCCATCTTACTTGAATATCCCCATGGATCCCCGTTTGACTAATATTTAGCAGAGTCCAGTTAAGGTGGACAGGTGGATCAGGCAGTACTGTTTAAAAAAAGTATTTGGAATAAAACAGCCAGTTTTCAATGTGAAATGATCATTTTTACTATACACTGTTAAATGATTTCAGGACTAAAAAAGCATATTAATCACATATATGCTGATTAAAATCTAAACCTATGAATCAATGACAAAGTCACTACAGGTTTGCTAACGAGAAGGCACCCTGCCATTGGCAGTAGATATGCTCTGCATAAATCTTACCTGAGTGACTAATAAAGAAGACTAAGAATGTATTACCTATTACACGACATTTCCCAATAGCAGCTTATCAAGCACTGAGACATAAACAATTCCCCATCAAAATTTAAATTTGGAGTTCTCACTAGAAATAAAAACAATAATTGGAGTAACACGGAAAGATAAATTAATATTTAGTAATAATATAGAAGTACATTGAAAAATGTGGTATCTGAAAAATTAATCTATTTTTGTTCAGCTGAAGAAAAGAGAGCAGTAGGTATTCTAGTGACTTGCAGGAATAAATTAATTGCATATACATACACCACTGCACAGAACGAGTAATAACATCTGCAAAGTCCCAGGGAGTCACAATTCATATTGCAATAAATATAAATTCTAGCTTAGAAATGATAAACATGCTGATACTGTAGATTGGTGTTTGATTCAGGAACAAAAACTATTTGGTTCCAGAATCAAGACTTTAATGGCATCCTTGCTGACATGGAAGAAGGGTGTGTGGGATCCATTAGAAAAGGCTCAGCGTGACAGCAAAGGCAAACTCATCTGCACACATTTGAGAGGCCAGTGGTATTCAGAAAGAGACACCATGTATTTGCTTTTATACTTTTAGCTTTCTTCCAATCCAGGCAGTACTTTCTGGTGTGGATCACATTACATATGTTACAAAACCAAATCCCTCCCTATATATCATATTTCGTAGAAACTAACCTTTCTGAGAGGGAAAATTTAAATACACTATGAGAAAACACGAAACATTATAGCATCACACCTATTGTGATACAAAAATATAGAGGTAAAATGCATAATAGAAGCATACCTATTTCATCAACACTGAAACATTTTTCATCAAATACTTCATCTTTATTGGCAAGCTTAACACAATATGGTATCCAAATAGAGGTGTAGGACGTGTTGAAGTAACAGCTATTTTCTCCTGCGGTGATATAATCAGGGCATTCTTTCCAGTCTTCATCATTCCTAGAATGACAACAGAAATGTAATCTATATAAGAGAGAGATTTATAGATCTTACAAAGCACAAATTATAGATGTTACCAGTCACAGTGCTGATAAGGCATAACTTTTATAGAAGTGAGAAAAACATGTCAATATTTATTGTGATTTATCACAGAATCGTAGAATAGTTAAGAGTTGGAAGGGACCTTAAAGATCATCTAGTTCCAACCCCCCTGTCACGGGCAGGGACACCTCCCGCTAGACCAGGTTGCTCGAAGCCTCCTCCAACCTGAATTTACAACGAAACCACACCACTATCCAAGCAACCTGCATAAATGAGTTTAGGCTCTCATGCGCCGATGGCTTGGTGGGTGCTGCTTCCAAAAGAACAGTCAGAGGGCGCATCTGGCTGTGCTGGTAGGTGCTAACAACCACCAGCAGGCGCAAACCTCGGTAAATTTGATACGCACTTCAGCAGCTGTTGTTCAGCTAAGTGAAATGGAAGCAAGATGCGTATCTGCGTAATGAGGTCTGAAACAGCGAAAGCCAGTCCTCAGGGCAGATCAGTACCGCACCACCTGCAAAGCCAGGGGCAGGCGAGTGCCTTGCCCTGGGGAGCTGAACTGGGATGCAGGCACTGGCGCATTGATTGCTCCCACTGGAAAGCACCTGAGGGCGGACGCTGCAGGAGACCTGGCACAAACCAAGCCAGGGAAGAGAAACAGAGCACTGTGAGTGAGGAAGGGCTAAATTCCTCGGGATACAGAACTTCTAAAACACAGGCTTGGAACTACGAGCGAGAAACCTCTTATGTTTTTCCATTCTGCCTTTGTTCAAAAATTCATTAACGTTCTTTGTAAATAAAAGAATTGCAGCAGGAAGCATCATATTCGTTTCACCTCTTTAAAAAGACAAACTAGCAGAGTTGTAAAGAGTGGCATGAACTCTCACACCGAGAAACACTGCTACTTGTGTGGGGTCATTTTGACACAGCTGAGCTGAAACTACTCAGTGCGTTCAAAACCAAAAAATACTTCAGTTAAAGCAAAATAGGAATGACCGAATTGTTAGAAACAGTTTACAGGAAAAGTGGCAGACATTTATTCAGTATTTCTGAAGTCACTTTAGAAAAATAAATCTCACAGCAAACAGATCTGCTGTTGCTGTTCTTTATCTTGATACTCTCTCAGTCCAAATATAGACCGAACAGTGATCTTTTAAAAAATTACAGCCTTGGTTTGTTAAAAACAAAGCCTTTTCTTACTAAGACCCATTGAAGCTGTACAGATGGAGGAATAAGCTAAATCAGTTATGCCAAGTGCAGCCTTCAATACTGAAGTGGGTGCTTAAGAAGTAAAAAGGCAGATGCTACGTAAATTGAATAAGAAGAATTTCTGCCACCAAGCTTAGCTGATGAGACCAGACACTTCTCTAAAGGAAATGCTGTAGCTCTGCCAGAGTCAGGGCTTGATAAAGATGTATGCAGTTAGATACTATTGCTCGTGTTAAGTAGGATAGTGGGCTACATGACAGAGCTCACTCCTGAGCCTTAAATGTTGCTTGCACATTAAAACAAATATTTTTAATGTGCATGTTCATTTCACATCTTTTATTGCAGTATTTTAATTTCTAGGACAAAGATGAAACATCATCTGCTCAGTGTACGTGTCTGTGCTTTACTGTAGAGTTTAATTAATTTTTGAAGTTCCTACCCTCATGGTACATGCCACTGACAACCATCAACTGAGCACCGACACTTAAATAGTGGTTTTAGCTTGGATCCCCATATTTCTGAGGTCTTGGAGGAGTAGGTAAGAAACCCAGCCTTGTCATTAGGCTTCAGTTTGCTAAGCAAATGTATCATACCAGTACAAAGTGTCTGTGGATAAAAAAGGTTGAAACCCAGTATATCAGATGGAACAGAAACTCACATCCTCCTATTCCTGTGAACAAAAGACCTGTTTTCCTTAATAGCCATTACTGGTAATGTCTATGTCCTCTTTCAGGCCAATAATTTTAACAACCTGAAAATTACAAAAGCTTAAGTGGAATGTGAATCAGAATTGAACAGGGCTCAATGAAACGTAATCCCGAGTCTCAGAGCAGCCTTTTCACCTGGACCTGCACATTCATACTTTAATCCAAAAACTGATCAATGGGAGCTTTATCAACCTTCAATAAAAATTCAAAAGGGGCTTGTATCCAAACTCCACATCTGTGCACAGATAATAATAAAACTCACAGTTGCAAGTTGGGCTGATAAAGAATAAACTGAAGTTCCCTATAAAAAACTCCTTTCCCAAGCCATACAGTGTACAGATTTGGGTTCTGCAACCCGGACCTAGATTTAATAAGAATATGTTCTTAATTATCTGCCAAGTAATGCTTGTCACAGCAAATTGCTTAATAATTAACAAAAAAATCTTGACATTGAAAAATATGCACTTAAACCACAGTTTTATGCCCTTAAAACAGTATGGCTCATATCATAGCAAAATATTAACAGAAATGAGGTAATAGGCATAGCAAAAGATATGACTTCTCCCTCTTTTCCTCTTTCTTCTGTTCTTTCCATATTATTACCTTTTCATGTACAATAGTTGTATTGTTCCTGGAGCAGTGAGGTTATAAAGATTTCCGTCAGTCCAATAACAAGAAAATGTCTCCAGTTCAGGTGATCGGCACTTGCTGATTTGTGGCCACTGCAGAAGGTCTGTCAGGAAAAATGGCAGGGGACAGGAGGAGACATATTAAACAAATCTGTAAGCCAGACTAACATGCTGTTAAAATGAAACTCAGCACTTTTAATGAATAATTAACTTTTATTCCAGTTCCTTATGTACAATGAGGCAAGATTTAAATTCTTCTTTATGTACATATATGTAAGAAGTCAAATTTAAAAGATGGGTCAAGCTCTCTTTTGTTCAGGGTAGAAATGTTACTATCACAGCCTGACACACAGTGTGGGGATCTGCCAACCCTGTAGCTGTAGCTGAAAAGAAAAGAATAGAACAGACTTTTTCAGGTGGAAGGGACCTGCAACAATCACCTAATCCAACTGCCTAACCAATTCAAGGCTGACCAAAGGTCAGAGCATGTTACTAAAGGCATTGTCCAAATGACTCTTAAACACTGACAGGCTGGGGCATCAACCACCTCTCCAGGGAGCCTGTTCCACTCTTTGACCACCCTCTGGGTAAAGAAATGCTTCCTAATGTCCAGTCTAAACCTCCCCTGATGCAGCTTTGAACCATTCCCACATGTCCTATCACTGGATCCCAGGGAGAAGAGCTCAGCACCTCCCTCTCCACGTCCCCTCCTCAGGAAGCTGTAGTGAGCAATGAGGTCACCTCAATCTCCTTTTCTCCACACTAGACAAGCCCGAAGTCCTCAGCCACTTCTCATAGGACGCTCTTCCAGCCCTTTCACCAGCTTTGTTGCCCTCCTCTGGACACATCCAAGTCCCTTCACATCCTTCTTACATTGTGGGGCCCAGAACTGCACACAGTGCTCAAGGTGAGGCTGCGGCAACGCTGAATACAGTGGGATAATCCCCTCTTCTGACCAGCTGCCGATGCCGTGTTTGACTAGTTCAGTACAGATATACCTGAATTAGCCCCGCACTTGCTTTAAAGAAAGCGTTACTGGGTAGCTCGGTATTAGAAGAAGGGTAAGTTTAGATTAGATCTCAGGAAGAAATTTTTCCCTGTGAGGGGGTGAGGCACTGGACCAGGTTGCCCAGGGAAGCTGTGGATGCCCCATCCCTGGAAGTGCTGGAGGCCAGGTTGGATGGGGCTTTGAGCAGCCTGGTGTAGTGGGAGGTGTCCTTGTCTATGGCAGGGGGTTGGAACTAGATGATCCGTAGGGTCCCTTCCAACTCTAACCATCCTATGAATCTATGATTAGACTAACTGCAGCTTAGCATCTACCCAGCTGAGCAGTTATGCAATGTGTCTGCTCATTAGAGAAGCTACCTTGAACTGCGTTCAGGTTTGTGTATACGACATGGTGTAGATAGAATCTTGCTCTGAGAGAGATAAGGGCAGCTCTGAGCATGTGCCTGTTCTGCCACGTGCCGCTTCTGTGTTCATAATTTCTGTTCTTTGTCAAAAATGAAATGATGTAGGGCCATGAAATGACTGCTACAATTAGTCAGCCTCATCAACCCCTGTGAGAAAAATAAAAACAAAAGTTGAGGGTATGACTCACTGCTTTCAAAGTAAGTACTGAACTTATTCCTGATTTTTAAGGGTCTATTGCCAATGTTTCCAATTTGGCCTGGAAAGCTTTCCAGAGAGAGATTGCATGCACAAAGAAGTGTCTACCTCTCTTCACTGACTATGTGGGAAATATGATCATTTGTTTAAGAAAATGTCTCCATAAGGTACTTAAAATGTAGATATTAGTCAGGTGTTTATGATTGGTGCAATGATCCCTGGCTAGGGAATGACATGATGCTACTGGACTTGGCGTGCGAAGTTCTTTGCAAATATTTTTGCAGTATCACAACTGTGAATATCAGAATTTCAGACTAGACATGAGGATGAAATTTTTGACAATGAGGGTGGTGAAACACTGGCACAGGTTGCCCAGGGAGGTGGCAGATGCCCCATCCCTGGAAACATTCAAGGTCAGGTTGGACGCGGCTCTGAGCAACCTGATCCAGTTGAAGATGTCCCTGCTCATTGCAGGGGGTTGGACTAGGTGACCTTTAATGCTTGCTTCCAACCCAAACCATTCTATGATGCTATGATAATATTTGGTACAAAATATTTACATTCAAAGTCAGAAGAAGTATTAAGGTACAGGCATCCACATGTGCCAGATGCTTCCTCCTACGCATGAGGATATTGTAGCCTTCCTGCACGTTGACTCCTTTATTTACAGCTCAGACAGACACAGCCATTCAACACCAGAGCAATTTGTACTTCTTGGGCTTAATGATTCAAACTGTGGGCTTTATATTTTACACTGCCAAGCATCTGCATCACGCTGTAACTAATACATGAATATTATGAATTTCTGTTTTGGTCATCCCATATCATTGCCTTATTTCAAACTTTGGACATTGAACAAGGCCTGAACAAATGTATGTGAATAAGAGATTTTGTAAACTGGGTGGCTTGCACCACCCTCCTCCTTCCGCCAAAGCATTTAGAATTCTTCTTGCCAACCTAAAATAACTGATGTTTGATTGGAAAGACTTAATCAGAAAGGTTTTTTCTCTCTTTCTTAGCCAGCATTTTCCATTTCACCGAACTTCAAATATTTTATTTTTAAAACTGAAACAAATTTTAAATGAAGTGATGCAGCAAATGGAAAAAAAATCATACTGTTCCTTTTCATAAAATATTGAAATAAAACGTTTTTACTATTGTGCCTGATTTTGTTTGGTATGGTATTCAGTATTTGTCAGCTTTGGCCTAAACCACAAAATACTTTTGATTTACCTTGATTTGAACATTTATACATTTTTTACGTCATTTCTCAAACAATCTTCATGTGGTGGAAATTTTTGTTTAAAACAAGACATGATAACGAAATTACATACTTTCATCACACAGATTCAAAATAAAACAGAATAAAAGATTCAAGAACAGTATAACTTTTTAAATGTATAAATGTTCCAGATGTTCTCCTGAATTTATTTTCTATTTAGCTGAAAAGCAAATCATTGTTAAAAACCCAAACAAAGAAAAATAAATGAAATTTTGTGCCTTTACTTCAAAGACATGAGTAAAATTGCCTCAATTGCATAATACCTATAATCAACAAGACATGAGTCTCTCCCTTCTTCTATAAACAGAGAGTGTGCAAGAAAGTACATGTTATGGCTTTTCCTGTTTCTATCCTCAGCTATGTGCATCAAGAACAAATATAGCTATTTGTACTGAAGCAGGTTAAGAATTTGAGAAAATGATATACTGGGAAACCCTCCTAAATTAGAATATATCTGTTGATTCCTGTACCGTATTTATAGGTAGAACATACAGTATTTA
This sequence comes from Chionis minor, assembly GCA_013398295.1. Taxonomy (NCBI): domain Eukaryota; kingdom Metazoa; phylum Chordata; class Aves; order Charadriiformes; family Chionidae; genus Chionis; species Chionis minor. The sequence continues at coordinate 171,323 of VZSF01000512.1, forward strand.
AAGCCCATGCAGACCATGTCTTCACCTCAGGGTGTAAATAAAGTCACGCTGTCACTTCTTAACATGACGAAATGAACTGAACGGAATCAAACTTCACTTACATTTCGAGACGTCCAGCAGGATCTTAGACACAGGCTCTGCAATTTCTTAATAATGAATTCTGTTTAATTCACCAGCTGTATATATGATCTAAACTAAGGGCTGTAAGAGGTATAAACTCTTCTAGGAAAAGGGATCATAACACAGCCAGAAGTGGCATCCGTTACAATGGAGAGGATTAGCAATGCACACACAAAACAGATTCAGACTTGGTCTCTTACACCCAAACTTCAGGGGATTGTACCCCTAAGGTCCCACTTCCTTTTCACTTCCTCATGAGAAGACTCCGAATTGTTTGTCTCACATGTCTTCCTTCAACAGGGACAAGGATTTTTGAGCAGGGAGCAGTTTTGTTTGGGATTCATATACTCTTGGCTCACCTGTTTCCTTCCTTCCTTCCTTCCTTCCTTCCTTCCTTCCTTCCTTCCTGCCTTCCTGCCTTCCTGCCTTCCCTCCCTCCTTCTCTCCTCCCTCCCTCCCTTCCTACCTACCTACCTATAATGACCAGTTCCACTTGTAAGAAGAATTATCTTCTGACTGACTGTTCCCAGTTTCCATGTAAAGTTTCCAGCCTTCGTGACTGACCGGCAGAAACATTGTCCTATTGACTTGCATAAGGCTTGGCACTCTTGGGGTAGATCCGAATTCCTTGTTTCCCGCTCAAGTCAATTATCAACGTTGTACAGGATCCTGTGTAAGCTCCGCCTCCTGAACAAACTGTACCAGAATGTGATAAAGGAAGATAATAGCTCAGCTGAATGCATTTAGGCATAAAGACAGCAGGGTACTGAAAGTAAAGTCTGTCAAACTGAGATTTCAAATAGACTAGAAAAGCAAAACACAACATGGATGCACACTTGCTCTTTTCCTGTATCATCCACTAAGTTCTGGTCAGATTGTCATGAATAAAGCCACTCACTTCACGCAAAACGATGGCTTGGCTGAACATGCAGATTCAACAGTGGAAAACATGGAAAAAAATGGTAAATCTATGGCGTTAGCTGTGACTACTAAGAAAGTTTTGTAGAAAAGCTCCTAGTCCTGCCCCTGGGTTCAGCTGAAGGTAAATGATCAGCTGCCACAAGCGTGCTGCAAAAGAGTAAAATCTCTTTGCATTCTGCTCTCATTATGTTATGACCACAGATTAGCCATGGTCTAAGCTCTGGCTCAGCCAGATGAAACTGCGCCAAAACAGTAGCAAAAATGATAGTGCGGTTTACGGAAAGAATTAGGAATGCAGACGTGCCATCTCTTCTGCTTACATTTGTTTGTGGGTCACCAGCCTGCAGTTTTCCATTTAGCGTAGTTTCAATGTGGTACTGTAACTGCAGTTTAATGGAAGTTATACAGAGATGGACTTCAAAACAAACAAACAAACAAACCAAAAAAACCCCAAAAAAACCAAAAACCAAAAAACAAAAAAACCCAAAACAAAAAAATTTAGAGGTGTCAGAAGGCTAATTGCTTTAGAGATTAAGTTCCCCTCATCTTTTTGCTTAAAAGTCCCTCTAATAAATTTTAACTTTAAAGGGAACTAGCCTTGAGTGTGGAAGAGTAAGGAACTGAAGTTTATAACTTGCGTGTAAAAAATAGGTTATCATCACTCTGGGGAAAGTCCTGCTGCCACCAGCGCTCCAGTACTTCTGTGGGAACAATGGTGGAGCAGTACACAAGTTGTACAGAAACATCCCGAACTCAAGTGGGACTTAGGGAGCTGAAATAATAATGAGGATATGAATGATCAAAAAAAATCAAGCTAACCAAACAGAAAATGAAAAAAAGAGGATATATTTCTGCTGAACAAAAGGAAGTATTTCTGGTTGTCGTAATTTTAGAAGGTTTATGTAGAATTACCGCTTATCGAAACTTACGATACCTATCAAACCTAGAGCAAACTTAAACTCACAGAGGAATAACATGTTCCAATATGCAAATCAATGGCAGAAGAAACCTTATGCAACAGTTCGTATCTTCATATAACCCACCACTCTCAAAGCATAGACAAGGCGTCATTGCTAAAGTATAATAGAGAAAAACGGAGATGGAAACATAAACAGGGGAGTTAACTACATTTAAAATTGGAAACAGTTATGAAGACCTGGAGTGTTATTTACTGTAGCTCAAATTTGTACATTGAAAGTGAATGCTCTATCAATTAGGTTTTGCTCCTGAATCCACCAAGCTCAACAAACATTGGGCAATTTACTTTAATAAGGGCAGGTTGATTTCTCTGGTACCAGGAAATTCTGATTCGCTCAAATTGTACAGCAAAATGAACAACATTTGCTGTCAGTGGATGAGACAGGTACAGTCTAGTACTAATAAATTGTCAGACATCACATATACAGAGAGTGGGATGCAGTAAGCAGAGACAACAACCAGGTCACTTCCTCATCAGGCTGCTTGCTAGTCTGACTCAGCTTTTGCTCTAGGTACAGCCTGTCCACGAAGGGCCAACAGTAAGGTTCGGGAACAACTTTTTGGTGAAAAGAAGCTAATTTCTTTCATGTCAGTAATAAATAAGGTCCTTTTGTCTGAAGTACTCACCAGAAACAGAATGAAGTTTAGTAACTCTAAGATGCTGTATCACAGTGAAAACTGAAGGGAAATACTGTATAAGAGAATATTTTGGCCATGAAGTAAGTCTAAATATTGGAATAGTTTTTGATAAAAGTGGGTGTTTCGCTGAGGAACATGAAAAAGGAATATGTTTTCACTTCTGCATTGAAGACTAATTTGGTGACTGTTACTTTGAGCAATAATATGTAGACATCCCTGCATAACAGATGGGGAGTGCTCACAGTGTTTTGGGGAATGCCAGGAGGATTTTTTAGCAAGTTTGCAACGTAATCAATGAACAAAAAAATTAAAAAAACCCCAATCCTGGAGCTTGGTAAGACTGATATAGTTAAAAGAATAAAATCCTTGCAGAAGCAGAACTTTTCCAGGGCACTGAAGTCCAACAGCTATGTGGTTTCCCACACTCTCTGCGCTACTGAGCATCCACAGAACAGGTATCGACATGGCTCACTGATGCGGTGTCCATAAGGGTGCACAGAAAAATGAAGTAAATAAAGCTCAGGACTGAGGGAAAAACAGTCATGCAGCATTACTCAGTATTATTGCCCTAGAGATAGCACAGGGATGAGCAAGGATGTGGACATGTGCCACGTTCCATGGTCTTTGGCATGTGCTTTCCAAATCATGCCCTCCTATGTGCAGTAGTGGAATCACATGATTTCTGTTACAGGCAAGCTGTGTCAACTGGCCTTCCTACATAGAAGGGAGGGAGAGCCGGAGGTCACAGTATTTGTACATGAATGGCAGTTAATGTAAAAACCCATCTCCAATTATCTCTTAATTGCTTATATAGTTGAAACTCAAATTGAAATTACATTTTCAAGAAATTATTTATAAAAATAATGAATAATGCTTTTATCTGTTATGGCCATTGCTGTAGATGTTCAATATTGTCTAACATGATGTGGCAGGGCAGATGAGGACATATGGAAGCACAAATGCGGTGCCGCAGGTAAACAGTCTCTGTAATAAGCAAACATCACAAAAGGTCTTCCGTGCCCTTCTCAGAGCAAACAAATTCTATAGTACTGATGAAAATCTCCAACATCCTTCTTTCTCCTGCACATGTGCTAGCAATTTCCAGTCTGAAGCACAGTTCAAAGTTAATAGCTATATAAAAGCAAGCCCACTGCTCACCATCATGCAGCATAATAAAGCCACCACGCAGTGCTGAGCAGACGTCCTAGGTGAGACGCAGCCCCTCCAAAGCCACCACCTTCCCACCAGAGATGGGCGCTCAGAACCAGGACAAGCTGAAGTGTAATCTGGCGTCCCCAAACCGGGCACCAAGCTGACACTCACCTCCCCAAACTCTAAGAGGAAAATACTAAGAGGAGCTGGGGAGCAAGACTGTTCGGCGTGAAGCCGGGTTAAGAACTGCATCTTTACAGCTTCATGGAAAGCTGTAATGCATCTTTTTGCAGCTTCATGGAAAAGTCGTGCTAGGGCACATCTTGATGGTCCTGGCTAAATTTGACCACTTAGCTCCCTTGTTTTAACATTAGCTCATTTCCTATGAACAAGGAACTCGCTGGAGCGAGTACTCGCAGCAGACAGCCATGCTTTGGTCTGGCTGGGGAACAAGGGGGGTCCAAACCTCCAGTGCCGGGGCTGGGGGGGAGCGAGCCCCGTGGCGGGCAGGGCGCTGCAGCGAGAGTGTTGCTGCGTTGGGTGGCAGCAAACAGCTGCACAGCGGCGTTAGGAAAGCAATCAACAGGAGTGCCAACGTGAGAACAATATGGAAAGTGTTTTTACAAGGGAAAAGTTACAGCACAGCTAACACCTGCAGCGGGAGTGGACAAAGGGAGCAAAAGCAGGTGGCACAAGATAAAAGAAGGACAAAGACACAGGAGGAAAAAAGGACGAGGAAAGAAGATGACATGTTTGGAAAGAAAAATGCAAGAGGACACACAAGTGTCTATGACAGAAAGACTGAAGAATTTAGCAAAAGACTTGAGGTAATGGCAGAAGAAACAAGACTGACAAACTGTAAAGGAAGTGCGGGAGCCGATGGAAACCCAGAGTTGCGCTGTCGCTCAGTTTAAATAGTGGAGATGGCAATTTCTTGGTCCGGCACATACATAACCTGATAGCGTAGAGACGAAATTGCATGTATCTGAGGTTGCCCAAAAGAGATACTGAGGTGAGAGGCTGGAGGAGAAAGCAAGTGGCTGTAAGGACAGCGTGAAAAGAAACAAGCAAGCAATGAGGCGGTCCACCTCTGTTTAAGGACACCTGGTGAGTAATGACAGCACAACAGGAAAACTGAGGTCTTCCTCACAAATCTAACAAGGTTTCAATGATTAGGTCCACTATAATCAGTGCTCCATAAAAGCAGGGCCATGAATTTGCCAGGTTTCATTAGGCAGACACAGCTGTGTATTGTCAATTACTATTACTATTACACTATGTCCCAAACTTTCTATTTCATCATCAAAACAGTGCTGGTTATGCACAAATGCATCCTGATGTTTTGTGTTATTTACTGCCTCTCCACACCCTCGTTACTTTTGAATGAAGTAATTCACAAAGACACTCATGAAGGCCCTCGATCTGGCTTTGTTCTTGACATTTGGTCCTTTTAATTCATGCTGCTTTTGGGATACCGGAGTCAAGCTGTAAATTGTTGTGTTTCCCATTGAACTTTCAAGCTACTTCTGGCTTCTGCAGCTTTTAACCAATCTTCAAAGTAATGACTACCTGATTTATGTGCAATAACACTTACATACATGACAGAAAAATCCTACCTTGTACTCTACAGAGATTTTCACGGAGTATGAATCATCAATCTCCATTTGAAGTTTGAAGTAGTAGAATTTGGTGTGTTTTTTATTCAAGTGAAGTAAGTGAAGGAAAAATGCCAGTTCTATCCACAGAACAACTATCTGAATGTCTTTGAAGGAAACTCCCAAAAGTCAGCAGCAATCTTGTTCTTCACTCCAGAGGGAAGGTCCCTGTTACAGTCAATATCGATATAAAAACTAAGGAGACAAAAGCTGTCCTGAGGCTGTTACTAGGAGAATCATTTGTTATCTTCCACACCTGGAGTGAAACTCCAAGGGACATCACTGACCTGTCCTTTAGAGATTCTTCTGAGAAGTCCTGCTACAAGATCCACCTGACACAAGGGCACATGCACTGAACAAAAGTTGAGCCCTCAAAGCAATCTGAGGACCTACTTCCCATGCTCTGATCAATGACAGTGACGAATGAAAAATTATATGTGGCTTTGAAGACCTGCAAGCTGTAAGTCAGCTGGTTCTTCACAATTCCTCATGATGACAACCACCCCATTTCATCTTTACAGACACTGTGACATATACAGGGACTTATACAGTATTTTTGCACATCTGGACCATAGCATCTTTTCTTGAGTGCCAAAGAAGACTGAATTGATTGGAGCATTTTAGAACATTCTGGCATGCAGTATTTCTCCTGTGCTTTTTGGAGTGTCTGTTTTATTACTGTAGCCAGGATGTTTACTTGTTCAGTAATTCAGAGCTTTATTATTGCAATGAATCATGAACTATGAGTTAGTTACCAGCTTCAAAGAAGATGCAGTGAAATTTTAAAAACAAACTAGAGAAGAATAAAACTATTGTTTGCCACTCTATTTACCCTCAAACTTAGCAAGAAACAGTCTTTGCAGTTTTGCAGTGTTCTTGTAAAAGTATCCTTTCTAGTGGGTTTCAAAAGGAAAATGAATGTGACAACAGTTCTGTCCCCCATTTAAGTAGAGTTTTTGTAGGCCTATCAGGACTGTCCTTTCCATAATATTTATAAAGCAACGATCTCCATTCTTCATTGTCAGAAAGGAAGACAATATTGTGATATATCATGCAAAAATCTTGCTAATTTACAAACTAGTTTTCTTTGAAAAAAAACTCCAAACGAGCAGAGTACCAAGCAATTCTCAAGGCCATGACTAGACATACATGCTTTGGATCCCAGCTGGACTCTTGCACACGAAAGGAAATGTATGTGACACATTTAAACTCACCAACAGGGAGTATCTGATGTTCTTCCCAAAATGGGAAAGCTGCTGAGCTGGATACATTTTAACTTACTCTGAAATTCAGGATGATGTAAATACCAAATGAGACAGAAATCATGCCAATGATATTAGACTGATGGAATTAAGTTAGCAGTGGAAAAACATCCCCCCCCNTGCTAGGATGAACAAAGCACTAGAGAACAATCAAATGGGGAGCATTCATAACTCAGAAGGGAGTTGGGCTTAACAGAATAATACATATTTTCCTTCAGCTTTTATTTCTGTGATCTGGCTATGAGCCTAAAAGAATCTTCTGATCATCTGTACAGCACTGAGTGACCTGAAGTAAGCCTCCAGACGCACCCTTATTTTACTATTGCAGAGGAGATTTGGACAAAACAATCATATTCAAAAGCACAGTGGACAGATTTATAAAGGAAATCTTTCTTTTTTTTTTCTTTTTTTTTTCCTTTTTTCTGACAGACTGCCAAAAGCGATTTAAGTTTGATGTATCCTCTGCTGAACTTGACTTTCTCTAACACCCTCTTTGTGAAAACCCAGTGCTGTCAGTCCTGGGCTTCAGAGCTTGGTTAAGGAAGAGTCACAGATAGAGGTGGTGGGGGATTTTTTTCTCAGTACCTGAAATGTAGACTCCAGAGAGATATTTGCAGTTTGATCGCTATTAAAAGATCGGTCTTTCTCAATTGGCTTGTTTCCCATCTTTCTGCAATGTCTTTTCATAAACTAGTCTTTTCAAATAACCATAGGAGGAGTTTACAGGGAAGTCTTGATTTTTTTTCATTTGGAAGCACAGTCATTTCCTAACTGGGCAAAACAAAGAGCAAACATTTAAGTTAACTGAAGATCAACCCAGGTCTCCAGAATTAGTGTTACATTAGTCTTTAGCATGCCTAAGACAACTCCACTTCTGACAAAAGGATGGACTTTAAGGATACTATGCCAAGAAGGGGCTCATTCCCCTGAGTGACGTTCATGCAGCAGCAATACAGATTTCATGGTTTATTTAGATTAATAAAAGAAATAATAGGCACTGTCAATAAAGGTCCCCCTAATAATTCTTTAAAACAATCAAAGAAACATAGGTCAGTCAAAAACTGCTCTTAAATACCATTTGTAATGGTATTTAAGTACTTCCTTCTCCTCTAGGAGCTTTCCAATATGCACTTAAAGTCAGCAGGTTCTGGACATTCAACACGCAAGGCATTAAGCTCTTTGTCCAAGCCCTCATTCAAGCTATGATTCAAACAATCACACATCATCTCCTTAAAATTATTGTGACATACGCATTTCCCTGCTTTTTGCAGTGGGAAGATGGGGAAAGAAGAGAGGTTCGTTATGTGAACCCCAAGTGAGCTCGGAAAGTGGGAATGAAGAACAGTTGCCAAAGTCAAAATGATTACTCAGAAAATCCTGGCACCAGCAGCTTGCTTTATTGTGTCAGACACAGCATTGCCAGTCAGTGAGCAAACTCCATTTACATTCAGGTTTCTAAACACAGGTATTAATCACTGATATGCATGCTATAGATTGACACTAGGTATTACTACAAGATACACCTTTCCTGCTCTGGAGACCCTGCAGCTTTGGAAAGCCTGAAGGCAGACGCTGCAGAACTCACCTCCTACACCGAGCGTACGTCACCTCTCTTTCCTCATTCTCTTTATTTTTCCCTCAGCGCCCTCTGCTACTCTGTAAATGTCAGCAAATGCACCATTTAAGCCAGCGGTTGTTTTGTTGATTTTACTCCAACGCCTTAGTAAGAGAAAACAGAACTTACAACAGCCCACAGATCACTTGCATGCGTTTAGACAGGTACCTGTATCTTGACTACAGTCTCAGCAACTGTGATGCCATCTAGACCCCTGCATAGTACAACAGTTTGCTACTCAGACAGGTCTCAAGAATAAAGTTGGAATCACACCATTTCCTCAGCAACAACTGCAAGCTGTAACTATACAAAACAACCAAACTACATTTTTGGTACACTGAGGCACATGGGATTAAGCAATTCATTCACCCCTCTACAGGTGAGCAGAAAAACATCATGAGTGCAAGAGGGTTAGTCTTGTCTTTAAAACAATAAACAGAAATAGCTATGAGGGTAATTCATGTGAGAACATCCCTAAGTGATGATATTAAGTCCTACTTCAGGAAATTATTCTGCTTTGGTGAAAATTTCCGCTCTAATTGGTGCTGGTTTTGCTGTTGTATGAATCAACATCAGGAGGTAAAATGGATTTACACACATGTAAGAGAGATAAAACCAAGATCTGGTTTACTGTTGTGTAGAAAGCTATTCTATAATTTCCTACTACCTTTAATGATGTCAGCCTTGTTTCACATTCCATGTGGCTTACCAATTTTGCTCAGAATTTTAAAGTTTCTCTAAGAAATTGCCTCAGAATATGTCTTTAAGGAAGTCTCACAGATGTTACCATGATGCCACATAGTCACAGGTTTTTTGCATTAGTCCTGGTAGGTCAAAATGCAGTGGATCTCAATACAGAAGGGTGTTTATTTTCTTTTTCAACAGGAAGACTTTGACAGCATATTTTCCAAATTTTTAAAGGGTATCATTTTAGTGATCTACAATAAGCTTATGTTCATTCTTATCATACCATTTCTGAAGGGCTTTTGAATTTTTCTGCATTTTTGAAATCCCATTTTTCACTATCATACTAAGCATGGAGTTTCCCATGGTACAAACCGTTAGATCCTAATATCTATGGACATACCTCAACTGTAAATTTTTTACTGCTCACAGGAGTCCAAGACACTCTCGGCAGTAATATATAGAAACTGTTTGCAAGATTTTGCTACTTGTGAGGTTTTTTTAAGTAAAATATGCTGCCTTACAGATCTCTTAAATTTTAAATGTTATGGATAGTATTTTTCTCAGTCACATAAATCAAGAAATATCTAAGGATGTAATGATGTAATTTAAGAAAACAGAGACTGAATGGTAAGACTACAATTAGAAAACATTACAGCAAAAAGTATATGCAAATACCTCATTTAAAGCAGCTAATGTGCCATGTGATAATGATATGTGAAAGAAAATCGAAGGAAAACTAACCAGCTTTGGCTCATTGTCAGTAATGTACTTAAAACAAGATCTACTGAAATAAAAGACAAATTACATGTTTGGCCAGATTTTAGGGATAAAGTACTACCTGAAGAGGGAAAAACTAATGTTTATGATGACTAACGTAGCATATCTCCCACAGTATGCAATGTGTCTTGATTGCAATTCTAACTGGGTTCAGAAAGTCTTCTTAATTATTCCCATTCTTTTGCTGTAGAGACAGATGCTTTTGTTAGAGCAACGAGTGAAATGTCACCCTTTTTCTTAGATCCAGTTCTTGATTATACACTAGATCATACTGTCTCAGTTTATTTAAGCAATCGTTAAATCTTGATGGCCCTGCAGGGCCAGCGCAAGTTTGGAAAGGTGGGATGAATAATACATTATGGCCTGTATTTCAGCAGAATTTGTCAGAGATGGTTGCAGAATCTTTACCTTGAGATTCATAGTCCTGAACCCCTCACTTAACCTTTAAATATCCATGTATTTTCAGTCATTTCAGATGTCACATTGAGCTACAAGAAGCCCGGAATAAGTAGGTGGAAAAAAGCAGAGGAAAAAAAGGCATGCAGAAAGAAGACAAAAAAACGAAACCGAAACCATGAACTATAAATCCTAATGACACCTATATTTGGAAGCCACTTGTTTTTAAATGCATGCTATAGAAAGCAACTGCTAAACAGGTACTAAAAATGAACCTAAATTTTGCGACTCATTATATCCCAAAGAGCTGTATTTCCAACCAGAGGTTTGCTTTTGCCTGACCGGGGATGGGAGCTGCTCGTTCCCACGGGAGGAAGGTGTTTGACCTCCCATGCTGGTGGGGACCTGCTCCATCCCTCGACTTTGGATGGACGCTGCCTGTCCCTGGACACCACAGAGCAGCGGAGCTTCCGAGCCGGTGAGGAATAGCTGCTCGGTGCCAAGCTGATCTGAAGGGTGGGAGATTGGAAGCCCTTTCCAAGGCTTGGATGGCGAGAGAGAACCTCACACAAACCGGAGGGCACGAGGGAGGCCAGCGGTCCCCACTGCCTTACTTGATGGAACAAACACTTGGCTGAGTGCTTGACGGATCGCCAGAGAGGCTAGAAGCTGCAGCAGGAGACTGGCCAAATAATTCTGCCCAAGAAGACATGAAGGTAAGGTTCCAGCGACATACACCTGCCTACAAACAGAACGCCCACGTGCAAATACACACAAAGTGCTTTTTCAACCGGAATTAAGTGACACCAATTCTTCTGTGCTGCCGCCATGGCTAATATTTATCCTGGTTTTCCAAAAAGTCAGAAAGTAAAACCTGCACAAATGGGGGTTTGCCTTAAGAACCAGCCTAGGCTCACACACAAGCTGTCAGTAACAGACAAAAAAAACCCCCTCATCTGAAACAAACGCTGGTTCTTTCAGAAGATTCAGTCTTTGCTATTCCGAGTAGCTACAAATTTATTTTTTAATGAAAAAAGATAAAAAGAAAAGAGGAAAATCTTTTGGTGGAAGATTAACATTCAAGAAACACAACAGAAAGGCAGAAGCCACAGCAAAAGATTAGATCTCAAAAAGCTCAAGACAGAGGAAAAAGACTGGATGGTAAAACAGCCCGTAGAGCACGTTGCAACGCTTCAGACCTACTTGCACTTACTGGCATGTCTAAGAAGAGAACTCGTCAATAAACGCCCATAATGTTTGCTCTTCATCATTGATTTTGAGGCCACAACAATCCTGAACAGTCAGACAGGTTTACATCAACCGTTAATGTGGAGCCCTGGAGACTGTGAAAAACATGCCTTTGTCTCCTAAAACATTGCAGTACAGACTCTACCCGAGGAGCAACACTATTTCCACTACAAAGCCCTTCCTCAGCAGAGGTTCATTAGCCTCGAACGCTGGTCACAGCGCTGGACTAACCTCGGGAAAGCTGAGCTCAGCACTTCAAGCTTGGGTGCTTATTTGCATGGCTGGGGACAAATTCCTGTTCGGCTTGCAATCCTGCTGGATTTAGCGAGGCAAGCGTTACAGGGTTTGCCCCAGCGGAGTTGGAAGTCTCTGAGCAAGGCCCCTCCTGTGACTTCCAGCACCCTCCTTTTATAGCTGGGCTGAAAGTAACACTAGAAGAGGGAATGCAGTTATACTTTGGAAAAAAAAAATTATGCCTAGAGAGGCTATATTGATTGCTTCCACCTGCTCTGAAACACTCAGCATAGCGCCACATATAAAGACCAGTTTCCAGAGGGAATATGCAAACTGCACAGGGGCTGTCCAAGGCTCAGAAACCTGTGAAGCTCCGAGCTTATGGCAAACTTCACTGTTTCTGTCACCTTGCTTATGTCAGTGACCAAGACAACACTATAGTGAATGACATGAGCCATCATGTTCTGATGGTTACTCCAGAAATAAAATGCAAACAACTTCTGCTATGTCCGCACAGGTTACGGTATTAGGATGTATGATGTATGACAGAGAGAAGCCCAAGACGATAAAACCACAAATAATACAAACTATTTTAATTTCAAAATAGGAAAAACTGTTGGTAATTTAAGAAACATGAAAATCTTTCTTCCTCCAGCTGCAATCTTAGAGCTGTTTCTTTTGAAAAGGTAAGCAAAACCATGGATCACATCTGATGTGTCCAGGCAATCACACAGATGTCTCTAACAGACTAATCTCTACTGAAACAAAAGGGAGCTGAAATAGGTATCAGCTTAGTTTACAAAAAAAAAAAAAAAAAAAAAAATCTCCAAGTAGGTATATCCAGTAATGGTCCTCTAGCTTGTAATATTTAAGCTCACTCTTCTTCCCTGAGATACAAGGGTAATATAATAAACAAGAGGGACTGACAGAGACAGAGGCCCCACTTGGTGACACAGAAAATTCCCTTCGTATTTTACAACGTCTCTCTCCGCTCCCTTTCCCACTGGCCAGCCAAGAGATGCTGCTATGGCTTCAGGACTTGGAGAAAAGAGAGGTGCAGACATGCCCTTCATATGCTTTGTCTTGGTATAAGCCTCCAGATGTTAGAGTGGTAGAGAAACAGAGGACACCTGAGCTGTGAAGGGTTGCAATCCTGACGGCAGTGCTCAGGAACCATGTTCCCCCCATGCTGCAGCACATGCGATCGGCTCCGCGAGGGGTTTTTGAGTACACACTGCTGCTCTTGGGCAATGCAAACGTAAAATTGACGGTGCAATTACAATTCACAGCTCACGAGGCCCTTCTTCACACTTACAAGACCAGCAATGAGTCTTGGCACAGCTGGTTGATGCAGTGTTATCACTCTGTCAGGTCCCCAAGAACCTCATTTACACTGACCTTGCTCAGTTTGGTCCCTTGGTTGCCCATGAAGGATCCAGTGCTATCAGGGATTTCCTTAAACATATTGAGATACAGCTGAGAAACTTAAACAGTAAATCAAATCATGTCCTAAAAGAACGTATTTGCATTAAGCGGGAGGGATAGTACATACAGTAGCTACAGGCTGGATAATCTCTTTTGTGGTTTCCCTGCTAGTATCAAAGCAAGGGCACGCAGGGAATATTTCCGTGCCGCAATTTGTTGCGCCTGATCTCTACAGACAAGCCAGGCATCTCTTCTTTAAGCAATCCCAGCACAGCGTTGTCAAAACTCCCCCCGCTGAACGCTTCCCAGGGTGCTATGGACATGCGCCAGTAGTGTTGCCCCAAAGCCTTCCTTGTTCTGGGTGGGCTCTACTGCTTCTCCTGGGCTTTCTGGTGTGCTTTCTGGGTGCAAAGACATGGATTCTTGCCTTCTAACTTCAAAGAGCTTAATTGATGCCCCTAAGGAAGGAGCTGAAATGCTCTGATCTGCCATCTGGAGATACCGATCTCTCCTCCTTGACTGCAGTTCAGTCAACTCCTGCAGCTGGCACAGCTGGCCGTGCCACTGGAAGGAGGCACCGGGGCCTCTCCCTCTCTCCTGCTCCGAGAGCCTGGATGACCAGCTGGTACGCTGGACCAGGGAAGGGAAGCAGCTGACAGCTAACATGGGGAGGTAGGGGGGAGGAGGATTTTCCAGCCAAATTGGTTTCTCAAACCAGCTTCCCACGTGACTGCAAAAAAGCTTGTGCAGCATGTGTGAAGCAGCAGTGAAGGTTTGGGAACGAGCAGCCAGGCACAGATGAGCCTAATTCTCTCACTGGCAGTGAAGCACTTATTTCAGGCAAAAAAACAAAACAAAAAAACACCCTTGCGCCTTGTGGGGTGCCTAAAGCTGAGTGCCAGTGATTCTGCACAGCTTAAAAATTATGTGGGGGCACACGGAGCGGAGTAAGAGGCTCCAGCAGAAATCCAGTTGGTCCCTTGCCTTGACTTGTGGTGTGAGACCAGCAGCCAGAATGAGCATAAAAGACAAAAGAAATCAGCTTGCATGGTTTGCACTTGCCACATATGGACTTGCAGAGAGTAATTTATATTGATGAAACAAATCTGAAATTTTGGATAATATCTCTGTGTTGACAGTATAACCAGCTCCAGCAATTCTGGCTCCAACAGATCTGAGATACGTGTATATTAGAGAGGAATACGCAAGCCAGTTTAGGAAATAACAATAGCATGAAGTTTTATACAAGCTTACTACCCAGTTTTGCTTTGTTTGAAATTTTAAAAAGGGAAGGTATTTTTTTCACTCTTTCAGGTTTTTTTTTCTTTATTCTTTAGCTACACTTTTTAGTTATATCAGGAAGAATAAATGGAAATGACAAATTATAATTGAAAAGATGAATTTCAAAGTATAAATTGTTCCAACAAAATGAGGAACCAAAGAACGTGGGAAATACCAATGTATGCCTTATAAAATTTTCAGGTTCATTTCTAGATGATTAAGCTTCAGGTAAGTATACAAATTAAATCACAACATTTCAAAGGAGAAAAGAGGAAAATTATGGTAGCCAAGAGACTGTAGTTATCACTGTAAAACAAACCTCAATATCTTTAGTAGTTTTTGGGACCTTATCATAGCATAAGAGAGAAAAATTATTGGAAGATGGAAAGAAGAGTGAGAGTAGAGTGGGAAGACAGAGTGTCCACATGACAGAACAGAGAGATAAGATGCCAGAAACATGTTAAAATAAAATATGTATCAGTAGCAGAGCTAACAATGCCATCTGCTAAGTCCTCCTTACACATCCCACTACAAAATCTGGTATTCAATTGCTTGACGTTTTGCTATAGTTTATTCACTGGAGGTGACAATCTCAGTATCAGGTGCCTCTCTTTTATGGTAATCACCATCCAAAACAGTTCAGCTATTCCTAAGCAGGCTGGAGGAAGTGGTTTGCTCATGCTAAGTAAACTGGTGTTCTTAATTTTGAAAATAGCTTTTCAATTAGGAACACACTATCATCTTGTGGAAATTTGTCTCAACTCCATTATGCATCATACTGAGGGCTTCACACCTTGCTTAAATTTGCACTTGCCCCTTGCATGGGGCATAATTTTATAGAATCATAGAATGGTTTAGGTAGGAAGGGACTTTAAAGATCACCTAGTTCCGACCCCCTCGCCATAGACAAGGACACCTCCCACTACACCAGGCTGCTCAAAGCCTCATCCAGCGTGGCCTTGAACGCTTCCAAGGATGGGGCATCCTCAACTTCCCTGGGCAACCTGTTCCAGTGCCTCACCACCCTTAGAGTGAAAAATTTCTTCCTGAGATCTAATCTAAATCTCCCCTCTTCCAGTTTGAAGCCTTTACCCCTCGTCCTATCACTACCTCCCTCTCTCATGAGGTGCAGATAGACCTATTAATTTTATTAAAGCAACTCCTTATGTAATGCTATTGTAGGTCAGCATACGTCTTGGTCTGTTGGCTGGTATGCTTGTGCTGTTATGTGAGCTGGGAAACCAAACCCAGGAGCGATCCCTTTTGAGTCCCGAGGGCACAGAACATGGTAGCACATGCTGGAAATTCCTATGACAGTGGCAAAATGCTGACAGATTAATCTACACCTGGCCCCCGAACATGCCTAGTATGTCTCACTAAACTATAAATCAAATACGTTTTTACAAGTTTTCTTCTTTTAGAAAGCACTCAGCAAATATTTTGAGCTCAAATCAGGATCCTTTTTCTCACAAAAGTGCCAAGCCCTTTTCAAACTGTGTTAACTGAGGAGCAGATTAAAGTATCAGTTGCTTAAGCATCTAGGGGGGCAGCACTACAAAGAAGAAGTATCTCCAATGCTGCCTTGCAGAAGGTAAGTCAAAGAGCCATTAACCATCATCACTACAGAAAGCCTGTAAACTTCTTCCAAACAGCTGCTGTCACGTTTGACAGTAGTGGATTTGCAAGATGGGGCTCTCCAAGCTTCCATCTGCCCTCACCCAACTGCACTGTGTGAGTCCTACAACACAGTTAACCTCCAATGATGGAACCACCACTGTGCGGAAGGCAGGAGCGTATGTATGCGTGCACGGACACACATACACATCTCTTTTCTCCCCATTCAGCAGAATTGGAAAGGAAAACTATTTTCTATCTTAAATGTTTTCAGACAAGGCTATCAAAAAAGCTAGAGAACAGATTTTTTTTTTTTTTAGATTAAATAAGCTAGGACTTTCCAGGCTGGAAAAGTGACTGCTTAGTAGCAAGATCTACAAAACCAGAAAGAGGAGAAGAGATGACCTGGGATTGATTATTCTTTTTTTCTAGTACAAAATAAATTTCATTTTATTTGATCAGTTAGCCTAGTTTTGTCATCTGTGGTCAGTAAGTGGCAAACTTAATAAGCCTTGCTATGTAACACAAACATGATGCAAACGTTCTCTTCTACTTTTAGTCAAAAAATACCAGACAAGCTCATGTTAGTTCATAGCTCTGTGCCAAAAACTGCTATTCCATTTTACCGCTGCAAGGAAACCTGAGATACGTATAATTTACATAAACAGAGCTCAGAAAGAGGAGTATGGCAAGCATACCATGAAATTCACAGTTTAGAAAGGTGTAAAGTCCTGTCTTCTTCTGTTGAACTCTACCCTGTCTCCTGTCTGTCAGTGACACCTCTCAGGCTCGCTTACACGTTACTATATAAGCACCAGTCTGGGAGTGCAGCCAAGCACGGGGCAGACTAAGCTATATCCCCAGTTTAGTCCATGGGCAAAATAATTTCTTTACTCTTTTTTACAAAAAAAGGCAGAATATTGTAAGGGAGGATATACCAAAGGGTAAGGAAAGGCAGCTTAATAAAGCCCTTCAACATGCAGCCATTTAGCATCAATAAGACCAATATACCCAGCCTTGTGAAAAAACCTTCCATTAATTTCTCAGTTACTAGAACGCATACAGCATTCATGGTGGTTTTTAGCTTGCTCCCCAGGCAGAGCTGTGAAAAGTGACAGTGACTTGAAGCACTAAAGGAACGGAGATTTCCTGAACTTTTTCCTGTGCTTATTCTGCTGCTGGGATTGTTCGAGAGGCAGATAAAGATTTATTTATTACAGGTTATGGTCTTTCCCCCTTGCCTCCCTTGTAACTCTTGCGGAGCAGCTCATGCAGCTCAAGTTTTGTGACTTCTACACTATACGTGAAGATAAGGCAGAGGATGCATAGCTTTTGGGATCCAGTCACTGATGATATACCATGATCAGTCTGAGAGATGACTAGGAGGGCTGAACAAAGGGAAGGGGCCATCATGGCTTCTAAGCTAGTGAACTGTGAGAAGAGACAAAAATACCTCTCATTTTCAGGCTCTGAAGAATCAAATGCATGGTATTGTTTGTGAGTGATGTGTGATAGTGTCGCAGAGCCAAGGACACACAAGCAAGAAAATGTAACTAGTGGAACAATCTAACCCAAGTGCACAATTAACTTGCGAACTTTTCAGTGGAAACTGAGCATATTTGGTGCCAGGCTCCTAGGAAGGCAAGCGTCAAACAGAAGGCAACATTGAGATTTTTTAAGTCCAGTTCACAAAAAGATAATAACTAACATTCATGTGATGGGAACATCAGTGAACAAATCCCCTTTCATGATGTTTCAGATCAGGATCTCAGATTTTATCACTCAACCTAGTGACAGAAATCCTTTTGCACTTTCCATTTTCTCCTTTTTGTTTGTATCTTGTCCTCTCTTTCCCTCCCTGAGCTTTTTGCTTCCACTGACGAATTCCCCACCTCTTTCCTCAAGGTGCTTTCCTCTACCTTTATTTTCTTTCCTTTTCTCTTTGATTTCCCACACTTCTTGACTGCAGTTCTGAGTTGACTTTCAACATTGCCCCTGATGGGTGAGCATGGGAGCGTGCGACGCCCTGCTGCTGAATGCCCAGGAGAGCAGGCTCCTGCCGAGCAACAGATCCCGTCACGGTCCCAGAGTGCGGCTCGGTTTTCTGTTTGGGGCCAAGAGTTCCCAGCAAAGCTCCTGAAATGGGAGAGTGGAAACTGGCTATTTCAGCTCAATCCAAGGGGGAAAAAAAAATACGAAGGGATCTACCTTGGCATCTTGAAGTAGTACAATTAGGGAGCATCCGACAATTGTGCTGCCTGCTCCACAGGGAACAGTGAGCTTTTGCTATCGAGACAACAAAACTCAATTACCTAAAAAGTCAGAAAATACACTTTGGCAAACATTTGTGTGAATTCTGTTTTGCAGTTTGAAGTCCAGAAGGGCCCATGAGAACTACAGCTCTGCTCTGTGACCACGGGCACTTACTGAAGCATGTTTAAAGACTGCAACAATAAACACATCAAATGAACCACACAAATATGACAAATGAGAAGGTATCAAGTCCCTAAAATACTGCAGAGCTCCCTCCAAACTGCTCCCGCAGAATCCTTGTAATCCTTTCTAAAAGCCTTGTATAATGCAGCTATTCCAGCATTTAGCCATTTGTTACAGAATTTACAAATAGATCTACTTTTTGTCACAGGCGTCCTGGTGAGAAACCTCTTATTAACAGAGACAATGGCAATTTCTTCTATGAAAACCATCTTTTAAGTTCACATCAAAGATACACTGAATAGGCATTAATATTTCAACAGCTTTTTGTGCAGCTGGCTTATAAATCAAAAATGTCAGGATCGGAGTGACTCCTGAGCAATTTAAGTCCTATCACTCACACTAAAAAAGACACAAATTCATTTTGCAATGAACAGAGGGTGGGACTGGCTCTACCATGCCTAGTCATGCTGAACAGGGTGTACCTAGACAATTCCCCCACGGGACCGTTTTGCAAAAAGTACTACAGGCCTGCTCATATTAAATTGAGAAAAGCAATGTAGTGAAATGTTCCCTTTTTTAACGCCTTAAAATGCTAATCTGTTGCTCCTAATGAGACCAAACTGGTGCACTTCTGGTGCAGTGCCTAGATGGATCTCGGTCACCATCAGATTTGTGTTTTCTTTCTGGAGCTCTAGTGCACAGTGGAAAAAAGACGTATGTACATAGGAAGAAAATATGTAATAAAGATGAGCCAACCTTCCCGAATGAGAACTGCAACAACATTGCCTGGATGGGAAAGGCCCGATTGCTGGTGTCCCACAGCTGGCTTGGACACGCGCTTTGCCAGTGAGATGTGCATCTCTGCGGTATGAAGCAGCAGACCAATGAGACAAAGAAATCCAGACCTAATTCAGGCTCTGGAATAAAGTAGGCTGTCGAGCTCATGTAGAGTTTTTCTGTGCATTTCTTTGCCAGCATCATCCCTTGTGTCTCAGTATCACAAACCTGTCATTTGCTTCTGACTTATCTGCCCTTATCACAGGATGCAGTCTTCAAGCTCTTGTGCTCAGTCCCCCTTTTTCCGTTCAGACAACCCTAATCTTATCTTTGCTTGCCACAGTGGTCCTCCAACACACAGCAAGCTGCCAGGCAGGTGCCTTTTCTCCCACCCCCTCTAAACCCATCCAACCTATCTCCTTGGCTTCATGTCCATCACGCCGGCTGTCCTGCACTGCAGCGTGCCCTTGGATGCAGGTTGTCAGCGAAACATGGGCCCCGGCTGCTTCTTATCTCATCTGCCCTGAAGACAGGCAACACCAGATCACCTTTATGGAGTACCTGCATGATGTTAACAAGCCAGCGGCAGATAACACAGGTAAAGGCTGTACAGAGAGCTGGATCCAACTGCACTGCAGGTAAGCTTATTCTAAAGGACTACCCAAACAAAATTTCAATACTTTCAGGAAGCTTCTCCTGGAATATGGAGAGGGTGACCGCAGTAAGGAGCCCCAAAGGCACGCAAGCAGCTAAATAATGCAGACAGGCATCTACGGGGCCCCTGAGAACTCCTTCTACAGCTCACGTCTACACAGCTGCATAAATACAACCATTGCCCATACCCCTTTCCCCCAGTTTAGCTCTTGTCCCCACTAAATTTGAACCTATTTCCTCCTCCACACTCCCTTGGCACCGACGAGGGGGTCACTGAACGCACACAAGAGAGAGGCTTCCTGCTCTCCTTCCCAGGGGCTGGCGACGTCCCAGCCCGCAGCAGCTGGCTGTGGCCGCTAAGAGAAGCTCTGCTCCGTCTCCGCAGGCCCGGGACAGAGCATGCTCAGACATCCTCCGTTGGCAGCACACGCAGCCTCGTCACAACCCACTGCTAGGAGAGCCTCAGCAAACCCTGATGTCAGGGTCTTCGGAGATTTTAGTTAGGAAGAGCAAGCAGATTTCTACTGAACGCACGCACGCACGCAGAATGGAGAATTTTTGTGGGAGTACTGAAATCTGAGCGCATTTTCAAAAACACGGTAAAAGACAATTCCCCGGTGAGCTACAGGCAACCGGGAACATTTCAGTAGGAAGACTCAGGCATTCACAATGACATGAAACGTTAGCAACACTCCCTGCAGTCATTCTGCCATCAGTGAGCGTGGAAGCGCAGAGGAGCACACAAAGTTGTGCTTATTTATGATGCATTTATTTATGCAAACAACAGAAAACTTTTAGGTTAGGAGGGACCTCTGGAGGTCATCTAATCCAACCTCATAGTCAAAGCAAGGCCACCTTCGAAGTATGTTCAGGCTGCTGAGGGCGCTGTCCTGCTTTGAGGATCACTAAAGATGGAGATCCTGTGGTCTCTCCAGTAAAACCTGCTTCACTTGCAGGGGAAGAATTTCTTCCTTACACTTAAACAGGTCATTTTCTGTTGCACTTTGTGACCACTGCACCTTGTTGTTTCATGTGTAGCTCTCAGAAGAAACTGGCTTCTCCGTAAAAGCTCCTGCAGGTAATGGAAAACAAGCTCAGCTCCTTCAGCTTCTCCTTGTATATCGTGTGCTCCTGCCCTCTGTCCATCCTAGTGGCCCTCCGCTGGACTGCCTCCAGCTTGTCAGCACTATTTGTAAGTATTTATAAAGCTCTCTAGATTGCACAATCCCACAAGAACACAGTGACTTAACAACAGCAGAATAAATATTATGAATACATTTTACGGAGCCTTCGTGATTCATTAAAGAAAATGAGTGCTAGCAAAGTAGTAGATCTGGGCAGTAATTACAGCGGAGTACAGGGCAGTTTCTGCAGGCGTGTTCTACAATAAGGTTAAAA
This sequence comes from Chionis minor, assembly GCA_013398295.1. Taxonomy (NCBI): domain Eukaryota; kingdom Metazoa; phylum Chordata; class Aves; order Charadriiformes; family Chionidae; genus Chionis; species Chionis minor. The sequence goes on from VZSF01000512.1 coordinate 192,592, forward strand.
AACAAAGCTTATGTAAGGATATAAATATTAGGTAGAAAATGTCCTGAGGAGTTTGGTAACTCTAAAAAGAAATAACTGAAAACATGTTTGGTCTAAGTACAGGTTACAAATTTTCAGTTGCAATTCCTTTCTGTTAGAATATTGCGCTTACAGCAACGCTATGTATTTCTGTGGACTGAGATGATTTTGATGCGCTTCTGAAAAATATTTCAGAAAAGAAAGCCTCATTAATCACTTTCTACAGTTTGGAATTGGAAACTCTCCTTGCGACTGAATGCCGGTCAGTTTCTTTGAACTTGTGTCTACAGAGAACCTCTCCAAATTATCCAGCCCCCTTTGGGAAACAGCAACTGACGAGAACTTCTCCAGCACAGGGAGGGCAGTTACCTTATCCTGTGGCACTGTTTTGTAGTCCTCCTTTTATGGATTTGTCAGGCTACAGTTGAGTTCTCCTTGCCCTCACGAAGTCCGTCAGGAGACTCATTTCATCATGCAGAGAAACAATGGGGAAAGCGAGAACCATGTGGCAGCAGTTATGATACTCCCAAAGGAGAATAAAAATGATGTATCTCTGACAATACTTGCCATTCCAAGTAGCAGGGCCGCCAACCTCACTCCCATATTGCTAACACCAAAAACTGTTAGTGGCTTTGGGGAAATGCAAGGCCGGGTTTCCTGGAAGCATCCTTCCTCCACAGAGCACTTCAGAAGGGCAAGCGGACAGAAGAGCTGCATCAACACTGCTCGATGCTACTTACGACATGGCACCAGAGGTGCCCTCTGCTGCCTTGGTTGTGCCATTGTGGGTCAAGCGCCCATCGAAGGCTCTGCACTGCAATGTTCATTCATGATCCATAAGACTTATCCTACTTCTCCAGCTATATTTAGAAATACATTTTTAATCCCTTTCTCAGATAGTAAAATTAAACTATTTTGGATTAGGCTACAAAGGCTGGTAAAAAAAAAAATGCACCGAAACCAGTATTTGTAAATCACAGTCTATCTGGTAGGCAAAGGACTGTAATCACGCTGTTGAGTGAGACTGACAGAAACCTTGGGATGTAACTGCAAATATTTATCGGTTGTACTATTCTAAAATAACAGTAAAAACCACCAGAACAAAAAAATACTTTTCAGAATTAGCAGTATGATGCATTTGAAACTGAAGGGCTAAGTATGTTGAGATTGGTGCACGTACATTTAAGGGCCCAATAACAATTTCAATTAAACACGTACTATTACTGTGTTTTTAACATCATTAGAAGTAATAAAAATAGTAACAGTATAGTAGCAGCATTGCTAAGAGAGGTGATAGAAAAATATTTTTCTCTTTAATTTTGTCTGCCCCTATGTTCTTCGTAGCCAGAAGTTTTTCTGTCTCTCTTGGTACAGTCATTAATATCTTTGCAGTTCGTCCGCCTCTTTTACACAATAATGCGGAAGAGAAAAAAATGGAATATGAAAATGTGGACATTTATACTGCTAAAAGGCTTCTGGATTTGGGGACAGAAGGAAAAAACTCTAAATGTTTTAAACATATTTTGGAAGATCAATTAGGAAGGTGTCTCTTCTAACTCCATTGCATTTCTGACATATCTAAAGAACAGATGAAGACTGCTGCTGAAGAGAAGCAGGGCTCATGCTTGATTTGCAGCGTTACCTAAAAATCTGTAACAGCTGTCCCATTTCCCTCCCTATCTTTACAGAACAACTGTTGAACTCTCCTAACAACTCCCTGCTTCAGCTTCACATATTCCTTTCCTATCTGGCACAGTACCTTCTGTGATGATTTCCAAATGTCCTCTTGACACACGCTTGTGCACGTACTGCTGCATCTGCTACTAATTAAGGAGGGATATGTAGCCTGGTTTGAGAATGAGGCTCTTTGGCAGGGAAAGGAAGCCTGCAAGTTAAAAACACCTTTTCACTCCATTTCTATTAATTTTTATACACACTGAAACAGAAAGAAAAGAACCTGTGAACCTCCTTCAGAAGGCCAGTGTATCTGTGCCAACAGATTCAGTTATATTCCCAAGATGCTGGAAAGTGATCTCCTTTGCTTTCCTTTGAACTCCCACCAAGACTGGCATTTTTCCACATACCTGTCCATGATGGACCTTTTCTATCAACAAGTGTTAAAACTCTGTCTAGGCTTGCACAGACTGAACAGCAAATTCACAGTGCCTAATCCAGCCAAAAATTATAGTATATCACTGTGGAACAGCAATTGCAGACAAAGTTATCAACATGTCAGCAAATATGCACAACAGACGAGAAAGCCCTTACAACCTACATTAATTTAAAAGTCTTTGCAAACATTTCAGAGCAAAGGAACAGGTTATTTAGTGCCAATAAAAGTGTGTTGCTAAATTAAAGTATTCTTATGAATGTCAAATCGGTAAATATGGTGCTGTTAACGCCACAATAACATTCCCCTAAAGGACAGGTACTTAAAAATACAGCACCTATCATATTCAGGAAGTTTGTACCCTGACTTGCAGAATGGATTCCCATATCCACAAGCAACAGAAAGGTGCGGTCATCTATGTAACAGTCAGCAAAGACGAGATTCATATAATTCCATTTTAGATATCCATGATGTACATACATAGTGCAGTCAGCAGCCTTTACAATCAGTGGAGAGAAACAGGCGCAGTTCACATAGCATTGTATGGACACCTACTTCAGGGGGAGCTGAATCACTGTTCAAGCATGCCTGTCATTCTTGTGTCGCTGCTGTAAATCTATCTTCTAGAACACCTCTGCCTACAGATGTCTAAAATTTCCCCAGAAATGTTAGGTAAGGAATATTTACTTTCAAAATCCAGGTGATCTGAGGCCCTTGGTGACAATTTTTTACTGCAGACACTGGACAGGCTGACAGAAGGAAATGCTTTGCAGGACCTGCAATTATGGAAGAGCTGGTAGGGAACATGAAGATCTACAGCAGCTTCAGCTATGGAGAACAAGAGAGTTTCAGAACCGGTGGAGACAACAGAAGTTGCTGTACAGGAAATTCTGGTTAGATATAGTGATTGTTTTTTTGCGCACAGTGAGGGTGGTCAAGGACAGCAACAGGTTTGTCAGAGAGTTTGTGGTGTCTCCAGTGTTGGAGACATTCAAAACTTGACAAAGCCCTGAGTAACCTGATTTAACTTCAAAATCAGCCCTGCTTTCAGCAGACTGCTGGACTAGAGACCTGAAGAGTTTTTTGCTGTCTGAAGGGTCACAGAATATTCTGTGACTGAAAAATCCGTGACTCCATAGGGACCATATGGAACAGCTGCTTAACTGTTAACCAAGCAGGCTATGGTTCTTCAGTTTAATAATACGGGGTTCAAAGATTCAACTTTGGATGAAAACAGTAGTATTTAGAGATGTGGTGAGAAGTTCTAGGGCTTTTCAGAGGCAAGGCTTCCTCACAGAAAATCACTCCTGACACATTCAAAGACCCAAGATGATTTCTTCCCTGCTGCTGCAAAGGAACACAAAATTGGTAAACTCTAAAGAAAATAAAGGTAAGACAATCTTACCGACTCTACCCCTCTTGATAAGGCAGCATTACGTGGCTTTCATGGTATACAGCATTTTTTAGAGCTTCCTTGAGTTTGATTTCCCTTGTAATGGTATTCTTATCCTTCTCATTCTTACTTCAGCTCTCTTTCATGCATTTTTAGTCTACTCCAGCCATACTCTGCTGCCCAATTCATTCTTGACTTGAACTGCAATACTGAAAATTACTTTGTTTACTTTCTCTATATTTATGTGAGGGCAAGAGATTAAAATATTCAGGTGAATATGCAAAAACATATAGCCAGCACATACATATACACACTTGCTGCTTCTATTTCCATCTAGTGGCCAAGATGTTTAATTTTTCCTAATCTTCCATACACTAGTCTCCTTCTTGTCTTATACCAAAGAGTTTTACACAGTTCACAACTGAGCTAGAAAACGAGTATTTGTAGAACAATGTACAAAATTCTGCTGACTCACTGCAAGTTTTTCACCATAATAGCATTTGGAAATGGGCTTCTCAGACATTTGGCAGCAAGACTAGGAAAATCATAGTTGTACATCTCTAAACCCACCAACAGGGTTTCCAACATTAAATCTTCCTATCTCCCTGGAACATCTTACTATTCCTCACAAAAGAAAACAAATCTGGAAAACATTATTTTAAATCCTTGTGCCTGTCAGTAAAAATGGTGCCACTCATTAAGAAGGAAAGGCCATAATTATGAGAACTCTAGGTCCTGTGACAAATGAAACAGCTTATCATGTCTATGATGAATGTTATAAATCAACAATTAGTTACAACAGGCAGAGTTAGGGCTCACTATTCTGACATAGAAACAAACATTTCCAATTTCCATGACAATACTGCATGTTGTGTCTGCTCACAAGATCATGTCAAGGCATCATGAGCTCAATGGACTTGAGCCATGGTTCATTTTCAGAGTGGAATATGTCTACTTTTTAGAGAATCATCTTAATAAAGATCCTTAATCATTCTCCAGAGCACGAACAAGGCTGTCCAGCTTCTGACTGCAGATAGAAAGGTCAAATCACACACTCAGCACGGTGAGAAACTTACTATTTCCTAAATCCAAACTGAGTTTGTTTGCTTGTTTCTGGAGGAAACCTAGCTCAAAGCATTAATACATTTTATGTTTTGCAATCCAAATTTCAAAAGCATAGGAATAGGTTCCTGTGCTGACTGTGGTACATATAAAGTTCATACAGAGAACTGTGAATGTTCACCAACTAAAAACATTGCTTGCCTTGTTGTCATGTTGTTTTATGTTAAAAATGTGTAGTTGTTACAAATTCCTTTTTTCCACTAGAAAAGAAAGCCTAAAATACTTTTTGCTGGAACCCATTTTGTATTCATATGCAGGGAAAAGCAGTACCAGCCTTCTTCATATATCCCTTTTTCCAGAAAAGTTTCATACTCAGTTCACCTTTTTAAATTGCTCTGTCTTCCAGTATTTTCTTTGTTTGCATTTCCATGTTTTGCTCAGTGAGCACTCAGAGCCATGGATCTGGCAGAACTGGCGTCCTTCAGCACAGCTTACCATTTTCTAGCATTAGAACCACTTAACAATCCTGGCAATTTTCCCTCCAGCAGTAAAGTAAATCCAGGAAGAGCCTTTAATTTTGAGTGTTTTCGGCTGCAAAGGGTTCTCAGCTCCTTATGGAATGAAATTAGGACCTAGCAACCATACTTAATCCTTTGAAATGTAAATGTTCTGTCAGAGATTAATAAATTACCTTTATAGGACTGTAAACTGCAGTACAGAGCACTTGTGAAAATTTGTTCCTACGAGTATTTAAATAATAATGTGACTGAAAATCAGTAAATTGTTAATGTTGTTCATTCAGGATACAGATATGCTGTTCCTACCGTTCCATTTAATATGTATGAGATGATGTAATTGCCATTACAATCACTAAAAGAGTATTGCAACCTGTGTGGGCTCCACGTTACCCAGAGGGTTTGCTCTCTGTTCATGAAATGGTTGGGTATCAGGTCCTCAATAGAGGTCACCTCTGACCACCCACCATCTCAGCCCACCTAGGATCACACAAGCACCGAATAACTTGACCTCTGTAAGAAGCATGCACTGTGGTCATTTTTATCTCTATATATGGTTCAGCTACCAAGCCTACACTGTATATGAAGACACCAAGAGCTTTCTAAAGATCATTTCTCATAACATGCTATTCTACCACTATTAAACTATTTCACTTATTTTTAATTAAAAAAAAACCAGGTAGACTCTTTGGTGGCTGTCTAGTTCACCTTCAAAGCAAGGCCAACTTCAAAGTTAGATGAGGCTGCTAAGGCCCTTGCCTAAGCCCATGTTGAGTATCTCCAAAGACAGGGCTCCTACAGCCTCTCTAGCATGCACCAATGCTCAACAACTTGCTGGGGAAGAATTTTCTCCTTATGTCCAAGTGGATGTTTGCTGTTGCAGCTCATGACCACTGCCCCTTGTTCTTCTGTGCGTACTTCTGAGAGGAAACTGGGCTCACCGTACACCTAACTGCCCATGCTGTACTGATGATCACAGAAAACAGAAACCTGATCCCCCTTCTCCAGGTCAGAAAAGCCCCGATTCTTTAGCCTCCACCAAGTGCTCCAGCCCTCCATCCCCATAGTGGCCGTCCACTGGGTCTTGGTCTGTTGTGATGTCTTCTGCTGGGACGTCCCACACCGTAAGAAAACCAGACATAACACACCAGTGTGGAACAGAGGGGAACAACCTCCTCCTGTGACCCGCTTGCAATGCTCTCCATAGCGTGGTCCACCGTGTGGCTAGCCTCTAATCTCACCCACCATCATCCACCTCCTCTCCTTTCTCCTTTTCTGTTTTCTCCTCTCTCATGTGGCACTGAACAATCTTTCAAGAAGCACCCTGGTGTGAGGATCTGTGGAGAGCATACCTTCATGAATTCACCATTGTTAAACAGCATGATCAGTACTGTAACCCTTTTTTTTTTTTTTTTTTTTTTGCACATTTTGTGTATTACCTCCAGGTTTCAGACATCCTTCATATCATTCCATAAACACATCTCTCTGCTTCAGAAAAGCCAAAGTATTCTCATAAATTATATACGGTGCAACTGTTAAGATGTTACTTGCCAGGAATTTTTGATCTCAGTGGACTAAGAGCTAATAAAATCTGAAGACTGACGTAAGTACCACAAACAAAATCTCTCTACTTCATGCTTTCAGTGAGGGGAATAGTATCGGAAGCTAAGTCAAACAAAATAAAATAAACACACAACAAAACAAAATAAAAACAAACACAAGAGAAATTTTTTACACCCCTTCACAAAACACCGTATTTGACTTGCGTTCACATGGATCTATTGATCTTCTCTTCCAATAACTGAAAAGGTTGTTCACAGAATTACTGGATCATAACCTATCAGTAGAGTGCATACATTAAAAATACCACCTTTATTACTAAGACAGTAGAAAAATGCAAAACCCAGCAAAATGAGAAACCTGTGTCTCTATTAGGATTTTAGTTTTGTTCTCTGCCAAGCCGCTGCGCTCTCAGGCATAGCATTCCCCTTAAGATTTCTGCAAAATTAGTGTTTCTCTGTATCTGTTTCCCTCAGCAGTTAAACAAAAACAATACTCATGAAACGTTGTTGTGTTTCTGTATTAAATACTTTGATAGTCTCAAATGCAAGGTCCTCTATAAGTAGCGTAGCATGCACTGTGGTCATTTTTATCTCTATATATGGTTCAGCTGCCAAGTCTACACTGTATAAGAAGACACCAAGAGCTTTCTAAAGATCATTTCTCATAACATGCTATTCTACCACTACTATTAAACTATTTCACTTATTTTTAATCAAACTGTAACACTAGTATGGGCTAGGAATTTTTTGTTTTTAAAGTGCATTGCATCTTGCCTTGGATGGGTGACCAGCTCATAATCCTCCCACAGCTGTGGCTGGTGAGATTGCTTTAAATTAGTGGGCACTACTAACAACTATTTGAAAGCAGCTCGCCCTGTTAAAACAATGTGGTGACCCAAACCCCACAATTTTATTTCACATTTTTACCAAATGTGCTAAGGTTTTATTGATAATTATTTATCCAACATTATGGTTAGCTGTGCAACTTTGCTTTTAAGATAAATGAAGAAATTGGAAAATAAGCCAACTGCAATAACAAAAAAGTATAAAACAAAGACTGAACATTGGTTTCAATGACTGAGTTTTTTCCACATAATTCAAAAAAGCAGAGAGAGAATTCATATTTCACAAGTGACAGCAGGTTTAAGAAAATACATTATGTCCTGTATTATCTTTGTGGGTAAACTGTTCAGCTGCTTGTTTTTCAGGGGAAAGAGAAAAAACAACACAAAACCCCACCCTTAACCTCCAGTTCTCTAATCACACAAAATACACTGAAAACTAGAAACATTAGTTAGCCATGCCTGAAGTCTTTTACGCCTTAAGATTTTCCCTTAGAACAGTTATTTTCAGTTCTCCAGCTACATCAGACGGCGCCAGCGTGCTGCCAAGAGCCTGTGTTCTTGGACGTGGCTGCAGTTCCTGAGGAGGGATAAAACCTCCTCAGCTGGAAAAACCTGGCTGCAGAAGGAACTACCAGAAGAGACGTTGAGTGCTGCCCATCCTTGTTCTGAAATGTTCTGAAGATTTTCTTCTGGTGTTCTCCCTCCCTCCCCCCGGGCCCTGCTTTTTTTTTTTTTTACCCCTTTTTTTTTTACTCTAACTGGAATGGTACTCATTTCATACCAAAAGCAGAAAAGGAGCCAAGGACTCCCTCAAGCTGACTAGAGACTTGACTATTTCCAGTATTTTCTGTGGAAATAGCACAAATACCAGAATGCAGCAGGACATACCAACACAGGAGCTGCCCTAATTCTGCACTACGTTTCTATTATTCCTGCTCAGTAGCTGAACTTTCATTTGGGTGCAGTGCCTTTCAACTCTAGCATAAGATCGGCAGACAAAAGGAAACATCCTTCAAAAAGGAAGACTTTTGAGACCCTTACTCTTTTATTGCTTTCTTTTAAAAACTGGCTGTGCAGCATTTGTCTCAATTAACACTATTTTTCACTGTGTTCCTCCAGAAACCTTGTATCAGATGTGGTCATTAGTACAAAATGGACTAGACCCAACCAGAACGACTTTCCTGTTCTGCCCATGCTGGTCCACTGTGGGCTTCATACCTCTAGGGTAGGGCTTGGTGCTACCCATGCGCTGCCATCCGACTGTGTCGGCACCCAACATCCCAGCCCCAATCTGCGGGAGCACTCCCGAGAGGCACCGCGGTGGTTGAGGCCGCTGGTTCCTCATTTCAGGACATTGATTTTAGAGGCATCTGAGGAATAACAGCGTGGGGAAGGCTACACCAAGGAAGACCGCTGCAGAACCTGTTCCAGAGCTTTGCTCATCCTCGCTGGCCCTTCTCCGCAATTTTTCCAGCTCTGCTGCACGTTTTTGGGGTGGGGATGACTGGAGCTGCGACGAGCAGTGAGCCGACCCAAATCCCAGCTCTGAGTCATAATGTTCGGAGACCGCGAATTTATGTGCCACATTAGGGTTGTATTTTGCTTACAAGCATCGTTCTACACTCATCTACACCGAGTTTCATTTGCTGATTTATTACCCAGGCACTTGCCTTGTAAGGACTTTCTGCAGCTCTTCAACCGGCCCTTCGCGGTACAGCAGAGCGTTGGCAAACTTCTTGTTTTGCAAACCTCAGCATTCGCCTCCTTTGCAGCGTTGTTTATGAATAACGTAGAGAAGAGCAGGTCCCAGCCCACATGCTACCCCCCTCACTGACTCCTGCCTAGCCTGTTTCCTTGTTTCCTACCCTGCTCGTCCATGCAAGTACCGCCTCCCTTATACCTCTAAGGGATTAACTTTTCCTTACGCAGATTTGGATGGATTCCCTCTTACTATGCTTGCTTTTTTATTACCTAGTGTTTAACGTCTGCACACTAATAATAAGTCAAGATGAAAAAAAAATTAAAATCATCTAATCAATTGCAATCAATCAACTAGATTTTATACACTTCCCTGAACTGTTGTACTCTCCCACGTGGCTTTGCTGGTTTGGCACACTGTGCCTGCGGGTTTTAAGGAAGAGCTGTCAGCCTCTGTCCAGAGAGGAGGCTCTGTATCCAGCCCATGAAAGGTAGTTTTTTTGACTTTGTAAGTTTTCTAAATGCTTTTTTTTCACTGGTTCTGCATGCAATGTGAAATAAAGCTGGAGGTCTCAGGAAACAACAGAAAGTGGTGAGAAACTAATTCAGCAGGAAGACTGAATCCTGTTCTGTGAAGTTTTTGTGATCTAACCCTGTCCTGGAAACATGGATTTTAAACTTCCCATACTATTTAATTTTTGAGGACGAAAGAAGGTTTTCTATTTCCACAGCTTTCAACACACACCATTTCAAGTACACCAAAAATAATTTTAAATAAAAATGAAAACACACAAATGGAAAAAACCCTAGCCCCTTCCAGTAAGAAACCTCCCACAACACCAAACTAAAATGCCCCATATATATTTCTGTCTCCTCTAGAGAGATTTCATTTGCTGTATTTTGCTGTGTTTTATGAACAACAAACTATTTTAAGCCTCTAAATTGCCAATATGATTCACACTGATGATAAAAGCCAGCAGAACACATTTGAACTTTACACACATCCATCTCCTCTTGTTTTTAATGGTTTAGAACTGCCCTAATGTATTTACACAGGTTAGGCAGCTTAAAAAGCTGGAACACAGGAAACCTTTGGGCTAAGATCAACGTGATTAAAGTTCACAGTAATGGATGAAAAAAAAAATCAGAACAAGCTATGACAAAAAAATTCAAACCAACCGCTTTGCAAACCCTTTAAATAGCAAAATTTTGTTGTAGAAAACACAACAAAGTGCAATTTTCGCAGTTATTTAAAAAAGACTATTTACCAATTTTTCTTCATGTTTCAAAAGGTGAGTTTGGGGAAAGGATCAAATATGACATCTAAAATATGTTCTTATGTATTACATTTCATGCTTTAAAGTAAATCACACTCCTAAGAATCTACGCTCTTCAGTAAGGTATTTTACACAGTGAAAGAAAAATGCAGTCCATTTGAAACTCCCATTGTGCCCACGGTTCTACTGCAACTACAATATGACAAATATCTGGATACTTTTATGTGATTTTAAGAAACTGAAACCAGAGATTTATCTACTGAGAGATCTATAAAAAGAAAAATGTTTTAAGTAGCACATACAAAATATTAAGGTAAACACCAAAAATATAGATAACAGTTAGACAAGCTACCTTGAGGGTAGAAATGCAATTAAAATTATTCATCTTTTCAATGTGCAATATTGGTATTTCACTGAGAAAGACACTTTCTAGGATCATTAAAATCTTTTGTAGCTTGAACCATCTTCTGCCTGCATTTAAGCAATTTGGTTTAACTAATTCTTAAAATTCCTTAAGACCACTTAAAATGAGTAAAATTTTTATAAAATATGTTTTATATTCACATAGTTTTAGTAATGTGTTTTATTCATTAGTAAATTACTCAGATTGGAAAAAGAGGTAATGTGCAACAGGCAGCTGTGTAAGGAGATGCTTAATTTGCTAGTTTCACTTTCAGTATTGTTAGTTGCTACTTTCACAATGATACGTAAGGATTTTAGTTGGATGTGAGATCTCCTAGTTTAAATTAAAATTGCAATTTAAGGATATACAAGGATACAAACAGTATGGCAATTATATGTCTACCACTTCTCAAGTATCTAGTCATTTGTATTCATCTTCTCATCCTTGAAAATCCAAGTCTACTTTAGTACATCCATCATGATGAAATTAGATTAATGACATGTACAGTTTCCATCTTTTCAGAATAAACAAACCTCAAAACAAAAAAGGGAGGAGAGCAAGGGAACAACCTCAATCACAGAATACCAGGTTGGAAAAATTGTAATAAAAGACACAAATCCACTGAGTTAAGGGCACGTGCTCGTGTGATGCCTGCAGCTAGTCCTTTATTTCGGAAAGGACCTGCTGGTGCTAAAGGTGCTCACGCAGAACACAGAAGTGCCAGACATGAACAAGTGTTTGCTTGCTGTCCTAAATGATGTTATAATTGACATTTATATTAACCCAGTCAGTATTTGGGTACGCAGGAGGAATTGGCAGGTTAGGCTGTTTTGAAGGCAGGGAGGAAGCCAAGCATTGTACTCCAGTGCTGGTGTTTGTTTCGTCTCACTAAACAGTGCCAAATTCACGGTCCGAAACAAATGTGCAGCTCAGACAGTGTCAACACAGCCTTTTCCACAACATTTCATCAATATGTTTTAACGTGCTTCACACAGATCCTCTCTGAAAGGATGGTGGTGTAGCTAGACTTGGAGAAGTCCTAGCTCTGCTGACGCACTAATAGCAAAAACAATTACATTTCTTAACCCCAGTGATTTTCTAATGCAGCTTGCTAGCAAGCAGCTTGGCTTCAATAGTCTGTCTAAAAGCTTTCAGAGACTAAGCAGCTTAAAAATAAGTCAAATTTAACCTGTCAAAGAGCGCATCTAGAACTGATACAAACACCTGCTTGTACAAGCACCTTCCACAAGCACCTGCACCTGGTTAGCAGAAACCATGGACCAGTGGCACCCCTTCTCCTGTCCCAGCAGAGACCCTTCAGTCACTCCTGCCACCGTGGGCAACCAGGTCACTTACAGCTTCTGAAACTTCAGTCGTCCGAGCTGAGATTTTCTAAACGGGGTGTATGTCTCCTGACAGAAGTATTTTAGAAAACTTCACACAGGACAACACATCCTTTTCTAAGAAAAAGGGAAAAATACGTTCATAAATCAAAGCAAAATACTTCCTTCTTTGAAAAGCTCCAGCATTTCCGTGTTTGCGTTTGGATCATACTCTGCTGTGGGGAGAATGGCAACTGCTGTGGGCAGTGAGCAACAACTAAAGAAAGAAAAGTGACAATTTCTTCGGACTTTCTGTGCCTTCCTACACCCTCAGAGCGCAGCAATGAGCTGAAGCAACACCAAGCAGTACTCCAGGCATCTCCACTACCTGAGCAGCCCCGCAGACACAGTGCTCCAGGTGCTGCCGCTGCCGCTACCAAAAATCTTTAACTTTAAAAGCAACCTTTTGTATCTCAACTCGACCATGCTACACCAGGGCAGAAACACATATACACACACACTATTGAGCAAGTCGGCATGCAGACTGAAGAGTACATCTGAACACAAGCTCCATTCAGATATAAAAGTGTGGGTGGCCATTTCAGAGTTTCCCATGGCAACAATTAGTTATGGGCCCACATTTGCACAAGTCCTTGCCTGTTGGAAGAAAAGCAGAGTTTCTGCAAGTATGCAGCTTTATACAGAAATAAACAAATACGCGCTGGAGGAAATGTCAGTGTTTTCTCTGCTTGCTGGTGGTGACCCCAACCCCCTGACGGGCACCACAGCCACCTTCCCCTGCCCTGGTGGAGGAGGCAGCCTGCCAGCATCGTGAGCACTGGCAGTAAGAGATATATTTTTCTGTTGTTTCGCTCTGTACAATAAATGCAATGCTGTTGACAAGAGGATATTGCGCAACTTCAACAATTTCATCACCATAATATCTGATTGACTCAAACCAATTAAGGAGTTTATCCTTAAAGTGCCTTCTCACTTTACAGCTGGGGACCTGGGACAAAGATATTAATCAGTTTGCCAAGGACACAGAGGAATTTCAGCCAGACGCTGAAAGGTTGTTTCAGACCAATATAATTACAGAACTATTACTCTTTCTGGAGTCATGGGGAATTTGTCTACTTTAGGACAAGTGGCTTTGGAAGCTCACCCATTCCTGTCAACATGCCTCAGCCTCATCTAAAGGGCTCAGGTTATTGCCCTTTGCCTTTCCGCTCAGACTCATGAGAGGTACGGCTGATAGCGACTACTCAGGTAACTGGGCCATGTTTCCTCCAGAAAACAATGAAAAGATTAAAATGGTAATTTCACACCGACTGTGTGGGAACCACCTACACCCCCACCCCCAAAAACAGACTTAATCAGTGAAACAAATCTCACTCACACCTTAGCACTGAAATAAACGAGAACTCAGGACAGTCTAAGCGCTCCACAGAGCAGCTCTCCTGACACATCCCATACATTGGGCTGCAAGAATTTGAGCACGCCAGCTGTTCCTCCTAGGGACACACGATTCTGTAGCCATTCCAAGTATGGAACAATTTTTATTCCTTACCTATGACCTAAGCCTTGCCCTAATTTAAATCAAAGAGGACTTCTTCTTACGCATTTTTGTAAAAAATCATGTGTTTCTCTAACATGCTACATTCAAAAGCTACGGTGTATTATGTTAACAACCAGGAAATGCTCTGGGACTTCCCCACCTACATAAGAACTCAGGGCAGCCTACCTGTAGCAAAGTAGAGTTATGATGGATTCAGGGCTCTTCTACAAGTAATTTGTTAGAAGATTACAATGGCTTTTCATAAACTGCAATTGAACGCATGATGGGATTCCCACAGGCAAGCAGAAAAACATACAGAGACCGTTCCTCTTTAAATTAAGCAGTCTTATCAATCTAAGTCATATAATACTTTTATTAAGTCATATAATACTTTTATTGGTCCCCACTTTTGTTCTTGAAGAGGTTTGAGCCACATACAAGTCTAGTATTCCCTTTCTTTTAGGGATAGCTATGACTTTGTGAAAAATAATGCTGTTTCTAGAAAGCCAGTGCGTATATACAGGTATCTTGGGATTACTGAAGATCTAAATTGTATTTCACACATCTGTGCAAATTGCTGAGACATAAAGCCCATGAAGAGCGAAGCACTGTCATGGTCATAACTCATGTTTCTGAAGGGATTTCAAGGGGATATAATGAAATTAAATAGCAAGACTTGAACCGTTGACACTTCTCTAAACAAAAGGAAAACAGAGCCTCATTTTCTTAAGAAAAATTGCACTTTTAACAACAAATTGGAAGAAAAAACATGTTGAATTCCAGTGGTAACAAAATCTCATAACTGAAAAACAGAGTTTAGCAATAATTTACAATCAAGTCTTCTGTGATAAAGTTGGACAACACAGAATAAATGCTAACTTTGATAGATGTAATCCTTGCACAGCCTTTCCTGTAACTGGAACTGCTACTTCAGTCTATTAGCTAGATAAACTGGTGTAGCAGAATATCAAGCCTGCTGTACTGGGGGGATGAGATAACATGTCAGACTGGGACGTCTGCAAGGAGAACATAGTTATTTTGAGATGGTCAGCACTTCTGGAAAGAAGCCCTCACCTCCTGCAGAACACCAACTGGAAGCTGTCACTCACTTATCTCAAGAAAACATTCAAAAGATTGCACCACATGCAAACGTGCCAGATTCTGTAATGCATGTTCCTCCTGGTAAAAAACAAATGTTTCTTCAGTTGAGGAGGAAAGAAAAAGGGCAAGCCAGAGAAAAACGTACTTCAAACAATGAGCAGTGTTGATGGCCTTGGAAAAGTAAATAATAGCAGCTGGGTATTTTGGGCAACCACATTAAATTCTGCTCCTTTTGTCTTTGCTACTTCTCTTAACATGAAGTCTCAGTCAGGAGGGTTCTGCAATGTTATTGCAAGTATTTTTGTAGACAAGGATGCAGCTCTACTTAACTGGCTTGGCCAGGAATGGGAGGTTAAACAGTCTCAGCTGTGACAGCTGGGTAACTTGAAGAGCTCCCAGTGCATCCATTCAAGCCCACAATCCATTTTGCCTCCTGCCTCTGCAAAGAATAGTACAACCCAGCCAGGACTTTAATTTAGTTCTGAATGGCCCTAGGTGTGTTGAAAGGCACGTGCAAGAGTAACAGGAGATGCCTTGGGTTTTTCTGATTAACTTCTGCAGCTTCCTATTGTGCAAATGCTATGGAGTCAGAAAGGAAAGATAATAAGTTATCGATCTCGCATCCATTTCATTACTTGCGGAGCTGCCCTAGTTGCAAGTGTTTTTCCTGCGAAGAGGCTTGATAGATCTTCACAGCATGAAGAGCTGAACTCTGGAGCCAAGTGGAGGCATCCTTGGATAACAGGGCAATTTCTGACTAAACCAGATGAGTCAGTTACATTCAGAGCTAACTGAATGAGTTAGCAAGACCGAACATACCCTACAAATCCATTGAAGAATACACTGGAGAAGGAAACAGTTTGCTAGAACATAAATTATGTTGTTTATGTACACACACCAGCATTTTTCCATGTTGTTCACCAGTGGTTTTTACCTCCTTTTTAATAAACCACTCATATTTCCTTTGCCCTGTGAAATAAATGGACTTAAGTAAGTGGTGGAGAATAATCAAACCAGTGACTTACACTGTTCCAAACACCTCACTGTGATGAACCCCAAATATCAACGCATAGCCTGTGACAGAAAGCACTTCTGCGTTACACTCCACCCTCAACCATTTCTAGTGCAGAAGCGCTCTAAAATAGACACCAAGAACTTGAAGAGGCATTTCTTTTCCTTGCCAAACCATGAGCCACTAATAATTTCCATTCCTTTAATAATTACTTTTAACTTCCAGAAAAAAACTTCACTACAAGCAAAGATCAACCAGGGATATATGCAAATGGGTTAAAACAGATGGTTAGAATTAAATCCTATACAATAGTAACTACAGTTGACATCAGCATTTTCATTGAAGTAATTATATTGAATATTAACTATTTGATCATTAACAGCAAATAACAAATAGACCATGTTAACCTTTATAGTTATTATCTATATTTGCTTCCCCAACATCTGCAATTTCCTGTTCATTATTCTTTCTTTTGTGCTTCAGCAATGAAGACACAGAACACAAATTGAAAAGGTATAATGACATTATTTCACTTTTTACATGTTCTTGTTTAAGATTTAGTATTTACTAAATGTTAACAGTTTTTCCTGTTTTACAGTAGGCATGGGTGGCAAACACTAAGTGACTTTTAGAAGAAATATGACATACATGCTGTTTCCCAGCCAGGCACGTAATTGCTCTGGTTATTTTGTCTTTACAAAGTTAAAAACAGGGGGTTGTAGTAGACAGAGATTCAAGGGTAAACTATTGATGCAAGTAAGTTTTCAAATTTGCTTCTGAAGTTCCTATGTCAGCCCTAAAGCCAAGACTACACATTGCTAGGGGAATAATAAACAAATAAAATCCCAGACCAAATACAGAATAAACATATTTCCTTTCAGCATGTTTCTTGGGGACAGCCCACAAAAGACACAATTCTCGGTCTGGGTGGATCTTTTCGTGTTTCCCCAGCCAGACCGTGCTCCACCACTCCAGCGGAGCAGGGCTGAGCGTTTGCACGCACGCACGCGGGGCTCCAGCAGCCCCTGGAGGGCTCCTGCCTGCTCACACCCTTCTCTTTCACTCCCTTGCACCATGAGGGACTGCACTGGCTTCTGTCCTGCCCCGCCACGCAGCTTTCCAAGTGGAAGAGATCTTGTTGATTAAATTCCTGCTTGTACGGTCTGTAGAAGGGAAATATCCTTAGATGTTTATGCTGTCTGTTCCTCTTGTTTGTCCCATTTGTCCCCTTTTTCCCCCTTTGTATTAATTTTTAATCCATGGAGATCCTTCCACTTTACCCCCTGGCATTTTTTTAAGGAACCTCAACCACAGTGCAGTATTAACGGCTCTCTGAAAACCCACATTGTAGGGATTGAACAACCAATTTCTGCGTGCATGTCGAAATTCTTTTTTCAGTCAGTGGATGACAGACCATAAGCATCTTTTGAAAGAAATGTGACTTACACATACTCCCAAATATATCATATTTATCCATGTATTTACCAGTATACGCTTTTTTCAGGTTTCTTCCAACTGGCCTTGCGCAGAGGACAAACTTTCTGATGTGCTATTTCCTTGAGACCCTTTTATAAAATTGGTGTCAGGTTTGCTGCATCCCACTTCATTGGTGCCAAGGCCGATATAAGAGATAAATTCCGAACTACACAATATTTAACAGTTTCATGTTGCAGGAAAATCTCCTTGACCAACGTCATGACAATGACAGATGGGACTGAACTATGCATGGCTCTAGATAATATACCAACCCTATCACCCTACCTTATGGCTATTCTACATGTCTTAGCACAGAATTACCTAGTTTGTAAAAGGTTTTTAATTAACTGTACAAAATATAATCATGTACTTCAGGAAAAAAAAGGTCTTCACTGCATTATGCAAGAAGAACTCAAAATCCCTAGGAAAGTGACAGTTTTCTAGAAGTTCTGAGAAAAATTACCATTGCTATTATTACTTAATTTTACAGCATGCTTTTACAATGGGTGGGAAGACAAAGCAAAGTAGAGAAACCTTTGTCTTGTTAAGTACCAGGACTTCTTCCAGACTGAGAAGCTAGGGAGTCCTGTAGCTCTGCCTGGTAGTCTGTAGCTCTGCCTGTCACGCACAGCATCATTCCAAGGCTATCCTTCCCCACGTCATTCTGAGCACCTCTCCAGCAGCAGTGAAGGGAAACAGCCGAGGTCAAGTATTTTTATTCCCCAAAGGGAACCTTGCCAGGGCCTTGTTGTGGAGGGTCACACAATGGACAAGCTCCCCAGTACTATCTCATTCCCGTTCCCCTTTCCATCATTCTCGGGAGCAAATAGTCACCTGGGTGTCAGTACTCTGCTGTGGTGTAACAGGGAAGACGAGGGGAGCAGCCAAGGTTGGAAACAAGCAATTGGGAGACTCTCTGGAGCCCAAATGACCAAGACTTCTGCAAGGCTTGAGCCAGCCATCCTCCAAACGGTGGTTCCAGTTCCTGAAGTACCCAAATCTGTTGGAAGTGCTGTTGCAGCCCAGCCCTGAGGGTCATCTGGTTCTGCTGAGGGTGGTGACGAGCAGAAAGCTTTCAGAGTTGCTCTGTGTGACTCAAGGATGGCATCTTGTGAACTCCTACTCTAAAGTGTTTCACTTCTGATCCCTTGGAACAGCTGAAAAGAACATCCAGATATGCCAAAATATGGATGAGGTGCACACAATGCTTCCTTCTTTATACTGGTGGTAACAGACCAGGTCTGTTCAATGATTGCTCTCCAATTCCCAGTCACACTTTTATTCTGTTTCCAGTCTGATCCAGACTGTCGCTTTTGAAGAGCACAGCTTGGAAAGAAAAGGTGCAACATTGCAGACAGCCTCTTGGTTCTAAAAACTTCTTGTATTTTAAATCAGGCAGTGCAAGTTACTGCACGATAACTGCATCGTTGTTTAAACTAATGAAAAAATGGTCATTTAATTGTACGCTATGAATGTGCAGTAAGAAAGGCTGCCGCTTCTTTTTGCTATTACAGATGGGTGGTGCTGAAAGCAATTTGCTCTGTATGTGCTCCACTGCATGGAACGACTCATTATAACTCATGCAATATGCTTCTATAATATGGATTAGTGCTTGTTTGCTGGAGCTACTTTTCCTTCCCCTGATGCAGTCAGTTTATTACCTGAGTTCATTTGGCTAGTGCACTACAAACTGCTTAAATAATTCACATGAAATATACAACTACATTTAAAATATCAAAACATGAGTTAAAGTAAAAACTGTAACTAGGGATTTTCTCGCTTGTTAGCTTTTTAGATAGTGGTAACAAACCACTGTGCACATTTTTGCATCAACTCCATCATCTGGTCTTCCTCTTTAACTACATGGCCTTAACTGCATGAGTGGGCAAAAGTTCTTGTTTCGAACTGGCCTCACTGCTTCTCCTCCAAAAGCAAGCCACAAGTGGCCACCGTCAGTCAGCAGTTTTGGGTGCAGCTCAGCCCTGGTGAAGGAAGAACAATTCTGGTTCACAGGAGGACCAGCGTGAGGTTGACTGCAGCCTTGGCTGCAGTCTCTGGGTCTACCTGGAAGAGCGAAGATGTGTACTAGGATACATAGGCTTTGCAGCTGAAAGGCAGAAAGACTGACTCCTCCTTCTGACTACACCAGGAACTAACTACAGAGGTGTGTCTTAATTCTTGCAATTGACCTCAAGACCCAGCAATCAGAGGACGGCAACTTGACAAGTTTGTGTTCAAAAGAGAAGAAAACAGGATGGCAACCAAAGAGCAATGAAGGAAGTACACATGATAGCAGGAATGCTAAAGATAACAGAGACAACTGGATAGGGTTACTATGGCATATACGTTATTTTGCAGGGTGTCTGACTGAAGCTGATTGTTTGTGAATTGTTTTTGGCAGGCTTGTGGCTGAAGATATCCAAAGTCTTGAATGTCTGCAGTAAATGCTGGAGTCGCAGATGCGGTTTGGAGGAAAGGACAAAGGAGACAAGTCTTTGGTACCCCAGGTTAGTGTTTGAACCATTGTATCTACTCACTTACAAACCTAAGCATAGAATTTTAGGGGCATAATTTAAGGCTACTATACCTGAAAATTTCAGCGCTATGTTTTTATTTTCTGTGTCTTCTTAAAAAATATAGGCATGTCTACAATTAATTTCCAGCATGTGTCTTCCACTCTTAGAAATCCCCAATCCCTTTCTGTTAAAGTACCATGTGTGGTCCCAACACGGAAGAAAGACAAGGTGAAAGCCTTTCTCCCCCATGTGAGAGCATAGATACTGTCACATTGACCCAGATAAATGGCTTGTCTGAAATACATACTGCTGGCTAGCAAGCAAGAGCTGTAAAAGTAACTCAGAAGTGCGCAGACTCAAGGCCTTCCCCTGGATTTTTCTGCTAGCCATCAAAGCCATGCCTAATCCAATGGAAAGTGATGATGGAAATACTACTTTGCTCTCTGCCAAAATGAATCTTCCCTCCAGCCGAAATGGCTTAGCCAGATCAGAGTGGTGTAACTTATGCTTCCCTGTGCCAAGCTTTCTGATCCTAGCTTCTGGAACAGCTCTACAGCAATTTCTGTACATAATGGAACATATTTCTTGGTCAGAAACACTTAAACTTCTGGAAATAAGGCAACTATTCTAAAGGCTTTGTCTGCAGGTAAAAGTTTTAAGTTTGCCTTCTTGACAGTTCTGCCCTGGTCCATGTGAACCAGGATACACTAAGCTGATGGCAGTTCTGAGATTTCCAGGTTTTACTGCCAGCTCAGCTTTGGCTTGGGTTCTGTACTTAGATAGCTGCATATAATTGAGAAAATAGGTACCACAGAAAGGCCATAGCAAAGACACTCCAATTAGAAGAATTAAGAGGAGAAAATGACCACAATGAGCAAATGACTACCAACTACACTACGGCAGTACTATTTACAAAGAGGAGGCAAGAGTGTTTGGAGCTTAAGATAAGGAAGATTCTGCCCCTTCTCATTATCTTTTTTCACTTCCTAACAAGACTGATCTCGTAAGTGTCTACAAATACTTAAAGGGAGGGTGCCAGGAGGCAGCGGCCAGTCTTTTTTCAGTGGTGCCCAGTGATAGGGCAAGGGGCAATGGGTACAAACTTGAATATAGGAAGTTCCATCTAAACGTGAGGAGGAACTTCTGTCCTTTGAGGGCGGCAGAGCACTGGCACAGGCTGCCCAGAGAGGTGGTGGAGTCTCCGACTCTGGAGACATCCCAAACCCGCCTGGACGCCATCCTGTGCAACCTGCTGTAGGTGGACCTGCTCTGGCAGGGGGGGTTGGACCAGATGATCTCCAGAGGTCCCTTCCAACCCCTAACATTCTGTGATTTTGTGATCAGCATTGTTACATGTGCAAATACGTCCTTTGATTCCCGATCATCAAAAAAACTCATTAAAAATAAAAGAATACCCTTCATGTGTGAGAAACAGCTTGTCGCTACGCTTACTGCAATCTATAAAATTTGCGTTCACCTAAATCACAAAACAAGTTTTCAGCCAAGACCCCGCACATCTATTAATCTTTTCTTCTGAATATTTCAAGCCAAGCTAGGAAGTTCCTGGTACCTCCTGACTCCATGAACAGATGGACTAATTTCCCTTTCTCAGCAGAGAATGCGCTGCAATTCAAAGGCACCTTCCTGCTTAGAGTAAGAACTCCTCCATGTGTAACAAAAGTCAAATCCATGCCTTTAGACAACATCCGTCTGCTACTTAACTCAATGGTGACAGCAAGAACCCAACCGCTATCCTGTCAATCCAGTGAGAAGATGCCTTACGTTGGCTGTAGCAGAAGACTTGCAGCATGCGGCTGAGCAGCTATGACACCACCCAGAAGAAAGTACACAGAATTATGCATATCCCAACAAGGCAGCTGTAAGGGTGAGGCTCAGTTCAAAATGAAGACACCTATGTTTAGCTCTCTTTATGCAAGCTAGGGTAAAATCCAGTTGGCTTAACGTCTGTAGCTATCTCAGACTGCCTAGGATATTCTGCCTGCCTCCCAGCCTCTGCTTCAAAAGGCACAGATGTTCTATCTACAAGTTTCATGTAGATTTTTTGGGTACCCAGAGGATATCCGGATGATTCATACATGTATGAATCTCATCCTTAGTTGTCCAAGCTCCCTATAGTCAATGGAGAGCTAGTCAATACAGTCCCTGGAAGAAGTAACAGCTGATGGAGTTGATTTAATTGCCTGAAGACAGATGTTCAGCTACATATGAGATGCCTAGCCTTAAGCTTTTTATAGAACTCTTTAAGCTTCTGGTCATTCCAGAATGATGCAGATGTCCTGCAGGTCCCGTGTCATCACTGTGAGTCCCATGCAGATGTCTCGGGTGCCCAGGGCTGCCTTTAATGACACTAAAGCCCTATCTATGAGTTACGGGTTCAATCTCCAGCTCTATAACTGGAAGCTTTGATATCCCATGCACACCTATTACTTAGATGGTTTCATCTGGATATGTAATGCCCGCAAAGCATTCAAGTACAGTAAGTGAGCAGACATCAGCATAACAAAAGGACATTTTGATGGAAGTAAAAATTATATTTGATATGTCTCAGAAGGAAAAAGAATTAATCCTACTTGTTACATAAAAGTGAGGAAAACAGAGCACTTGAGCATAACAGCTTCATGCAATAATTAAAAAAAGTTGTGATGGAAAAAAAGAAATTTCTAAAATCAGATTAGATAACATGAACAATAAATTCAGGCTTGTAGCTCTTAAAATTATCATTGTACAAAACCAGTTCAATCAAAAATATTTTTATTGTGCTATCATTAAATATGAATGCCTCTCTAAACTTGCTTCAGAGGATGAATTAGCATAGTTGTAATAGTCTAGAACAAACTTTGATCTAGTATAAAAAATTATAAAAGACATTTCCCACTTCTTTTCACTAGGAAGAAATTAGTTTTGGAACTGCTTGAGCTTATGTATTGTTTTATTAACTGGGACTAATTCCCAGTTTATATGTCCTTATGTGACCTACACTCATCAGCTGTAGAAAAGGAACAAGCAGACAAAATTTATTTTGCTTCTTAAATATTTTGCAGTCTGTGTCTGGAGCAATTCCCCTCAATCACTTCTGGTGTCAGCAGGTATAGTAAACCAAAATAACTAGATGTATGCTGGATATGTATCCGAAACACTGCAGCTACATTCATCTAAACATCTCAGACACAATTTGGATACGTGTACATGAATATAAACTCTTATTTTTTCCTTGAATGAGAATTAATATTGCACAGATGTAGGTGGTGTACTTAGGAAGCCGTACACTTTCTTGTTCGTGTACCTAATTAACTGAATTAAACTAAACTTTCAAAATCACACAATTCCCCACCTTCAAAGCAACCTGAACTCTTGGAAGTGTAAGTTCTGTTGACTTGAGAAAAAACGTCTTTGTCAGCTGTGAAAATGGGCCTTAGGTGTTCCCAGTCCCTAGGGCACAAAACCTGTTTACCTATGGTAATTACACATCTACTAGAAGCTACCTTCCTGTTATTGTGGCCTTTACACTTTCTTTCTGTCTGCTGCTTTCTATCCTACGGCAGGCACCTCGAGGACACGGGCAGCGCGTGTGTCAGTGTCCCCGTGGCAGTTTTGAGAACCTGCTCAGCTCTGAATTACAGCCAAAGACCTGGTGCCGCAGACATGCTTGGTCACATCTAGCATGGCCATCTCGGAGATGGGGGGCTCCCCGGTCGCTTCACGCTAGCCTCAGTTTAAGGAGCCGGCAAGCCAAGCTCTTTGCAAAAGGAGAGCATGAAAACAAGCTAAATCCGCCTCCAGCAGAACTTGGCACCAGCCTGGAGACGGCAAATAGGTGACTAAATACCCAATATATGGTCTCAAACGCTGCGCGGTTGCCTGGCCAACTGCTGGCCTCACACCCTCTCTCCTCCCTCCAGGAAGAAACACGTATGGGATTTCACTGTGTGCCAAGAGTGGATCCGTCCCCACGGCACAGAGCCAGCTCAAAGCACAGGCTCTCGGAAGGCTGAATGTAAGCTTTACTTACCTTGTAGCCTTCTACGTATAAGTCAATATTACACTGGCTCAGTAACATACTTTGGTGCAAGATTAGCAAGCACATGTAATTTTCTAATGTGGTGACAGAAGAAATGCAATTACTGAAGTGGATTTTTTTAGGGAATCATGACACTGTAAATTCAGTCACTTGGGCAATTTATCGGATATGGTACAGACATGGAGCACATCTAATTAAGTTTATAGAAAGGTCTCAGCAAGACTACGCCGGGCAGAGCTCTGTAAGGTTGTCAGGATTCATTGCCTGCGTGGAGTGGGATGCTCACAAGAGCTTTTGCAGGTACAAGCACATTCACATGGGGGGAAAGAAAAGAACAAAACAGCTAATAAACAGATCTCATCTAATACTTGGTGGTAAATCATGCAAGAATGGCAAATGGTTGTTCTCTCATGCTGTTATCTCAAATATTCCTGTTTGACTTGTACTGACTTTCTCAGCTGAGCATTTCCCTTACTCAGAATAAACATGTAACAGCATTAGAAGCAGTTTAGTGGTTAAAAATTTATTCTTGGGACAACAAAGCTCTGTTCCCTTCACACACACAATTCTTTAACGGTGCAGCAAATCAGGACATATATATTTAGTATTGTGTCTTGGATTTAAGCATAGGAATACAACTAAAATGTTCTTAATTTTTTGATCCTGAAGGTAAACTCATGGACGTTACTATTTCATCAGTATAGACAAAGTCATACAAAGGTGATGTTGTGGCTAAGTTTTATTTATAACACTGATTTTTAGTGAACTTAGGACGTCTGGACCACACCTCATCTGACACAGATCAGAAAATCCTCATGTGCTTTTAAACCCTGAAAGAGAAATCAATCGGTCCAGTAGACTGCATCTAGGCAGGGATTATTTTTGTCTATTGAATGAATGTACTGTAAAATGCAGACACAGGGGGGGAAGGATCAAGTCAGGACACATCCATTTTTGTTCCACTGACCATTCTGTACGAGGCAATGAATAGGAGCTGGTACATGTATCACATTTCACTGTGAAATACTGACTTTCCACATTTCAGCAGAACCAAGGAGGAATTTGCAAATTTTATTTCAGTTCATAGGTCTAACTAAAGAGATTGCTACACAAAGAGGGGGAAATGAGTATATAGCTTTATTGTGCAAATTCCTGTCAGAAAATTCCTCTTCTTTTAACCAAATCAGAAGACAAAGAATGATACAAAACATGTCAAATAAAGTCCCTGCATTGTTTCAGCCCAATTCTAATATGAAAATAAACATTTCACTGCCCCATGCTTCCTTACATCCTTCTTCAATAGGCACGCTCATTTCCCATGGGACGTGTAGGTAGCAGAATGAAAGTACTGCTGCAAGTAGGAAATTAAAGTAGGGAACAAAAGTGAAAATGCGATTCATTCATCACCTTCAATGGTCAGATACACTAGAAACTCAAACCAAAATTGCTAAATGTTAAAGGAAAAGCCTTAACTACTAAGGGAGAAGAAAATCTTACAGATTGCCTGATAACTGAGGACAAGCATCTGAACCACATATATGTGTAAATAAACAGAAACTTGTGTTTTCCCTATGCAACACCCTTTTTTAATAAGCAAAACGAACTTTATGGACAAATTCTCTGAAAACTGTTCATTTGAGTTCTAATTATTTCTTATTTTGGCTTAACGTCTCCATTAACAACAAAGTAATACACCTTATCTCTCCAGTGCTTCTGCATGGATATCTAGAAATTTTAAGTATGCAACTCCAAGAAAATACAGAACAGTATCAGGGCGAAGGAGGATGATTAAACCTTTAAATTGTAGGACAGTTGTGACTACAGCGAACTATGCCCTAGCCCTTTGGTTTAGTTCTAAAGCTAAGACTAGAAAGGCTAATGAAACATGGCTTGCAACTCTGTAGGTATTAAGTTTGCATTCAGTAACACCTAAGTATGGAGCTAAAGGAAAAAAAGAAAATTGAGCGATGTCAGAAATTTTCATTGAAAATTTTATCAGTTTATTTACAGTTTGTTGTGGAAGCTGTTTTCAGCCCATTTTTTCCAAAATTCCTCATAAAACTACCCTCTCTGACTTTCTCTGCTAAGGCTGATTTTGGCTAGGAGATCAGGAGGGGCACCTGCTTAAGGAACAACCGTTATGCTCTGGGAGAAGCAGTGACATGTTTGCATGAAATTAGTAACTATCGAAAACTGTCACTGCTCTCTCCAAAGGCCAGAATAAGACAGAGCAGACCAAGCTAAGCTGCATTTGTTTACAGGAGCTGATCATAACCAGTGTAAGCAGAGCAGTCTGACACAACGTAAAACTTCCACTGGAGTTAATGGGAGATTTTTGTTCTAAATGACTAAAAGACCAGTCCCAGGGGACCCACCAGAGTCAGAACAGGCCTCTGCATGATACAGAAATCGTTATAAATCATTGCTGCTTGCAACAAGAAAAAGCATCAAAGAAAGCTTAGCAGGACCAAGTACTTCCCAGCCTGTCCTTTCATTCAGAAGATGGAAGAATTGAGGTGCCTCAGGATGGGAAGGAGATGAATTGTGGAAAGCTAGAGGTTCATTCAGTGGATGTGAACCCTGGGCAGACCTGTTGAATCAAGAATGCTTCAGGATGTGCATTGAGAGCTTCTCTTTGCTAAAAAGGCTTCTGCTGGCTACCCACAGCCAGCTGGCTGGTTAAGGGTACATGTTCTTTTCAAATCTCTTTTATAAACTCTACTCGAGAATGCCTAAGTGTATTTCTTATGAAACTTGTTCATATTGGCCTCAGACCCAAAGTGTACAGTCTTAAAATGCTTCCTCTCTACTTCCAAATAGGTACTTAACATATGAATGCACTAAAAAGACTAGTTAAGGAAAAACCCCACCCATTTCTACTAAACAAATTAACTTCATAAAATTCTTTCATAACTTCAGTACCTAAGCAAAGAAAATCTAGATGCCTAACACCAACATTGATCCATTGCACATCTAACGCTGTCTGTGAAATTCACCTTCGTTCTACAACACATCTTAATCTCCTCCACTATCTTTACAAGATTAACTGATGCATTTTTCACATTTCTTTTCATGTACCTAGGTTACTGCAATCAAGGAACTTGCATAGTCCTGATACATACAATATAAAAAAGCTCTTTATATAAAGCTGTATATATATATGTACACACACAAAGGCACAGAAAGGTATCATGAAACTTACCGTCACTTGCAGAAAGTGAGTCATTTGCACAGATCAGTGCCAAAATAAACAGCAGATGCCGAAGATCCATACCTCTAATTCTGTAATAACAAAAGACAGTAACAGTTTCTTTATAAACTAATATTACTACCTAATATGATGTGACATTTAAACTATCATCTAGTTTTATTGAATTTCTGACTGGATTTAAACCAGAAGTGTATTTAGTTTACGGTTTATTGCCTCATAAAGTCACACATCATCTTGCAGTCTGGGACAGAGAGTAAATACTACTTTTACAAGAGAACTAGATTATGGGTTTCTAGTTCATTTAATGAAGAGGAGGGAAAAAAATCAAGTTTGTCTATCTCTAGCCTGCTTCCAGGCAGTAGTCACACTCACCCTGCAGCAGCCTGTGGGGGATGAGTCCCAATGAGTAGCGTAGGTTAAATGTGAGAGTGGGAAAAGAACAGTATCTCTTTCAGGGAGCAAAGATAGGATGATACCCTTTCCAGCTCATGCTCCTTTGAAGCTATATTCATCTTCGTATGCCATGTATAACCCTTCCCAGGTCCAGGACCACATTCAGTAAGGCTGAGAGGAGTGATGCAGGAGGGAAGCCAGCCCCCACACCAGGAAGCCAAATGGCTGTGAGCAGAGAAACGCTGGCTCAGTAGTAGGGGCTCACAGCCCCTGCCCGTGGCAGGCAGCACGCCAGGAGTGGAGGGGGCAGCAGTACCTGTGGGGCTGCACAAATGAGAGTAACCTGGGCTCATTCCCTGGTCTGTGCCCTCCCAGCACCCTGCACAACCCTGAGCATCTGCCTCGGTGCCCCTGCTCTGCCGCGCTGCTCTTCGGGGGCTGGCGCAGAGCCTGCCCCACGCTGGACACTTCTACCTGCGTTATTTCTGAGGAGAAACCTCCCGATGGACCTGAGCCCATCCACGCAAGCCTTTACAACCTCCAAGCATACAAACCTTTTACAAGCATAACCCAACAAGCCTTTACAACCTCCTGAAAAAGCACACTCCTCCTTTCCCCACATCAACCTGTGCCATACACGTATAGCCTCCAACCCCATCATACAGTCTTGTTTGAGGGACAACACTTTGCTTCTGCCATTATCACCAGCATCTCACAACAATGTGGAAAGGGCAGAAGCTGGGATACACTGGACTTGCGGGCAGTGCAGCCTTCTGCACAAACTTGTACCATGCCCCCAAAGGCTCCCGAGGTCTCCATATGTAGTAAGGGGAAAACATACATACCATACATACTGGCACCATTTACAACCATGCCAGTGGAGCACAGAGATTACTAGAGGCCTTCAAAACCAAAAGCACACCACCAAAATGAACATGAATGCTGAAACAACAGTCAGGCAGCAGTTTGCCGTTCTGTGGCACAAAACTGCAAAGACACACTGACACTCCAGGTCAGCGAGGCAGTGTAGAGAGACAGAGAAAAAGCTCCACTTTCACATTTGACTGTAAATTGGTATGACAAACCTTGATTCTACACTGGAGTGTTTTCAATTAGACATTTTCTTTCTTCATCTAATAGGAGATTAAATTATAAGTTTCCAAACAACCAAGACCACTAATGAGTAACAATCTCTAAGTGGGCATTACCGATTAACGACTGATGCTGTCAAATCTGAGTATCAAAAACTAGTCAGTCTCCTAGTAGACTTACCAAAGTTTGAATTTAGGCAGAAACCATGAAACACAAGCACACTGAGTATGTAACACTATGGTAACAGAAGAGAATTCCCTTCATAATTGTCTTACCCCAAGAGAATAGATTGGATCACACCAAAACCAAACACTACTACTGAGTCCAGATTTCTCATTCATGCTGCTTTGTACAAAACTTGAAAATCAGAAGGTATTTCTCAGACAAAGAAGGTGTTTCTCATTAACACAACTGCTCGATAACGCTCAAGTTCCAGGCTCAGCACACGAGGCATTTATTCCAACCACTCTCGGCTAGCAGAGTCCAACCCAGCCCTGCAAAGGCAAGCCAGGAGATGCTCCCCACGCACCCACACCACAGCAGGGATGCCCAGCTGCACCACCCGGGCACCTTGCAGCCAGTCTGGGTGGGCATGGGGCAGCCACACACAGAGAAGAGCTGGGGGAGCTCCCTGTCCAAGCACACACAGGTCTCTCCGAAGGTGACTCCCCCGTTCTCAAGCGGACAGGGAGGAAGGAATGGGTAGACTGAGGCTGGGGTGTGTTAGTGAGGATTTGGAGCAGTGTGGGGGCCAGGCAGCCTGGGCAGCAGGACCAGGAGCAGTGAAGGCTGCAGCTGCTGGAGTGCACACGGCTGTGAAAAAGTTCATAGAGCAGATCACAGGCCAACAATCCTCCTACTCATGGAATGGAGCTGCACTGGCACAGCACGAGGTTCATCTGAGACCAGCTACGTTTTCAGCTAGCTCAATTGTTCCCCTGCTCCATCTGTACTCTTATTTAAACGATTCTTACTGTCTCATTAATAAATCATCTACAAAAATGCTTCCCTGTATTTGCCAATTCTTCTCCTCTTACACGATTTCTACCTCGTCGAACAGCCCCTCCTTCCCTGCAGCCCTTCCACTTTCTCCCTAGAGTTTTGTTTTCCCTTTCACAGGCCAGAGCACAATGCCACTTTATTTACAACCCTCCTGCTCTTTCCCTGTCGCAACACCCAGGCATCCCATGCTGCCTCCATATTCACACTTCCCTGTTCTCCCATGTCCTTCTGCTGTTCTCCAAGCCTTCTTAATTCTTCCTGTTTAACAATAGCCACAAAAAAAGCCTGAACTCTCACAGGAGTCCTCCTGTGTGATCAAGTGTCATCAACATAGTCCGTCATTCAGAGCACATCTGCGAACACTGGTTCGTTTTTCATAACCGTATGAAACAACTCTGCGGTGGGACCAGAATTAGCCCCCACGTGCAGCACGACTATCCCCTCGACCCCTGCACTGTGACTGGCAGCCATCTCAGCTTCCTCCAAGGAAGAGTGGTTCGATGGCCAGAACACCAACCCAGGAGCCTGGAAATACATCCCTGAGGTCAACAATCATGTTGAACTTCAGTAAGGTCTTGCTGCTGCAGATAAAAACAACCCCATTCCAGTATTGCTCTTCCTCTTGTTCTGGCAGACTTGTTTATATACCTGCACGCAGTGAACTCTGTCAGGAAATTGTTTCAGTTAAAATTAATCCATAAACATTTATTGTAACAAGGCTGTTTGCTGACCAGGTTTATGAGGACTCCACAAAGGCACACCCCGGGAGCAGCGGCAGGGCAGCACAGGCATGGAAGTGAGCAGCCAGCACGGAAGGGAGGACACAGCCACCCCTCCAGCAGCAGCTACTACTTGTTTAAGAGCAAGTCTGTAATTATTGGGAAAGTCCCGGCTGAGCCACAGACCTAGTAAGCTCTCTGAAACGCTGCACAGGATTAATTTGTGTTCCTAAACCTCAAAGGTGATCAAAATTGCTGCTTAATCCCTTGCCTTTTCGCTAGTAAAATGCGGTGTAGAAGCAAATGATGCTTCTGTGGATTCTCACAAGTACCAGTAGGAAGGCAAAGCAATAGTGTCTCTGCTCTGCCTAAATGCACATGGGATCCTCCACTAAGTTACCCATCCAGACAAGCTGCATGTGGGAGAAAAATCCAACTGGTATACTCTGAACATTCCCAATAAGTACAGGACTGAGCTCAAAAATGTTTACCACTCTCATTTGAAAATATGGATGGGCCATGCTCCACCTTTTGTACAACAGCCTCTGGGAGAAGGCAGGTTGTGCTAGCCCTCTTGGAGCTCAAACCCAGAGCTGGTGGGACAAGGCTCAGACTCAAGACCTCTGCCAGGAAAAAGGACCTCTGCAAGGGGTGTGAAGCACCAGGGACTCCGTCACCTCTCTGCATCCGGCACGTGTACCAAAAGCTCTGCTGAGCTGCAGACGTGGCTACCACTTCTAGAGGTATCGGAGGCCAAGGGAGAGCCACACTGCCACGGCTCTGGTCTCATGGGGGACGATCTCGTGCAAAGCAGGAGCTGCCCCACCGCGATCGCGCTTTTGGTGGTACAGAATAAAAATTCTGACAGAGGAGTCCTCTGAAGCGCCATCTGCCCCACCATCAGACAACGCCTGGCTTGCAGAAAGTTCTCACAAATCTGTCTTGTGTCTGCCCGCTGTTGTTTCCATAAGACATGCTTGCAAGCCTGCGGCCAACAAGAACACTGTTGTTCAGAGGCTGCAGTGTTAATGTAGCTAGAGACGGCTCCTCTGCTGGCTTTGGGACAAAATGGACCTTTTACAATCTAGTAATATCTACCTCCCAACACCTACCCCTGTATGCATATTAAAGGTAAACGCCACTAATAAAGTCCCTGATATTTAACAGAAAATAAATTTCAGTGTCTGTAATATACGCTGTTGCAAGGAATAATAGTCTCTATCTTACCCAACTCCAGCAGTTTGTAAGAATGAAGAGAGCTAAAACCAGAAAAAAAAAAAAAAAAAATTACAGCAGCTGACTGTCCTCAGGCCAGCTGAAACTTGACCACAGGAACATTTGGCTAGAGGTCAGGTCAGGCTAATTGCTTCAGTACAGAAAGGGAGCCAGGAGTTATAAAAAGGATGAAAAAAATTCTTGGCCCTTTTCTATAGTGATGTTGGAGTAAGGTCAATCTCAAGTTAACTTAAACACAACGTGTCTCCAGTGGGACATGAACATAGTCAGCATAAACAGGCGAAACCGGGCTAAGAAAATCCCTGAGAAAAGAAATAGTTTAGTCACAGCGAACTGAGTGGTTTGCATTTACTCTGGTCAGGTAACAATGCTAACACTCGGAGTAAACCATAGGGAATTTTGCTTATAAACAGAAGTGTTGTTTGAAGTGACATCTTTACGTTTAGATAGCTCCTAGACCTGAAAGGACCTGAAAGAAGGAGGGGGACATTACACTTTATTAAACTCTGCCTACGAAGGGACTTCTGCTTTCGCCATTGCCATTAACTTACTGTACTCCAAAGATGAGAGAGTTTTTTCCTCTCTAACCTTCTCCAGTTTAGCACTGCTTGCCAACGCAGCACATGTGCAGCTAGTCCAGAACCAAAGGTGGTCTCTCTGCTGCTAACTGAACCACAAAAAACAGCGAGCAGAGGATTAACCTGAGGAGCTTCTCTGTACATTGCTACATTCCATCATTCCATCAGACCACAAACAGCTGAGGACACAAAAGCATGCAATGCAGATGAACACACACCAATACAGCCACCACCGAGCAAGTTCTGCGAAGGGAACGTAACTCCAGGCTCTCCACATCTGTCCTGAACCGTGTATGCAACTACCAAATATATATGCACATGGCCTTGCAGAATTTTTCTGGGTGAAAGACCCTTATTTTTCACAGCGTGGCTATTCCTTACAAGCTATCTCACGGCAAGATTAGTGACACCAAGAGGAAATCTTTCTCTGCTTGCGTAGAAACGTTCACACCGGTTTGGCTGACCACGCATAGCTGAAATCACTTTGCCTGCTTACCCTCATTCGCCTGAATGCCAGCAGGACCGCGTCATTTTGCAGATGAAATGAGTTACAGCCCTTCCAATCAACACAGTCTAAAACTGCCAGGAACCTAAAGACTTCTTCCCCTGCTTGCTGATATTACAGCTTGATAGAGTCATCAGCAGCGCTTGGATGAACGCCTGTTTTTACAGAACCCTTGTCAGGGCTATATACTCAGCCCTGTGAAGAAACAGAAATAACAAATTGTCACAGTTGATAAGAATAACACACCATCCACCTAGTGTGTGCAGTTATCTGGGATATGAAAAGAACAAGGAGTAATACCGAAAAAGCAGAGATTATGTGCTGCAAATTAAGAAAATAAAAAAATCTCACAAAGGGCATATTTCAGAAAAAAAACCCCAAAAATCTAACAACAAAAGGCTGCACCACAAGAAAAGAATGAGGGACACTGGCATAAAGCTGCATTTATTATGCATGGTTTGACACAAATTTGAGGATTATTAACAGGTACATCACATGAGAAACTAGAACTATGGAACAGAGGCAATTTTATATTATTAATTAGAGCGCTACATAAGTGAAATAACTTATAATAGTATTAAGTATTAAAATTAAAAATGGAATATATTAAAATAATTGCTCACTTTGGATTTAGAAAAAAATATTTTTTTTCCCTAAACAAACTTTAAATTTTGAAAAAGAGATCATATGAAAGCTTCATTTTAACACAAAATTTATCTGTATCTCTATTGTAATAGACACTTTCAATACTTTTAGCAGAGCTGATTTCTTTTTCCCATGCATAGAAGTGCCAGCTAATTACTCTGATTGAAACTGCATTTAAACTGGTAACAAGCCAAATGGTTATCAGCTCTTGGATGTGGTTAAGGAGCCCTTCAATGAATTCTTAGTTTGGACATTGCTCTGGGCTTGCACTGAAAGCTGTTCTAGGTTAATCCAAATATAAATTCATAGTCCAAGAACTGGGCTACGAAGTAAAAGGACGGCTGTGGCATATGACGTATCAATTCTTTATTTACAATAAAATCTGTATGCTTTGACAGCAGTAACATAATGGACTAGGTACACAGAAGGAGGATATTAGCTGTAAGACTAGTAGATCGTCTCCGTCAGAAGAAAATTGCTAGAAGAGACATTATAGACTTAAGTTTCTGTATACTGCATAGATAGAAAAAATATAACTTGGAATAGACTTAATTACTTTGTTTGTCTTTCAGCCACCAAAACACATCAAAACACCAAAATAGATGGATCTCAGCTGAAAGAAATTGCAACATTTAGCTGCTATTGTGCCATTGTGAACTGCTGAGCTGATACTCAGCTTTACATGTACTTGTATCATTAAGGAAGACGATCCAGGTCTGTGAGTGTGTAATTGCTTCAGGCTGTAAACACTTTTCTTAACTACAGTGGTAATTTTTCCTAGACTTTGTTGTCTTCTTTTTTCTTCTTAATTATTATTAATGCTTAGATAACAGTCATCCAAAAGACAAAATTCAGCTCTGCTTTGTTATTTGTACAATCATTTGCAAAGAAAAGTGAGAGAATGTCTATATATGAGCAAAAAATACATCCCAGTTTAAGAAGTATAATGCATCAATTCAATGTCAAATGTCATGACAAGAAATGAGAAAGAAATGTCTGAGTCTGTACCTAGAACCAACCCCCTAGTAATCTGTACTAAAAAACACGGTTTTACTCAAAGGAAATAATTTCATTGACATAATTATTCATACTTTACATAAAGAGATTAAATGATAATTCCAGTGCTGGAAAACATTTCTGTGACACTGTAAAAAATCAACAAAACTCTTCAGCGTCTTGCTAGTGTTTCAGTTTAAATCCCATCAGGACTCAGCAGCGTGGCCCCAGTCCAGCAAAGAAGCTAAAGACGTATGATTTTAAGCAGGCAAGGTTACATATTTAACATGAGAACATGGCCAAGTAGTTCCCCTAGCACAACCAGAGTGCTTAGCACCTCGCAAAAGTTATGAAGAAATGATGAAGCACAGGGATTGTGGCGGAAAGCAACCTATATGACATTACTGGGAGTTTAGGCTGGAACATGAGGGCAAACAAACAGGATTATTCACATGCTTAATATTAAATAACCATCTTATATGTGCTGTTGGATTGCCACTGCACAGCAGGCCAGTTCCAATATTACAGTTGGCATTTTCTTTGCAAGCCTTCTCCTGTGTGGTAGTATCTGTGTATGACTCTAATCGAAAAGCATACTAGCTAGCACTTGGGCAAATGTCCGTCAGGTTTCAGCACACCTTATAAATAAATTTGCATGGGATCTCTTGGAGCTTTTCTGTAACATGAAAACCCTCATCCCCCTGATTTCCTGAAATAGCTCTTTGAGCTCTCTGAAAGTCAGGTTTGGTAATTAGAAGAAATCAAGGATGCTTTGTTCAAAAATGCTTGACTATAACCAAACCCTGTTTCAAAATGATGAACCTCCTGTTGACCTCAGGTGGAACAGGGTTTGGTTATTAGAGATGAGCATTTTTGAACAAAGCATCCTCAATTTGTTCAAGTCACCTGGAACTCAAACATGCCTTTCAGACCTCAAAGAGTAACTTCAGGAAATCAAGGGGAGCAGGGTTTTCATTTTAAATAGTATTTATATATAAAAAAACCATTTATTCCAGGAAAAACATCTTCAAGAAGCTATAAAATTTAAGTTCAAGACACTGGTATTTATCCTAGACTAATGGAACTACTTAACAGTTCATTACCATGGGACAAATTAATTACAGGGTTTAATCGCACGCAAAATTATTCATGTGCTCCTAATCAGATTAAAGACTACATAACAAAGCCTGTATGGCATTTAGGAAGTCATTAACTTAAATAGCAGATTAAGTGAAAGCTGGTAAATGACAGACAGTAGACTTAAGCAGTATTTCTGGATGGCCACTCATGACTCCAGATACTCATATATTTACTACCACTTGGTCAACACACAAAGATTAACCAGCTTGACAGAATGTATAACAGTAAACAGTGCCTTTTAAATTGGTGCAATTTTGTATGTCCTGAAGTTCCTATTAGTTCAAGATACGTTTTATATTGATTTAATATGTGTCTGTAATTTACAGATTGAAGCTAATTTAAAATCTCATTTAAGCTGATGTAGAGAGAGCATATGAGCATATCTAGCCAACACAACTGTTTTTCAAAACAATTGCAAGTAAAATTCTCTGTTTAAAAAGTTCTCTGTTAATGGGGAACAATATGATTGCAACTGCTTTCCGTGTGTCCTCTGTAGGATCATACCAGCATTGTTCCCTGGCCCTATTCTCTGCTGATTTGATGCTTTACATCCATACAAATTTGAGAGATGGACCACTTGGTGGATAAGGAACTGGATGGATGTTTGCACTCAAAGAGTTGTGGTCAACAAGTCGATGTCCAAGTGGTGAGCAGTGACGAGTAGTGTTCCTCAGGGGTTGGTACTGGGACCATTATTATTTAACATCTTTGTTGGTGACATGGATGTTGTGATTGAGTGCACCCTCAGCAAGTCTGCCGATGACACCAAGCTGTGTGTGGAGTCGTTGACACGCTGGAGGGAAGGAATGCTATCCAGAGGGACCTGGACAGGCTCGAGAGGTGGGCCTGTGTGAACCTCATGAAGCTCAACAAGGCCAAATCCTGCATGTGGGTTGGGGCAGTCCCATGCACAAATACAGGCTGAGGAGAATGGATTGAGAGTAGCCCTGAGGAGGGGGAATTGGGGGTGTTGGTGGATGATGAGCTTAATATGAGATGGCAATGTGTGCTTGCAACCCAGAAGGCCAGCCACATCCTTGTCTGCCTTAAAAGAAGTATGGCCAGCAGGTCAAGGGAGGTGATTCTGCCCGTCTACTGCACTCTTGTGACACCCCACCTGGAGTACTGTGTCAAGCTCTGGAGGCCCCAACATAAGGATATGGACCTGTTTAAACAGCTCCAGAGGAAGATGATCAGAGGGCTGGAGCATGTCTCTTACGAGGACAGGCTGAGAAAGTTGGGGTTGTTCAGCCTGAAGAACAGAAGGCTCCGAGAAGACCTTATAGCAGCCCTCCAGTATCTGAAGGGGACCTACAAGAAAGCTGGGGAGGGACTTTTTAAGAGGGCATGTAGTGATAGGTAAAGGGGCAATGGCTTCAAACTGGAAGAACGTAGATTTAGAATAGAACTCAGGAAGAAATTCTTCACTGTGAGCGTGGTGAAACACTGGAAGAGGTTGCCCAGGGAAGTTGTGGAGGCCCCATCCCTGGAAGTGTTCAAGGCCAGGCTGGATGGGGTTTTGAGCAACCTGGCGTAGTGGAAGGTGTCCCTGCCCATGGCAGGGGTGTTGGAACTAGATGATCTCTAAGGTCCCTCCCAACCTAAACCATTTTATGATTCTATGGCTATATGAACTGTAGGCATCTAACAAAAAGTAGCGTATTGCATTCTACAACTGCATAAACCACTTTGTATAGCCATATATATGGAAAGATTTTGAGCTAGATCCTCAATTGTGTAAATCAGCACAAAGTTGCAAGAGATACTAAATGAGACCAGCAAAGGGAGAAGTTTATTCAGTATTTTTAAAAGCAGTGCCGCCAAAGCAGGTTTTCAGAAGGTAAGTAATAACTTGTGAAGAAAAGCTGCTCTCTGTTTAAACCTTTCATAAAATCTTAAAAAGTCAGTTAACTTCTCCCTCCACTTGAGTTGGTAAAATCTGGAAATTAAAATGCTCAACTTTTAAGTTTAAGTTAAGTTTTGAGGAGGCATCTCAGATAGAAAAATAGACGACATCCACACTTACCAAAGTGGCTTAAAAATACATCAGCCTTTTTATATACCATCCAAACAGGATTTCTAGAACATTTATAGTGAACCAACAACCTCTGATATGCATTTTTATGATACAGCTGTTGATGACCTTTTAAGCCAAGAGCCGTAGGAGGGGTGCTGTTAATTGTTTTAATCAGAAATTTTTCTAAGGTTTGTGCGTCAAGTATTTCAAAATACAGGGACACAAATCAGCTCATTTCACTAACGGAATTTATTCAAAATCAATGTAATGTACATACTTGGGTACACCACTTTATTTTTTAAGATTTCAAGCAACTTTTCTTCCAGGTCACATTTTTAATCATATCATGGCATTATTTCAGCCATTCCAATTATCACAAGTTCTGAAACAATTCTTCAGAAGGAAGGAACAGAAGTGGGCTTTGGTTTGTGTACATGCACTTGCATGCACTGAACACACACATATGCACACATGCATATCTGTGTTTTGCTGAAAGATGAAGGTGTAACTTTATTAGTCTAGCTGATTATTTGCATCCCCAATAGAGAGGGTGAGGTTCCACCCCATGAGGCAGGTAGAGCACAAAAGATCTGATGATAAAGAAGCAGTACAGGAAGCCTGGAGGAAAAGTCTTTTTTCCACATTGGAGATGTCAGAGGATATGTGACATGGGATGCAGGACGGGCTTGGAGACTGGGCTGGAGATGAGAGAGTGATTATTGAGTAAGGGGAGACAAGTGAATTGCACTGTGGATGCTCAAGCCAGCCTGAGTTTTAAGGGGAATAGACTGAACAGCCATGCACCGTATTCTCTGAAGTTAGTGAACTATTGAACTATTACTAGTTTAGTGAAGATGAAAATCGCCCAGTTAATCTTCCAAGTGGGCACCTGCAGCTAGCACAGCACTACAGGGAAGGCTATCCTCTGGAATATGCAAGGTAAAGGGAGATGCCAGGCTGCAATTAGAAATTCACATTGGAACCTGAAAGAGCTCAGTCAGTCCCAATGCCCAACACTCCCTCTAAGAAAACCCTACGAATGAAGAAAATAAGAAATGTTTCCATTAGCAAATCCGGAGCAGTCTGCAGCGGGGGTCAGTGGCATTATCCATTTTACTCGCCTGCATTTACACGACAGCACAGCAGAAGAATAAGGCATGGACTGCAGCCCTCTCCAGTGTCTTACCTACCACACAACATTACAGACTCTTGTGGATCTATTGTCCACCACCTTAGCATCACAATATAAAGATGTAGCGGAAAAAAGAAAAATCCCAAAACAACAAACTAACAGTTTGCATTTAGAGCGAAAGAATTTCAATTAAGAGACTCCCTCCTCTGCAAGAACTCCATCACCTGACCAACTATCTGACTAAGAAAGTGAAACTTTGGAGCAGCAGATTCAACTGTTTTTTTATTAAAAGCGACTAGTGCATTCACATTTCTCCATTGCTGTTATTGTTATTTTACACAGGACCATGGGGAAATAGATGTTTACAGATAAAATTCACAAGATGTCTTCCCTGAGGAGCAGCTGGGAGCCTGAGCCTTCACCCACCGCTACCACAAGTATTGCTCAGACTTAGACCCATTTTGTGAGGGCTGTTCACAAAAATAAATCCCATACCAAGCTAGATCTTAGGACTTATATTAGACACACAGTACAATAAAACCGAGGAGGCGAAAGGGGAGGACGTGGCACTGTAGCCACAGAGAGTAAAACCCTGGCAGGGGTCCTCCTGGTGTAGCACAACACCCAGCTCCTCTGATGCCTGACCTGCAGTCTTGCCCAGTACCCATTTTTATACTGAAAGAGAGAGCAAGACTACTTGCACAGGAGCCTGTCAGCAAAAGTCTAAGCAACTGACTCTCTCCCTTTAATCAGCGTATCAGTAATTAT
Source organism: Chionis minor (assembly GCA_013398295.1). Classification (NCBI taxonomy): domain Eukaryota; kingdom Metazoa; phylum Chordata; class Aves; order Charadriiformes; family Chionidae; genus Chionis; species Chionis minor. Next base: position 231,933 of record VZSF01000512.1, read on the forward strand.
CCCACTCAACACGGGGCTCTGTGGACTAAACCACAGTCTTTTTAGTCTCACCTGTGTGACTACGTGTGGAAACTGCCAGCGTGGAAGACAAAGAGTATGACTGTTCCTTTTTGTGGTTCTTGTGCTGAATAATATCACAGTGAACTTTATTTTTGGAGACATAAAAGGCTTTCATTTTTAGAAAAACCTTACCATATAAAGAAAATATTTTTTCTTTTTTTTTTTTTTTTTAAAGAAGTCTTTAACAATATCATCTGCTCCTAAAATATGCACGGCAATTACCAATCACACTTGAATCCTGTATAAGCAACCATGTTCACAATAAGCATGATGAGACTGACTGCTCTTAGGTTCTACTACAAAGTGTATGGCAGCATTAGATAAATCACTTCTGCATATATTATAATTTTCCCAACAGTACTAAAACTGTGGAGTATCACAGTAGACACAGCTTTGAGTTTTAAATTGCCCTAATGTCCTGATTTTTAGTTCACTTATTGCATACAAGGTTTTCTTCAGCAATCAGACTTGATAACAGGTGACTGGACTCACACTAAAAAGAATAATGGTTGGTATAGTTCATTCAAGGAAGATATTTTTCTGTTGCTGCTTTCAGAGGTTTTAAAAGTGATAGTCTGCAAAGATTTCTGACAGCTTACCAACTAGTTAGCTCTGAATAGAAATTGACACAGGGTGCTTAAATCACATACAAAAAACCCTCCAAGCTCCTCAAAGTCTGTAGTTCTTTCATAGTTTAGAAAGTGAATCCAGATGTCAGCTGTTCTATGGGCTGCAGAGAACAATTAATTGCAGGATTACTCGGTGGTCTATAAATTAGTTTCTTGGCCAAGAAGGGTCTGGTTTTGGCTGGCCTGGAATTGAGTTTTTATCTCACTAAGAGAGCACGCTTTCTTCCAGTCTCAGACACGCTCTATGGTAAGACATAAAACTCACAGAAAAAGCATGTACTGGTGTGGCTGAAAGCCATCTGATATGGTAACAAGCATCTGCTACTAGGAGCTGTAGCACAAATTAAGAGAGATGGTGATACAGCTTTACAAAGGAACATCTGGAAAAGATGACTGGCATTTCTTTCTTTAACAGAAGTTGGATTCTTTAAGTAGGTTTTCATTTATGGCATATAGTTCGTAAACCAGATCTAGCTCATGAAACGATGCCATCCAGCCTGTGTCACTTCTGCCTGAAGGAGGTGAGAAATGGCTTTCAAAGCTGTGAAGGCTGCCTGAACCCCCCAGCCTTTTCTGCCTGCCAGCTACAGCCCAGAGGAGAGCTTGGCTTGCTCCCACTGCCTTCAGTGCAGGGAGGTAAGGGGCTGTGCTTTTCCAGCCCCTTGTTCCCCTCCTTTCCTTTTTCCTGTTTGTCATGGTTTGGGCTGGGCTGGCCACTAAATGAACAACGGCAGATGCCGCTTTGATCTCTCTCCCCTCAGAGATGGGAGAGCATCTCCCTTCAGAGGGGAGGAGAGAGAATGAGAGAAAGAGAACTTATCGGTTGAAAAAAAACCCCTAAACGACTTTAATGAAATATTAATAATAAAATTTAAAAAAAGAAAATTTAGTAAGATCAAAAAAGAAAATAATGAAAGATATACAATACATACAAAACTGTATCAAGCTCCCAGAATGATGACCACATCACCAGTAGGCGCTGGGAAAGTCCCAGAACTCAGCGACAGATGAGAACTGGATTCCAGATCTGGATTCAGGAACACATGGACCCTGACCAAAGGCAGATGAATAGACGGAGACCTCCTCGGACCCCAGTCATTGACCCCTTTACATTGACCCTTACTTCCCACTACTCCTGCAAAGATTGGACCATATGGTCATATTTTTACTAGGCATGCATAATAAACCCTACAGTAGTTTGTACAGTGTTAAGACTTGATTTGCTGGAGTGCATTTTTAAAGCACACTGAGCCATGTGTGGGAGGATAGATTTCCACAGATTTATCTAAGCTGATTCTTCTCACTGGTTCACCACAGTATATTTAGTCTGGAAAATCTATGTTTCACACATAATTCTCAAACAGCGTATTTATGAGATACTTCACTCAGAAGCAAGAGCCAGATGACAGGTGGCTACCAATGAGTGCAGAGTATTGTCGTTAAAAGAAAAATGACCATTAAGTAAATACTTTGAGCAGTATATTTTAATGTTGAAATTCCTAGTTTCCTTTTTATTTTATGCACAGTAGTTCATACATTATAATAATGACTAATACTAGACTAATAATAGACTAATGACTGCCTGTAGCCCTTTGCCAGGACACAATACCTGACTTTGCCAGACTTGTTCAAACCGAATCTTAATTTTGATTTCAAATCTGCAGTAACATATGACTCAACAGCAGCAGAATTTAACTCAAATTTATTTAACAGCAAATTAAATTGTCCTACTGATGACTGCATCATTAAATGGTAAAAAGCAAACCCTTCAAATTGTATGATGAACTGATAAATCAGAAGTATGAGGTATAGCCATAAAGCTAAAAAAACCCCCCAAACAGTAGTTTTGGTATTTTTTTAGTTAATTATCTATGTCTCTGATCTATTCATAACACTATCGATTGAAGGATTTGGATCTGATCCCAGTCACAAACAAGCAGACATAACCAACACATGGTGGATACCTAGTGTGGTAGCCTAACATCACCAAACAAGTCGCCCGATGACAAAAGTATTACAGCATGTTGATGTTAAAACAATGGATACATTTATTGTATTATTGACATTTTCAATGTAGGCAAGTCCTTCCCTGAACTTACAAGACAGTTCAAAAGGAGAAGCCCTGTATTCCTATAAGTTTTTTCCAAACTGTGGAGGAACAGTCAATCTTACTTCCATACTCTTAGCTTTTCTCAGGCTCTCACAGCACCACAAATGGTTTCCATACTCCGTACATTGTATTCCACAGCAAGCAATGTAGTAGAACTTTATTTAAACTGAGAGGTGTGCTGATCTGGTAGGTGGTGTGCTGTCTGGGTAAGTGTTAATAGCTAAAGAAATTACGCTTACTGGAATACTTTGCAGTAGTTATTTTAAAAACTCCTCTGCTACTTTTGGCCAGATATTAATTTTTTTCCCAACATATTCAGCAGAACTACGAGCACTGTCAAAATCTATTTAAAGCTGTGCCTCATGTGTTATCTTCCACTGGGACTGTAAATGTCAATGAGGCACAAATTACTCTGGCCACATCTATGGGTCACTGTCAGTATCCCGGACTTGAAATAACAAGGCATCTGTTTAGTTTTTAAGGAAGGAATGCGACACATTCATTTAGGATAAACAAAACCTCATTCAGAGTAGAACACTTCATTAATCGCAGGCTAGAAAATGTTCAGATGAACATTCCCACTGTCCATAATGCATTAAATGTCTCAATTTCACAGAAGAGCTGAGCAGTAAACTTGCCTCCAGATGACTGAGTCTGGGGCTGGTATTGCCAAATGCGTACTGATAGGCAAATATATGAAGGCCAAGTCATTAATTGATCTACATGGGGCCACTTAGCACATTTCCAGTTCTTATTCTACAACTAACTTGGCATCAGTAATATAAACTACAGACATGTCATTTTCAAGATATCTGGTCAACATACTCTTCCCTCCCCTATGATCATGTTATCGTTGGATTAAGTTAGTTGCTCTTCCTTATGCCAGAATGTTCTCTATCTCTAGTTAGTGGAAAATACCAAGCAAGAAAGCACCATAGAAATTATTTTTACCACCCAGGGACTCACTGTTGATTTCCAAGCCCAGGGTCACACTTAAACACAAAGGGTTTGAACTCTGCCCTGGTAACACAACGTCAATATCCTATCAAATATGACAGGTGCTGTGTGAGTAACAGCATCTCCTAAGGACCGGGATGCTTTAGTCCCTTCTGGGTGTTGGGAATTACTAGCCTTCATTCACAAATATGAAACTGAAACAGAAGGAGGCTACAGAGGGTGGCAGAACACCTGGGTGAGCCCGTGGTGGAGCTCAGAAGCAAGGCTAGACCCCACATCCAAGCTGTGTGCTCCCAGTGCTGGGCACGCTTCTGGCACTGCTGCTCACAGAGAAATCAGGAACAGGCAGCTTAGCTAGGGATCAACCAGCTCGCTGGGCATGGAAAGCTGGGAAAAGAGAGCACTGGAGCAGCATTCTGTATGGTTGCATTGCCATGCTTCAGCTGTAAAACGAACGAAGTAATTAATAAATCATTTTTCAGGTGTGCTTAACTCTTCTGGATGAGAAGGCATGGTAACCACAACAAAGGCAGCTGTGGTTGAGGAGGTCCCTAATGACTCTAAAGTTACGCCTACTTTAGAAGCATTTTTACAAGTGACTTTCCACTATTCTGACCTTCTTATTTTTCTAGTAGAATGGGTATATCCTTAGACAAGTCTCCCAAGCAGAGATCCATTGTGCAACGAATGCATCATGAGTTCCACCATGTGGTTTCAGAAACATTAAAAACATGGGCACAGGGTGGCAAGTTTTACCTATTGTTATCGCAACGAAAGCAAAAAGTCTCTAGAATGTCTATTCTGTTTAATGACATTACATTTGTGGACACTCAGACAGGAATAGCCAGTTAAGTCACATAAAACTGCTATAGTACACAGACAGCAGCTGTAAAGTCTCATGCCGTAAAGTTTGACACCAGGTAACAGCTTTCCAGTTCCACAGCATGAGCAATCATAGGTCCGAATCGCTTATACCACAGTACTTCTGTGATGTTTAATTCAAATTTACCCCTCTGCAATCTGATTAAGCTTTCAGTAATACACTCCAGATATGAATTAGATGCAATACATACACTCAAACAAGATGTCGTTTCAGTGTCATTTACACCAGGATGTGTTATCTACAACATTCTGATATGCCTTTTCATATTCTGTCTCCCTGGAAAAAGAGATCTTTTTTTCTCCATTTGTTTCAATATTGTGTATTTAAAAAGTCAGGCAATTAATACTTTAAATAACATTATAAATGAGAAATGGCTCATTAAAATACAGTAAAATGATTTTTCTCTGACAAGGGAAAACAGCTTTTAAGAACTTCTACCAGTTACCAAGCCCTCTGTCTCAAATGCTGGATACTAGAGATTGGTAGAAAAGGGCTTGGAGCCATCAATTTACATTGAGATTGAATTTGACAGCCTTAATTCAAATATTTATATTGTTTGGGGTAATAAAATATGATTATTGGACCCCAATCAGAATTCTGTATAGTGCCTATATAGTTTGCAGTAGGATATTACTGTAGGAACGTATCATGGGGTCTGTGAGGATTATCTGCAGAGTGCTACAGGATACTATCGATCGCTCTGCTTAGCCAACATTCATAATACAGTTACTTGCAGGTAAGATAAAAGTTATGACCCTACCTCAAATGTCAGCAGGGGATGGATGGTGCTTCACGCCTCCCTCAGCTCAACCGCAAAGCGCGACCTTCTCCTGCCATCCCAGCACCTACACAAAATCAGGGGAAACAGAGACAAGAGGTGAGCTCTGGAACAGCAAAGGTCACCGAGGGCGGGAAGGCGACATAACAAAATCCGAACGGGCGCCCTGGCACAGTTTTCCCTCGGGGAAGGACACCTCAGGAAAGGCCACCAGCTGGACAGCCTGCACAACAGCCCTGAGCAGAGCACCTGGGCTTCTCACTCAAACGGCAGCGGCTGCCTGAAACCCCTTGTGTGGCTGGGGGCTTGCCAAGCCGCAGGATCCCACGCTAACCTTGACATTAAAATGCACAAACACAGATTTAAATGGCAAAGAGGAGTCAGGGTGACTGATCGAGACCAATTTTCAACGCACATCCATGGTGGAAATCAGCTGGACTGGAAGTAAACTCTAAATCGGCAAGAAGAGGGTGTGGATGAGTAGTATCTCACTACGGCTACTTCAGACAATAAATCACAGTGTAGTAACTTATAAACTGGTAAATTTAAGAAAGCAACATTTCTTTTTTCTCTAAAAGGACAGTGTCTAAGTCTCAGGAAGATGCCATGCTGTTAAAAAAAAGAAGTACGTCATTTGTTATGTTCAGAATTCCTAAGCACATTATCACTCCCATGATATTTGGCACAGCAGTAGCATCTAAAACGGTTTTGAATTAGTAGTACTTCTATATTTAAATAAAAATAACATTAATTCAACATGGAAGGTTAATTCTTCCTGAGAATGCAAGTCAGCTTTTCAAAACAGTTTAAAAAGTCAGCCATAGTGTCCATATTAATTCAATAATTCGTAACAATTTGGTTTCTAGTGCGTGGGGCTATGAAAAGAAGAGCCCATTTCACAGTAACAGTCTCTTTAAACAAGCAGGAAAATAAAGCAGTCTGCAAAAACCCACAAGAGCATCTAGAGAAATGCTCTATACATTCATATTGAATGCCCAGGGCTGCCCTAGCTCTAAGAAGCAGAAAGTAGTATTTTAAAACAGAGTTTTCCCTGACTGAATACTAGCACTAGTTTAAGAAAGAGCAGCAGGAATCTTGATTTGTACCCATAGAATTTTCTTCCTTTCATGTGTAACGTATGTACCGATCCCTAAAGAAGAAATAATTGAAAGCAATATATGACTGTGAGTGAAAATTCCATCATATTTCTCAGGAATCCTTTTCTGTGCAATGTGTAAAAGACTAAGTGTCACCTCTGTATTTATATTAAAAAAACCCCAAACAAAAAAACGCCCCTCCCAAACTGCCGAAAGAGAAAATCTTCAACCTGAAGAGAAAAAAAAATTAAACAGACATTTGAAAATAACAGAAGGCATTTTCCATGCAAAAGCAAGAATAATGTGTAACAGGAATCAAGGTTAAAATAAATCATCCTATGAGTGGTTAGCTGAAGTGAAACCTGTAACCAGGGTTCTCTCCTGGTTCACATCATGAAACAAGAGGACTAGGCAGGTCCCTACATGTTAAGTCTTTCCCTAATCTGCCCCATAATATGCACAGAAGAGTTTGAACAGCCCACTTTTCAGAAAGAACCTGCTCACATTTCATCAAGCTGAGAATCTGGTTGTGTGTCCCATTTATATATAATATAAACATCTTACATTGACTTAATTGCTAGTTTTCAAAAGAACTCTTAATTTTAGAGAGAATAATGGACCAGTGAGCCACAACTCTCTTTTCCAAAAATAAAGGGATGGTTTAGACTGAAACAAAGTCTAAGGTAGCTGTTTAGTGAAGTGAGCTACCAAGGACTACTGACAAATTCCTGTTTCAAAACACTTGGTAGTCTATTAGCAAGTTGAAATGATCTCCACGTGACAAAGTCAGAATCTTACTACAATAGGACAAGGAAACTTATTCCAGAAGTCTTTCCAAAATATTTCGAAATCCTGCTCAACAGACGAAAAGATCTCTTAGCTACTTTATGGGTGACAAAAGGGAAATGTCCTAACTTCTGATTACCTAATTGTACTCAGAACATTTTGTTTTGCTCTTGGTAGCAAGTGGTGATAGCACAAAGACTGCATGCCGTGACACTGTTTATTTGCAGTATTGCAGTTTAGGACAAGCCACACAAGCATGAAGACAGTTATATTTGCACTTGGCTCTGGCACTTCATTATGTGTGAAAAAAGAGGCAGTACTGCACGTAACATAATGAGCTAGATGTTTAAATGGCAAGCAGCCACATTTTCAATGATTCTTGGAAAAACTGCAACTTCAGCAAAAGGAGAACATAGATTAGTGTGAGTAAACTATACAGGTGAAGCTTTTTCAGAGACACGTATTTTCTCAGAAACATATTATTCTAACCCACATGGCAAATGAATGGACTGCAGCACTGAGTTAAGACAAGGCCCATCCATGACTAGTTTGCTTCATGAACTAGCAAACAGACTCAGAATTATCACTCCCTTGATTGAGATGTGAGGCTCTGTGCCTGTTTATCTTCTCAGTACATCCCATGCTAATCCACCGAAAAATAATGAACTGCAGAAGATGAGATGGACCCAAATGTGCCAAAAGATCTTTTGGTCTTCGAAAGGGCATCTAAGCAAAGGCCTAGCGCTGAAAAAAAGTTAGAAAGGCTTTTGACACTGCCCCCTGTAAAATCTTCATTGACAAACTGATGATGTACAAACTAGGTAAGTGGACAGTAGACTAAAAACTGGCAAAAACACCCAGCTCAAAGAGTTTCAATTAGTGGCACAAAGTCCAGCTGAGGGCTATTCACTAGTGAAGCCGTTCAAGGGTAAATGCTGTTTCATATATTAATTAATGACCTTTTTCACTAAAGAGGTGATCAAACAGTGGAACAGGTTGCTTTAAGGGGTTGTGGAGTCTGGAGGTAACAAAACCCAGTTGGACATGGAGCAGGGCCACTGCATTAATGAAACCCCACTCTGATCTGGAGGGGTGAACTAGATCATCTCCAGGAATCCCGTCCAATCTCAATGATCCTGTGATTCCATCATTCTGTATGTTTAGATACGGAACTGAAAAGTTGCTGGCAGCAGACAGAAAAGAGGAGGATATAAATGACATGCCTTGGAAGAAAGATGATAAACTACGGACACCCTATGATTGCATGGGCCACTGAGGAAGGATGGACACATGACCTGAAATCCTAAGTCCTAACAGATTGTTCAGAAGTCCTCCCCATCCATTATGCTGGGCTACCAACAGATACATCAGGGTATCTCTGGCACCCGTGACAAAGTATTTCCAGAGTGTTTGTGCTTTTAAGACTTTGCCTAAGGACTCCTAACTTTCTTTTTATTGTATTTCTCCTGTATTTTACTTCTTTCCAGTTAAATAGCTCCTCTACATACAACTAAGCTCACAGGAAGACAAAACATAATTTGTTAATGAGTTTTATTCTTATTTTATCTGATACGTGTTTTATTTGTCTCTCCAGTTCGCATCAATTGTGATGCATGGCACTTGCTGAGAGTCTGAACAACTTTCTCCTGAACCTGTTTTGAAAATACTTGCCTTGAACAGAAGGAAAAACAGGCTCTTCACAAGCATTTTTAAGATTTCTCCAATCAAATCATTCCATCCATCTGATGGTAAGTTGACTATGAATCAACAGTGTGCCCTGGCCACCCAAAGGGCCAACCATGCCCTGGGGTGCATTAAGCACAGCATAGCTACCCAGTGAAGGGAGGTGATTGTCACACTCCGTATCGCACTGGTGTGGCCCCACCTCGAGTTCTGTGTGCCGTTTTGGGCACCTCAGTGTAACAAGGACACCCAACTATTAGAGTGTGTCCAGAGGAGGGCAACCGAGATGGTGAAAGGCCTGGAGGGCAAGACTTAGGAGGAGTGGCTGAGGTCACTGGGCTTGTTCAGCCTGGAGAAGAGAAGGCCAAGGGGTGCCCTCATGGCAGCCTACACCTTCCTCACGGGGGGCAGTGGAGCGGGAGGTGCTGATCTCTCTGGTGACCAGTGACAGAAGACGAGCAAACTGCACCAGGGGAAGTTCAGGTTGGACATTAGGAAAAGTTTCTTCTCTGAGAGGGTGGCTGGTTCCTGGAACATGGTCCCCAGGGAAGTGATCACAGCAGCAAGCCTGTCAGAGTTCAAGAAGCATCTGCACGACGCACTTAGTCATGTGGTTTAGTTTTAGGTGGCCCTGCGAGGAGCAGGGAGTTGGACTAGATGATCCTGATGAGTCCTTTCCAACTTGAGATATTCTGTGATTCTACGATCTTTTTTGGTTCAAACTTCTGACCTTCAAACTCTACTTCTGTAATATAATGAGGTTTCACATCCTCAGCTGAAATACTGTTTTGCAACTGTGAAGTCACTCCTTAAATTCTGCACAGGAATTCCCTAAATTCGTTCAAGAAAACACTTAACAAACCCCATCATCTTTCTCTTTTTTCCTCTATTCAGACAGCTAAGGCTTTTAACATGTTTTCGCCCTTTAACCCTTCCGCTGGCCTCACCAGCATACCCTGGACAAAGGGTCACATCCTAGTTTCAAATCAGAGCCTTTTTTTCCCCTCTCAATCTCTTCATATCCTTAGGAGTCTAACAATAAATCTTGCCTTTCATGTTTTACATACTTCACTGAACCACATTTCTGTTTTTACAGATTTGGCAATCTTTGCCTCTTTGACATAACAATAACCGGAACATTTTCTGAGCAGCACTAAGCTGAGTAACAACTGGTATTATTTTTGGCACTCATAGTAGGGATGAAAGGTGAATTTTGGTTTTCCACTGCGTTATGTTTACAAGTCTGTCTGTGGACAGGATAGCTCAGGAGGTCTGCATTGCAGTCCACAGCCAAATATAGAAACTAATAAACATCTGTGGGTTATAAAAGAAACCATCAGCATTGTAAAGGATGCAAGCAGATAAAGTCCAAACTTTCTAAGTAGGTAGCAATGTCACTTGACGTACAAGATAACTATTGTCGTATCCAGAAACTCAGGCTCTCTTCCATAACTGAAACATGTCATATTCCCAGCTACAGTTGATTTTGAGCTGGAGGAATGTTATCAAGAATAGTTTAATCAATGTTTATATAAAGTATTTTGAGATCTGGGCAGCTAGAAATCCAGAACTCTGCTAGCTGAAACTGTTGCTGACATATCAGTAACTTAAAAGGGAAATTTTCATGATAGATTAACAGGGAAATACCAAGTATAAGCTGAGAAGAAAGATGCATTAACTGCATTATGGGAGCCAGTTCCCATGACCACACTTAAGAGACTAACAAACTTCAAAACAGCAAAGACCTAAAAATGTTATTTGAAGTCTGGGGCATCTTTTTATAATTAAGACAATAGCCACAGTTTATTTGAGAAAAATACGTGGTGGATTACTCAGTTGTACTTGACAATAACCTGTATGTGGAAGAAGCTATAAACACTAGGTTGCTCTTAACTGAAGTAGAGAGATACTGAAGAATCAAGAACAGAAATATGGAAAAAAAAATCTTTTGCATAGCTGAAATAAAGTGAAAACTGGAATTTACTAGAGGCTGAATTTAAAAAAAAAAAAATCTCCATCACTTCAACTTGCTTTTCAAGTAAAACAGATTATATTATATATAGATCAACAGTTTATTATATATAACTAACTGGCAACCTGTGTAACAGAACTACAGAAAATATGGCTGGCAGGACTGACAGACATCATCCGGTCACTCCCACTCTTCAGAGTGAGATCAGTTAATCCTTGCTTGATTCTCATCTCTGCCTACTGGATTTTTCTAAAGACCAATGAAGACCTGCAAAGATTTTGCAGACTCCCCAGACAATCTACCCCAATGCATGACTACTCTTGCCACTAGAAAGAATAATATGTACCTTAAGTCTCTCTTGATGTAATTCAGTTTCTCTACTTCCCTCCCCACCCCTGCCACGAGGATGAAGAATAGGTTATTTCCCTACCCTTTTTTCATAGTCTTTTACCTGCCTGAAGACTGTTATATTTCCCTTCCTCTCTAGATGAAACAAGACCAATTTTTCAACTAAGTTTTCTAGATTGCTGATCGTTCTCATACCTTTCCTCTGGACTCTCTCCAGTTAGACTAAATATGAATGAGCAGTCTGTCTGAAGCTTTATCAAAGCTAAGATGAAAGGATTACTTTAGGTAGTTCTCTTTCAGTTCTATACATCCTACTAAATCTGTATTTTTCTAAGAGGATGGCATTGTTGACAGATGATCAGCCAGCTCCAGATGATTTTCTGCAGAAGTGGAAAGCCTAGCTTTTGAATAATATGATTTCCTTTCCTCTCACCATTTCCCACTCCTTTTTTGAGTAAACATTTCAAAATATGCACATGAAGTTTAGAAGTATATTGGAAAACAAAGCTTTCAATTTTAACTAAAGACTAAAAGTATTGCAAGGATAAAAACTGGAAATACAGATTTTATTTTAAGCTTACTGGTGGCTTAGTATGTAACCTGGGAAAAGCTGAAACCTCCATAGCTCTTATTTCCTCTCCACTTTTGGAAATGGGGTAATCTACACCTTAGGACAGTGCTCTTGAGGACAAAGGAGGGAGGTTTAGGGGATAGTAGCAAATTTCCCTAATCTCCATCACTGTTATGTTTGAGTTGAATTTGGCCATTAAGTGTTGCAGGTGCTATCCTAAGCATCATTAAAGATTTTTATTTTTAAATGACTGAATTCACAAGTTTCACAAATGGCTCACAATCAAACAAAGTACTACCTGTGAACTAAGATGGTGGCCACTTTCTTCAACCTCTTCTTCACTCAACAGCAAAACCAAAAAGCCCAGTTTGTTTGTCGTATCTCCAGACAGCTACTCCATTTCCTGTCTCACCGGCTGCTCACTGAACACTCTGCCACTTTATTTTGCAAAAAAAAAAAGCTCACATTTATCATTGTGTGGGTTCACTTTCAGTTTAGCAGGGGTCAGATGTCCCCAACACAAGAAGAAAATACAACTTCTGCACAAGCACCAAAAATTACATAGCAAAACAGACTGATCTCATCTCTCCACACTTTTGAAGTTAGATGGTTCTAAGCTTTGCAGTCATGAACTGCATTCCCTCAGCCATTTTGCAGAGCCAGGGAATCTGGACATCACTTGGCTACGCAGAGCAATGCCTAAAACCTACAACCTCTGAGCGTACAGCTCCATGGTCAGCATGACGGCTGCTATCAACAAAGGGTGCATCTGAGTAGATTATGCATCGAAGAAAGGGATTTACAGACATTTGCTAAAAAGGATGATGCTTAAGTCAGCCAAGAGTGAAAAGTGCAGCTGGGAGGTCCATATGCATGTAGGGCTGGAGGGTTAAAACGTGGCCCCTCCACGCGCTCTAGAATCCCAGCCACGGGCTATTCCTTGAGTTAAGGATCCAAGCCTCATCAGCATCCTGCAACATGCCGAGATACTTGTGGCTTAAATACTACTGGAATAAGAGTGAATGTAACAATCATGTTAAAAATAAGCATTTTATTAACATCAAATATTGATCTTATTTTTATTCATCAACAATCACTAATGCGGTCTTGTATAAGAGGCAAAAAGAGTCACTAAGATTTACATGTTAGTTGTGGATTGTCTCTTGCCTTCTATTAATTGTCTGGGGTGAATTATTTGCAAGCTACATGTGTACTTTGTGTATTTTCATACTCTAAATATATTTCTCTTCTGGCTCTCCTCCATGATTTTGGATAACAAAGAGCCTTAATGTCAGAGAGCTCTCTGTTTAACAAAGCTGCAGGAGCCATATACACTATGACTTTTAACAGTTTTCCAAACTATAAATTGCTTAAGAAGAAACATCTCTGGTTGATTTCAGTCTTCCTTTTCTTCACGCTTTCAACCATTTCTAGTTTCTAAAATCTGAATCTGAAGAATCGACCATACAAGAAAAAAGCCACTAGATCAGGAAAAAAAAGCCAATCTTTTAAAGTTCTCAGCTGAAGGCACTCAGCATTTTCTTTCAGAGTAAAATATATCATCTGGGGAGATCTGAAATCCAGCTCCTTATCTCAATGAATATTATACATGGCATTGCTGGCTTGTAACACCCATGGAAATAGAGACCCAGCAAAAATTTCCCATGTCACAAATTTTGGCCCCTATACAGCAAAGACACTATATAGTTGCTTTCGTATTTTTCTTCAGTTCTATTTTAAAATCAGTCCCCATTTGCTTTTGGCTCATACTCGAATCAATAAAAAAAGGAGCACAGCTCCAGAATACCTCCCTGCAAGTCGATCGCAGTGAGGCACCTGGGGAATCTGAGCATTTAATCCGTACCCCTCCATCCATCTTCCGTAAGACTGCACGGGCTTGCGTATATGTATACACTTAAATTATAGGATTTATGCACATGATATGCGCATGTATCACACATCTGCTTCATGCTGTGAGTTCTTGTCGTGGCTGTCATTCATTTTGTCTTAAGTCCTGCTTCTGATTTTCACGTATGTTTTGCATCCAAACTGCCTCTTCAGCTTGAAGTCTTTTTGATACATCTCAGGAAAGGTGCAAGACAACGTGCTGCCCATCTGCTGCAAAACAGGGTCCAACTCTAAGAGCATCAGTATCAAAAATTAAGGTTTCTTTACATATGGTTAACTAGGGAACAGAAAATACTTGTGGCAGGGATTTTTTTTTTGGGGGGTGGGGTGTTCAAACTTAACACAGGAGTGGGGTGGAGAATTCCTCCGGAGTGTGCTTTCCCTGAGGCGCCAAGTGTATCTTGTGCAATTCACATTTTCAGCCAATTATTTTCTGCTGATTTAGGCTTGTTTTTGCTTCTAAAAATACTAAATCAACGATCTTAAATCAGACACAGGAATTCAGAGAGGCCTATTTTCAGGGACTGGCAGGAGCACCACTGATGGCAAGATTCAGATGGCTTCCAGCCTGTAGCCAATAAGAGACTATATTAGGAATATAAATGTACTTATGTATTTACATATATACACTTATGTAATATCACATATAAGTAGTTCTTAGCAATTCTCTCATGTTTGGTTATATGGTACATGACAGAAGTGCCAAGTAATTGCAAAAGAGAATCAGATAAACTCACTTAATACTTTAAATGACACGAAACGGAGAACGTTTCGTCTTCCCATTTCAGTATGCAGATATCACAGGGCATCCCTGAAGACATCATCATATGCCAAATCAGATAATCTCTAATAACTTCCTTACGAAACACTTATAACATGATGGTAAATGACATCATTAAAAAATTAAGGTATCTGCAGTTTTCTTGCACTTCTAAGGTATGTTTACTAACGTGTTTGTAAATTTAATTGCCTTGGTATAGCAGAGAGATGCAAGTTATCAATGCCTCTCAACTATTTACAACAGGAAAAAAACCTAAAGTGAAGAGATTTGGGTTTTTCATTTCTCTTTAACCTCAGATCATTTCAGAAGTTTTCATCATAATGGACTAATTGATGCTGACAGTAACTGAGTGGGAGATGTTACAGAGAATGCTCCTGGGCATAATTACTGTCTCCCCACAGAAAGCATGTGCATTTATACAGATGCAATTTATGATTCATTGTTCTTCCGCTTAATGGTAAGTTTAACGCGGAGTTCATTTATACTTCATCCATTCTTCTAAGCCTTTCCTCTGAATCCTCCTTTTTAATTACCGAATCATTAATTTAATGAAGCTCTAATTTATCTTGTCAGTGTTTAAGAATCTAAACTAAGGGATCAAGGGTTTCATTTTGTTACGCTGTGAGTCTTTGAAAAGATTACTGACAAGTAGTTATTTCTGTAAGCAGTTCTGTACTGGGCATAAAGAAAAATAAAGTCAATTTTCTGGAAATAAAAGCTGAATATGATTTTTATAATAAAATACCAAATTCAGAATGAAAACAAGTGATCTATACAGATAAACAAAAAAAAAAGTTATATTGAAAAGAAACCTTATTAAAAAAAAAAAGGCGTATTTGAAACAAATTTCAGTTCAACTTGTTCTCCATAACTCTGGTGTATGCTACCTTGCCTTGCCAAAAATAATGAATCAGAACAGTGGACAGCAATTAGATTGCCAGGGGAGCACAAATTATACAAGAGATAACTGTCAGACTGAAAACTCACTACACTGGTTATAGAGATAAAAGTACCATTTCAGCATTTGGTCACAGACCTGAAAAAAATGTGTAGATAAACTAAGATTTATGCAATCTGCATAGTGCTTTGCTTTCTTGTAAAGTCGCACTGAGTCCTCAGACCAGGGTGTTGATAGTGGAACATTTTGATAATTTTACAGCTTGTGACTTTTGAGTGATTGTCGATTTGACCCTTTTATGAAATATACCTTACTTTGGTAGCTGATTACTCAGAGATCTAAAAAGAGAAAGAAACTCTCTCCAGCGACTCGGGTTGCAGTTGCGGCGTGAGAAGCCGAGAGTGCTTCTCACTGCAGTGAGTGCTTTTCTCCAAACAACCTCATGAATTTTCTATGAAAATTATCACATAAAGTCCAACTTAAATACCAAAAGCGAGCTGTAGTTACTGTGCCATGAATCTGCTGTTTCTGTGTATTTGTTATACAAAGGCCGGCAGAGAGATCAAAGCAGCTGTACCTATCCACCTGTGAAAGCCAGTTCATGGAATATCAAAGCAGAATGAGATTTTTCCTGTGCAAGTTTTTCCTGCCAGAAGCAATCCGTTCCTGTAACCGCAGATGATATGAGGAACCATCAGAAGAAATCAGAAGAGTTTCACCCCAACAAAGAACTGAATTCCTTTGGTAATTTACATAGTCAAGCAATTTTCAAGCACCAGCCTAACAGCACATCCTCTTTTTTCCTAAGCACACCACAGGCACTCTCCTTCAGCATGTCCCAGCTGCCACATGACTATAGCAATATGTCAAGACTGGCAAGTACAGTTAAATGTCATTCCCCTCAGGCCCATCTTTCAAAAGGAGTTCTCCGTACTCTTGATGAATGGCTCCTAAGCATCTTTCAGCTGCTGGATGAATAGGACTTGGCAGGTAGGGACCTATCGCATTTCCAAGAACCACACCTGTCAGTAGGAAAGCAGTGCATGGATACGGACATACTTGAAGGGGCACGGATGGATTCAGCTGCGACAGCGTGAGAAGGAGCTCTAATGACACTCACTATGCTTTGGAAAAATCAAAGAGCGGAGGTCTAAAACAGCCCAGGAAGAGGCTGGAAAGAAACATGCGGAGAGAAGTTAGGAGATTAATAAAACATTATTCACGACATAACGTTTAGTTCAAAGGGACAAGGACGACTGCACAGGCAGGGTGAGGGGGAAGACAAGAAAAGCCCGGTAGGGTAGAACCGTCAGAAGAATGTCAGAAGGCTGGATGTCACGTACCAAAATCCACACATCTTATTCACCATGAACCAGCAGAAAGTCTACGGGAAGAATTTCAAAATAGCCAAGGAAGAGCAACAAAATTGACAGGACGGCACAGCCTGTACCAATGAGCAGCCTGTCTCCAGGCTTACCCGCAGGTCGGCCCTCCCCGTGGGGAAAATGACTCAAGGATAGCATCATCCAGACTGCAGGGGTGGTGCTGCTCTGCCAAAAAGTAAGGACACCTCCTTTGCCAGGCTAGCCCATCAGAGGCCCCACTTCTTTTCTAGGTATCCAAAAGGGGCTTCAGGGGCATTAGGCAGAGCACTGAACGAACTCGGTGTTCACTCTGTCTCCCCACATTCAAGCTGTTCTAAGGCAGAGCCCAGGAAAGAGAAGGTAATTAATTATAGGCCACATCGACATTCTGCTTAACGAGAGATCTCTGAGCAGCACAGAGGAAAGATACTAGGGAGCTGCCCAACAGCTTTTCCAGAGAGGCAACCCTCCCAACGCAGCCACGAGGTCGCCACCCAGAAGAATTCAGCTAAGACTTTTCCCTTCTGCTCTCTTTTATTTTTGAGGAAGGAAGAAAGTAGTGGAATTACACTGAAGCAATCTGAAGATTTCTCTCAAATACATACGCACATATTTTTTCTTGTCTAGTGTCACTCCTTCAGCTCCTTCCTATTGCTCTCTGTCCTACTACTCCTCTCTTCCTCTCCTTTGGGTTTTCTTCTGACCTTCCACTATCTTCTGCGCCTCCTTTACAAATGTGCTCAGTATTTCTCATCTTACAAAATCCTCTGCCCTCTCAAGCCCAGAACTATCATGAGTCTTTCTACCATTTCCACCTCAAACTCATCAAACACAGTGCTTTCACTTGCTGGAGGTCTCATCCGCCAGTTTGGGTCCCTGACTCTGAAGGATGGATCCTTTACACCTCAACAAAGTTTCTCAATATCTGTTTTTGGACAAAGCTCAGCATTTGGATTCCACCCTCAATCTCGTTTGCTCACTCTTCTGATTGCACTCTCGAAATACTGTTTTCTGTGACTTCTATGGAGCTTCTTACTTCTCCACTCAGTGATCCCTCCCTCCCCCTTATCTTTTGGGAATCTCGCCCAGAAACACAAGCTTCACTTGTGTAAAATCCTCTGGCTGAGGATGCTCCTCCCACCTCTTACTCCAAATCCATTTCTCTTGTCATGCTGAAAAATACAGTTTGGGACAAGTTGAAAATAATTGTAAATTCAAATTGAATTTCACAGAACTGAGTCACAAAAATGTCTGCAAAAAGCTTTTTTTTCTTCCCCCGAGCTTAGTGCCCCACTGCTGTTACACAAAAATGGCAATGCATTTTTTATATTTAAAATTTGATCTAGATCTAATTTTAAAAGGTTAAAGGACATCTGAAAGCGAAAGATAACATTTAGAGGCCAAGGAAAGTCTACATTAATCACACACTACCCTCTTTTAGATGTTTCAAGCAAATCAGAATTATTTTTTTTAAAGAAAATTCTTGCCAGAAAATAAATAAATTGAACAGCTCTTGAGGCTACACAAAGCAGAAAGTCATCAAGTTACAGTTCATAAGTCACTGATCTCATTTTCAGCAAAAGGTTTCATACAGCTAAAGCACATATGTAATTTTTTTTATTACCATGTCAACACAAAAGAATGCAAAGGCAAAAATCAGTTGGCAAGATATTAGAGACATTATCGATTTCAAAAGTCTATCTGAAATAGAGTTCTTCATTGAAAGTTACTTTCTTACATCTGTTTGATGCCAAAATAACAGTAAGTCAGGGCAATCAGATTGGATTTCACCACCACTGCTTATACTTTCATTAAGCACAAAGAGCTAATGCTTTTAAATGATATTAGCCTCTCCACACTAGGAACAAAATCACATTGGCTTCTGATTAATCTAAACATATTAGTTACCGTACTGTTTACTGAACTGAGTTATAGCTTCTTTGGAAGCTATTTCCAAATATGTATTTATGAATATAAAATGTAATTGCCTTGTTTTCATAATAATTTGTTTTTACTCTAAGAATGACAGCTGTATTTTATCCTCCAAGATGAACATGTTTCAATGCCATGCAGGCAGATATAAATGTCTGTAGAGTACCATTTTCATATGGATTTTCTTTTTCAAAATCTTTTAATCTTTTTTTTCTTTTAGGAAAAGAAGGGTGGGTACAGAATGTCTGAGTCAGTGAAGTATGGCAGGCAGAAACAAGAGAATAGGAACACAAGAACATTTCACATATTTGTGACAGATGTAGACAGTGGGATCTCAGAAATCCCTCATACATACACATCATGGCCATAAAATGTGCTCAAGTAGTACAAATGTCACGGGAAGGATCAGGGCAAAGTTAAGAAGTAGGAGCATCTCATATAACTGGCAAGAGACACTAACCCCAGTACCGTGTGCTTCAGCCACAGGAATAGTGATTTTGACATTACTCATGTAAGCTTCCCTCATTTTTATATAGGGAAAACAGTATCTTAGGGCTAT
The DNA here is from genome assembly GCA_013398295.1 of Chionis minor. Lineage (NCBI taxonomy): Eukaryota > Metazoa > Chordata > Aves > Charadriiformes > Chionidae > Chionis > Chionis minor. The sequence goes on from VZSF01000512.1 coordinate 251,249, forward strand.
GCATTGAGCCAGCAATTCAGTCAATTCAGTCACTTACCAACCAAATCCTTCCTTTTCTTTAGCTCAGAACTGACTAACCAAGAAGTGATAATCTTCTGCTGCCACTCTGTTAAACACCCGAGGAAGAAATGAGCCCCAAGAGGCAGCGTGAATCCCCCCAAATCACTGTACAGCAAGTGCAGAGTATCTACAATGGGAACAGGGCTTCTGGGGAAGAGCCTGCGCCTTAGTCCTATGGACAACAACAATATGGATAACGTCTGAACGTGTAAAATGAGAAGTGTGAAAATGGAAGGTATTAGGACTTCGTTTCTAAGTTAACACTTACATCCTTCTACACACTGCTCGAAGTCTTTAGAGTGTGACGTTTTCCCCTCGTGATTCTCCGAAGTGTTTATCCCGGCAGCTCCCAGGTCCTCTTCTGCCCACCAACGACGGTACATACGTGTACGCACACAAGGGCTGAGAACTCATTAGCTGGGGTGTGGTGAAGCTGGATTCTACTTTTTAAAGGTGAAAAGGAGAAGCGTCTCGCATACAGCAAAGGAGAGAACATACAAAATGTTCTTGTTTCCAGTGCTGGCTGTCTAATTATGCATACGTGCAACATAGGCACAGCTCCTAACGTGGAAAGCTGCCAGTGCCCACTTCTGCAGCAGTTACGCAGAGAGGCAGACTCAATTCTTCGCTATGAATCTGTGCACTAAGAAGCACTACAATCCCAAAGATACTGCGATATTCGGGCATGTTCCTTCCTCCCACTCGTATTCCCCTGGAGTGCCACGAGCAATAGTCTGTAAAGCACCACCGCAGTCTATTAGACAGATGGCTGCGTGTTGTTCTCCCTTCGATCACTGGGCAAAAAATGGGCAATTTGTAATGAAAAGCTGAAAGCTCTATTTCCCACAATCCCCTCACATAATTTACAACAATCATCATAATTTAAAGCTGGCAACCACAGACTGGAGTGCTTGACTACTATTGTTTTAGTAGAAGAATCAAACTACCCATTTTGGGCTTTTACACTTAACTTGTTACATGCATATGTTATCACTTCCTAAACAGTAGTATTACCAGATGGAGAAATTCAGCGGGGCATAGCAACAGGGATGATATTCTGAATATAATTCCTAATCTGAGCCCCAGTGAGAAGTCCTTTATCATAATATGTATTTAATGCGGAAATTAAAGTTTAGAAACCTGTATGGCAATCTGTTCTATCCTGTTTTAGTTCTAGAAAAGAAATGAAGGAAGGTCTTCAAAAATAAACATTAAAAATTCCTGAACAGTAATGTAACTGCATGGATGTTTCAATAACCCCTTAGGCCCTTAAAACTTTAATTAATACTCCAAGCTTAAAGACACCTACTGCCAAAGATAATACCAGCCAGCTACCTGCTTTGTTCCTTAGTTAGGATCGTGAATTATGGCAAGATTCCTTTGTAAGCATGTACGATGAATCAGCCAGGCCTGTAAAAGGTCATTCTTTTCTTACACTTATGTTCACTTTTGTGGAGATATTTGTCAGCAACATTAATAAGTTAGTTCCACATGACTGACACGCAGCTGTGAAGTACGCAGAACATCACAATAAAACATAATTTCAGTCCTGTGCACTGTGGTATTACACAGAGCAAGAGGGATGCAGAAGAAAGCTTTTTTACACATCACCTTGAGAAAAAAAAAAGATGAATCACACCAAGTGGGCAGCCTAGCAGTATTTACTCTTTAAAGTAACTACAAAGAAAAAAGCATGATCACCTGGCACTTTTATTAAGGAATATGGATGTTTAACAAAGCACAGATTTAAGAATTTCAGTGAAGAAAATCAGTGGTTCAGAGAAAGCAGATCTTTTCCTGTCTAACCAAGGGGAACCCGAAAACGGCATCACAACACCGGCAGACATCAGCTGTGTTTGCACGCTGTCCTGCACAGCTGTGGGTGAAAAGTAAGCTGAGTGTTGTACATAGATCCACCTTCGCCACTCAAATCCTGCCCTCACAATCAGGTTTGGTGTACTCTCTCCAGGTTCTGACCCTGGAGAGACACAAACTCCAGGGTCCGAAGTGTGTTTGCTACTTGTTTACTCTGGACTTCAGATTTCACCAGTGAGGGGACAGCCTGGACCACCAAGCCTAGTGCAACTGCCGTGGCAAAAATGGGTCTTGTTGTAAAATTCAGATTTTGCAAACAGTATCATTATATGCCACCACTTAAATGCAGCAGCAACTGTATTTCCTGAAAATTTGTCTTCTAATTAAATAAACGATGAGCACTGAAGAGCAGTTATCTCACTGCCATGAGGAGTTACCAACACCCAGGTGAGCCCTACCAGCCTCTGCAGCCACCTCCCTGGTGCTGATGGTTGTGTGACAGCGAGGGTCTGCCTTGCTCTGAAAATCAAATGGGTACTTGAAACCACCACTATCACAAGCACAGTGCTCATTTAATGAGTACTGTGATCTTTCAAAGCATCAACAGACACTGAACTTGGCTTTAACTGTACGAGAAGCTCAAAACGGTTGGGTTTACACTAGACGGCAAATATGTTGTGATGTGATCCCTGCTCAGCTGAAATTATATACTGGAGATGCACAACAGCATACAAACCTAGCTGGCTTTGCTACAACAGTCTTCAAGTGAAGAATGAAGAATTCAAGTGAATTTCCCCTCATTTTCACTGAAGTTTAAATATACAAATACTTAAGGAGTTTACATGGATGTCAAGTTTAAATAAATGAAGTCAATATGGGAAAAGAAGAACAATGCTTCAAAAAGATCTAATGATGAAGATAAGCTTTGCTTCTTCTTAACAAAAGACGAACCTACCCCTTGCACTTCTGCTTTAGGGAAGAAACATGAAGATGGTCACTTGGCATGCGTGAGTTTGACTTTCCTTTACCTTACTGTAAATGAGTTTAACTGCTTGTAAAATCTACTATAACAACAGAACTACAAGTTCTAACTTTGAAGCTATCAGGATTGGCATGTAGTAAGATACATTTAAAACAGCCTGATAAATTAGAGGTTAAAATGGTTCTGCATTAAAAAAAATAAAGAATACAGATTATATATTATATTATATTATATATATCCTATGTCTAGTCTGTCCTGCCTGTCCTGAGTGTGCCAAGGCTTGCTATCCCTGATGCTGAACGTGTGGTGCTCAGCACACTGCAGCTGTAAAAAAGCTTCAGAAGAGGAGCACCATGACCCCTGGGTTATGTTTCTCTAGTCCTTGCTTCGAAGGGGATAGGATTGTATTGCCATAATTCCAGACTCAAAAAAAACCCCAAAACACAAAAAAACCAAAACCAAAAAGCCAACAATCTGCATGGCCATGAAAAACATCCCTAGTTACACAGCACTATTAATCCAAACTTTTCCGCACAGGCATAGCATCGACTTGTCAACAAAGACGTAGACGGGAAATTATGCATTGGAAGCAAAACAGATAATATGAGTGAGTGCAAATATTTCATTAAATTCCTGCATTAATAGAAGTTTAAGCAATTGTATCACTGTACTGAACTTTCAGTGAGGTTGAAATAATCTATTATCCCACTGTTGAAAGAGATGACAACTGCGCCCTTATTTATAAAGTGGCATTTGTTTTTCGGCTTATAAAAAAAAGTGGAGTGCTGAAGGTACTAGCCACTATGGCTTAATATAAAGCAGAGGTCTGAATTTCCCGTAGTTTAAGATGAGCAGGATCACACCATGAAGTGTGTGAACTGAGTTGGTCTTTTCTTGTTCTTCTCTGTTATATACCTATTTTAATCTGACTGAGAAAAGAATATCAGGCATTCACAATTTCCTTTGATGGTGTTCAGCTAAAAATAAGAGTATATAATATTAAAGAGGAAAATGTCTCACAATGCATTATACAACTTACGTGCAGCTCAAGAAGCCGACAAATAATAAACATTTTTAGGCTTCTGGAGACAAAGGTTTCATGCCCACAGAACTATCAGTGGTTTTCTAGAGCAACGCTTGAAATTCTTGGGCTTGTTATTTCTAGCCCTAATCTTGAAGAACCTCCTGATAGTTATTATTTGCTGAGAACACATATTTCAGATATTTCAAAAGCATATGAAAAGCATTCCACAGAGGTGCAAATTATTATCCTTTGGTTTAATATCAGACACTATTATTTTCAGGTATATTCCCTTACCTCAAAAAATCCTATTATTTCAATACTATATTAATACAAATCAGTTTCCTTTATTTAGATAGTCCTTTCCATTTAGGCCATCCCGCTTTGAAAGCAAATTACTTGCTAGTTGCCAGCTTTAGAAACGAAACAAATTAATTTGCAACTCAACACAGCTAAATAATGTAAAAAACCCCCTATTTAAATGGATATTTTTTCTTTAAACGTGGGTCTTCAGTATGAATACACTCACAGCTTTCATATCTTATATCTACCTTCTGTGCAAGTTGAACTTGCTTGCTGAAAAGCAGAATCCATTTATCACCATCTATAGAGACTGGGCTTGTAGTAAGCGAAGAGCTCCAACAAGAACTGCATGATTTCTTTATTGTTGCTTAATCCTCCAAATCGCTTAGGAGCAAAATTCAGTAGTTGCACCACCTGCACCAGGGCACAGTGATCTCTCCTCTCTCTAGATTTCGCTGGGGGACAGGTGCTGGCAGCCCTGGACATTACGTGGAGACAGCACTTCCATCTGGTACCAGAGAAGGCACCAAGAGTGTATCAGCTTCCATGCAAGAGACCTACACACAGCGTATCAGGATATGAGTCCCAGTACGGTTTCTGCACAATTTTCCAAGGAATTTTGATAGGACTGCTCCAAAAACGAGATTGATTTCAGATATTTTCCCACTGCAAACTCACACTGCTGAATACAGCTCACACTTAATGCAGCCACGATGTTTTAAGGAGCATGCTGTTAAGTTCAACATATGTCAAAAGTTCTTTTTCACATAAATGCTATGTATACATATTCTAGTAGTAGTAGTAACTGATACATATGCATGAAAGCAATTATAGACCCAAAATTTCATGCACTGAAATCCTGGACCATTAAAGCCAAGTGTGGAGATTTTTAGCTTGCATGCTGTTCGACTTTTAATTTAAGTTGGACCACAACAAATCTTCTGAGGAAGCTGCTATGTATTTTTAAGCTCTGAATCCAGTTATGAGCTATCACTCTAGATGTAAGTACTGCCCAGTGACAGTGCTGGTAATCAAAAGCTGAAGTGATGCAAGCACTAGGTATTCTGATTTGAACTCATTACTGCACTGAGTGCCAAAACTATAGCACAGCACCAAAGCACACACACAATTCAAAGCGTCTTGTGTTAAATGCGACATTTCTGGGAAAGCAGACCTTGCCAAGACAGAATTGTAACATTTAGAGATCAATTATATTACTGAGAGAGACTTCCTAGTGGCTTCATACTACAAGAAACCAATTATACAATATATTAAGCACAAAAAAAGAAAAACATTGGGTGATGTCTGTATTGGAAAGCCATTAAAAACCACAGTTCTGTGTGATCATGAAGTTGTACAGCATCTTACTTACAAAACTGCATGTAAGTTTCTAGGTTACTACAAAAAAAGGCACTTCTTGGATTATAATCACATTCTTTGCAAGGAAATACTTCGTAAAAGCACACTGAGCTATGGCTCAGGGTTATAAAAAAATAAGTTTTGAGTGCAAGATATTGGAAATTGCTATAAAAGGAATCTAGGCAGGAATTTATAAACGTGGAATTTTTAACTTGATCAAGAGGAATAGTGTAGAAGGGATCAAGAAATTGCAAAAACAGGATGGAAATTAGGTGAAATTAGGTATTAGGTGGAAGTGTTTACACAATCACAACATGCCATAACAGAAACCAACTCCTCCTTCTGCAATAGCTCCCTCCTTAGTCTAACCCTAATATTGAGTACATGAGCAAGAGACACATCAAGCAGCCACCAAGATGCTTCTGCAGTAATACTGACACTACTTAGCTGTGGCTGCCCTCCACATTTAGGCAAGAACAAAAAAATTCCAGAAGTCAAATTATACATCAATGGAGGGAAAAAAAAAATTCTTATTTCTGGCAGGTGATCAGTTGATTCACTGAACACTGAGTTAAATAAATTCAACATAGATATTTGCGGCATATGCAAAAAGCTAATTTTCAAGTGAACTGTCTGTACAGAAATCCACATTGCAGCCACTACAAGAAAGCTCTCATCACACAGCGCATCAGCAGCAGTGAGAGCTTTCCCCATCTCTCCCGGCTTTCTCAACTCGTTTAAGTAACAAGTTACTTAAGCTTGTTACTTGTTCAAGGAAGGAGCCAGGCACCCTCAAAAGTCAAAATGTAGCAGAATGTTCGCTTTGTGAAAGAAATTGAAATTAAAATACCATTCTCTGCTATTCAAACTAGACCTCAACCCAGTCAAGACCTTCCTTTGGTTCAAAATCCTTGGCCAGTTTGGCCTTAGCATTCATCCGGATATTCCTTCCTCCATCACTGCGGCTCATGATGAGTGCTGCTTTTCACTCAAGACATCAGAGGCCTGTCCATGTCTTGACCACCAGCTTGCTGAAGCCACACTGACCTCCGTATGGAAAGGCGGAGGAGAAGCAGAAGGACTAGTATCACATCTCCCCATCCGGGCTGTCTCTAAACCCAGCCCGGGTCTAAACTAAACAGTGCACAGGAACGCTCCCACGCACATTATCCCTGGAAGAGCATTTATCCAGTTCCCATGAAGTTTGGTTATGTCTAGAGCTAAACAGTTAGCTCTAGAGATCACCATGATCCCTGGTGGGCCCCCGGCTTGGGTCAAGTACCACAGTTAAAAACAATTCTTAAGAACCACTTAAGAGCAAAACATTCTGATTGTGAAGAGGTGGGCCATTCTGTACCAGATGGTCCCAGTGCCGGGAACAGCCCCAGGCATGCTTAAGGCACCAATACGTAGCTCCCAGGCAGCGATTTCCACCGGCTGGACACACCAGTCTCAGAGGGATGCTGCAATGTGATTTTTAAGGGGCATGACAGGAGGAATGATGCAGCTGTGCCTTCCTTCTCCCAGCCCCTGCTCCCAATAACCCTGTGGCTGCCGAAAATACATCATCCAAGGAGGCTCCCATGCAGAAGTGAAAAAAGGATGACAGCCAAGAGCTACTGTTCAGCAAAAGCACTCGTTGAAAATATTCCTGGCGTGGCAGGATGCACTAGTGGACAGTACTGCCTGGCCCTGCTTAACATCAGCACCATCCCGTGGCACTGTCAAGAGGTGATCCTAGTGAAGCCATAGGGAATTACAGCGTGGACGAGACAAAAATAGGTTTTAACATCTTGAGAAAAATGCAAGTTTCTGTACCAGTTTCGAATGCTGTCAATCACAGCAGATGTCAAGCCATTGTCAGCAGAGATGTAGTGTCATTAATAAACTATTAGCAAATACCGAAACAGTGGAGGTCCTTAAGAGGGCATGGTGGGAACAACAGACACCAGAACATGCAGAATGCAAAATTTTGAGAATGAAAGAAATTACAGGCCTTGTAACAATTTATAAAATCCCTAAATTCAAAACTCTGTTTACGATACTATTGGATGTTCAAAAGAGATACAAAATGTTTATAATTCTGCTATATTTGAAGTACTTTTCTATAAAGGAAGGGATTTTTTATTAATCACATTCCTCACCAAATATAATACACACTGATGTATTAGTCTGTAAGAATAGCTGGGAAAGAAATGCTTAATAATGGTTATTACCTGTACACAGCAATGGTAAAATAAAAGTGCATTGTATAATTTGTTCTGCTGGGTTTATGACTACATATACCAGGACAAGACTTCCATACTATACCGATGGTTAATTTTTAATGGACCAGCTGCAGGCTGAATTATTCTATTGCACTCCTTGTCCCTTAGAACATTTATAACTGCACCATCTCTCCACTGGTTGGATTAGTCACTTGTAAAGCACACATCGAGCTGTAAATTTTGAACCACTCTAACAGGAATAACCCCCTGCACCAGTACAGGTTGGGGGCTGACCTGCTGGAAAGCAGCTCTGCAGAGAGGGACCTGGGAGTCCTGGTGGGCAACAGGATGACCATGAGCCAGCAATGTGCCCTTGTGGCCAAGACGGCCAATGGCATCCTGGGGTGCACCAAGAGGAGTGTGGCCAGCAGGTGGAGGGAGGTCATCCTCCCCCTCTACTCTGCCCTGGTGAGACCACAACTCGAGTACTGTGTCCAGTTCTGGGCTCCCCAGTTCAAGAAAGACATGGAACTGCTGGAGAGGGTGCAGTGAAGGGCTGCAAAAGTGATTAAGGGGCTGGAACATCTTTCTTATGAGGAAAAGCTGAGGGAGTTGGGTCTTTTTAGTCTGGAGAGGAGAAGGCTGAGGGGGGAATCTCATAAACGTTTACAAATACTTAAAGGGAGGGTGCCGGGAGGAGGGGACCAGTCTTCTTTCAGTCGTGCCCAGTGACAGGACAAGAGGTGACGGGCACAAAGCTGAACATAGGAAGTTCCATCTGAGCACGAGGAGCGACTTCTTTCCTTTGAGGGTGGCAGAGCACTGGCACAGGCTGCCCAGAGAGGTGGTGGAGTCTCCAACTCTGGAGACATTCAAACCCCACCTGGATGCCATCCTGTGCAACCTGCTGTAGGTGGCCCTGCTCTGGCAGGGGGGTTGGACCAGATGATCTCCAGAGGTCCCTTCCAACCCCTAACATTCTGTGATTCTAATCTTGTGTCCATTTCAGATTCAGGACTGATACTATTTTAACTAGCTCATAAACTTGTAACAAAAGATTCAGAGTACAATTGTTCTGCCAAAATAAAGCTGGGATGTGCAGAGTGAATAAGGGCACAAACTAGCCTCCAGGGCAGCACAAATGACACCTTCATATGAGGACATGTTAAAATCAGAGTCTAGTTCACTAAAAACTGTTACTTAAACTTAAGTTATGCCAACTAAAATGTTCTGTTAAATTATAGAGCTGTGTTTCCTTTTTTCCCCGTATCATATTTGTCTCCCTTGTGGATGCAGTGCTAGATAAAACTGTGCCAGACATACTAAAAATGATACTAAAATGCAATCAGAACCACAAAACAAACAACATCCAGCAAGAGAGAATAATAATTATTTATTAATTACATCTTTACTAAGAACGAACAATTAATTCTTTTTCACGTGTTGTTTTAGGGACTACTATTTTTCAGGTTATTTTATTTCAGGTTACATTGTTTCAGGGAACAAATCCTTCCACTAAGCGTTCGTACAGTGTCTAGTGCAAGTTATATAAAATGATAACTACATAACTTTTTAAGTTAAAATACACAAAGGGAAACCAATAAGATGTATCCCTTCAAAAGCGGATTACCTTCCAACTGTTAAGAAGTTCAGCACTAAGAATTCAGCTATAGAAACGTATGCAAAGGGAGACAGGAAATGGAAAAACAGGAGTTGAATGTCGCTGTTGGATGATATATGTCTAACATTATCCTTTCTCTGATAATGGCACTCAAATCAAACCTCTGACTTCTAAGAGAATACTAAAGGTAAGACAGATCAAAGCACAACTCCCATACCTTTTGTACACTGCAGCAGAGCTGGGTAAGACCTGTACCATGGGACACAGGTTCATTACTTAATGCCTGTACAGCACCATGCACATGTAAAGTACTAACGACTCTGAGAACTGACGGGAATGCCATCTCAGCCTTGCAACTAAACCCCATTTTCCACGCAGGTAAGTAAACCTGCGCAGAAAAATAATTAAAAAATTTTAAAAAATAGAAAAGAAATATATATATATATATAAAAATCAGTTTATAAAGAAACGATGCTAAAGAGAGTTAGGCAAGTTCTGTGTGTCTATTTCTGGACAGCCTTTGGCCCACCCATACAGAAAATTACATTTATTTAATATCCACATAACCATAATTCCTGGAGCAGTAATCAAATGTAAAATCAAAACCATCAAACGCTTTACAAATAAAAAGGCAGGCAAGGAGTTCGAGACTTTAATCTCACCCACTCCATCAAATAAAGAAAAAAAAAATTACCAGAAAATTGAGGCCAACTTAATGTTGGTTTTGTTTGTTTTTTGTTAGTCTGTCGTGCCCCACCCCTCCCCCCCAACTAAATTGATTGCAGCAATCAATAAATAAGTTTCAAAGAACTTTTAGTAAAGACCAGGCCTAGCCAGCAGGTATTACATTAACTGTCATTATCAATTAGGACTCACTGGGAACAGACCTTATTTACAAAGCAGAAGTTCTGGGAATCCACTCGTATGTTAAAAGAACCTCCGTATTGCTCCAGAGTGGTATTAGCAGAGCTAAGTGCTGCTTCATTAAGTGCAGTGCACACATTTCTTAGTGGAGAGCAACTCTAACAGTCTGAGGGAGCTCAACTTAACCATCTACTGTGGGATATACACATTCCTGTTAGCAATAGAAATGAGAAAAAACAATTTGTTCATTTTTCTTCTTTTTTCTTAATAAAAGGCAGGACAGCAGAAATAATTAGTGTAAACTAGACAAACAACCTTCACAGTTACTAAACTTTGTCAGCCTTAGCATGTTCAAATGTAGCAAAGGAAGGAAGGACGTTAAAACTGCAAAATATTTCTCCTTCTGAGAGCTATCTCACATCCTCAATACCATTCAGACAGGCATCGATCACTCCACAGTTTACAATGGAAATAGCCGAACATGGGAAACAAAAGAGGACAAATATTTCTGACGAGTCATTTTTCTCTTTCTCAATAACTCCATTGCTTCCTTCTCCAAATGACTCTTCCAGTAGATACAATCAATACACGTTTCTGATGCTTAAGTCAGCTGTGCTTTCCAAAAGGTTGTCTTGTGATATTTTGATGATTACAAAGCATGCAAGTTACACAAACACAGAAATATCACTGCCTCACCCTAGCTGCATTCAACTCAAACACTCAAAGGCAGCCTATTAGCTACTGATGCTGATGGTCTGCACAGTAAGAGACCAAGCCTCTATTTTGGGTAGTCAGTACATGAAGGGTTTGGGTGCAATAATGCAAGTCATGGGTGACAAGAAGATAAACGACACCATTCCCTGTGAGACAAGGTGGCTCTGGAATGCTGTTAGCATTTGCACTAAGACACAGAAAAAAACATGCAAATGAATTTATCAGTCTCTTTAAGGAGGAAAACATCTTAGGTAGTACACTTAAAGAGGCAAAAAACCCTCTACTGCAATCATTAAAACATAGTTGTCTGTCTTTTTAACACAGGCCATTTATCACCACCCTGAAGGTTCCTATAAATCGCAAAGGGCAAAACTCTTTTCGAGCTCAGTGTTCATATCTCTCCCAATGATAAGTGGCATTGAGAGTTCAGTGGTTTAACTGTTGCTTAAAGAAAACAGTAGAAAGAACAGAGGGCAAGATGATTTCTCCACTTTTAAAAGCTGCTTATCTCTGAAATACTCTGAAATTCCTGTACTTTGGTAACATTTGCGTAATGTCCTATTAATCAGGAGCACAGTCTTTCTCTTAAAAGAACAATCCAACTGAGAGAATTCTAGCAAGCAAACAAAACTGCTGCTTATTTTAACATGAAAACTCATTTTTTATATATAAACAAGTATGACTCAGTCCTACACAGCAGTTTTGCTACCGAGAACTTCCTGTCCCTTCCCTGCACTTGAAACAGGCTGTCCAACATTTCCATGCTAAAACATGCCTTGTTGCTCTCCCTCAGCACTGCCCAGACATGAAACAAGCCCTTTCCTCATCCTGCACCAGTGACCTTAGCAGTGGTTTATGCTTAGAAATCTCACTGCAGGATCGGGACTTAAGTAGTGTCCACACAGAGAGAGAGAGAAAGCAACTAATATACAATGTGCATACCTGTAAATCAGTTTGCTGACAGGCTGAGAAAGAAGATGTAGAGAAGGATGCTGCTTCTACTCTCTTTTATGTAGCTGAGGCATTCATACACCAAAGACAGTGAATGGGATTGTGTTAGGAAGTTACTTGACTTGCCAAGCTTACCACATTCAACATTCATGAGGTTGGCTTAAAACCGTGTTTAAAAAATGAGCTTTCTTATTTTTTCTGGGGCCTCAGCCTTTAGGATTTATATTTGCAAAATTCTGTAGGCAACAAGGCAGGCTGCAAGCTTTCATTAAAAGCAAGAGAAAGGCATACTGCACCCCTTTAAATGCTTTCAGGAATTTTATAGCACCATGTAGCAAGATGGTAAACAGACATGGAGATGTTCAGGGGGGTAAAACAGGCAGAATGAACCTTGCTATATGCATTCACCTCTGTTCAGCTCCCCCCGCCCTCAACCCTCTGAAGATAACATCATCAAGAAATAAGAAGGACCCACCAGAAAAGGGAGGCTATACCCCCAATCAGGCAGTTTTTAACATTACTGAACTTCACAATATTCAAATGTGCAGTGTCCTTTTTTTAAAAACAAAAAAACAAAAAAACACTCCTTTATTACAGTCAATTAGCTGTAGCAGAAGCTCATATTCATCATCTCTCAAAAAGACACCAGGCTTCCCTTGATTAGCCTGAACATAAAGGGTAACATTGCTTTTGTGTACGCTCTTCCCTCCTGCCTGGTTTGCAAATTTTTAATTAAATATAAATAGCATTAACTTTCTCCGTGTGATTCATTTAGCAGGTTAAAAAGTTCACTTGAATATACAGTACTCATCTAAGTAGCCCATGGTGCGGAGTAATTATATGTGCGCCGTCACGGTGAAAATGGCATGCAAATTGATTAATGCTGTACAGAGAAGAAACATTATTCCCCGGTACTGAACAGCCCCACCTTCAAAGTCTCTGAAAACCAGTCCTTATAATCCAGTGCTTCCAATCCACCCCCACCGCCCGCCCCCCCCCC